>VZRV01003975.1:1409952-1753245 GCA_013398115.1 Falcunculus frontatus | reverse complement strand
TTTTTAGCGCGCAGCTTAAATCTGCTTTTTACAGACCGTGGTATGGACTGTAATATCAAACTGTTTTCTCCCTCTTTAATCCATTTAACATAAGGGGGGGATGAGAATTCAGTGTGCAGCCTGCGAGAGAGATAAAGGCTGTTAGCTGGTGCAGTTTGGGAAAAACCACGCGACGTAAAAGAGACCTCTATTTCCTCAAATTAACAGAGAGAGACTTTTAAGAATTGTGAATGCTGACCAAAATTCCATGTTTTGTCATTATTTGTGCTGGAGGAAGTAGGAGGGGGGGGTGTTGGAGGAAAAAGGGGTTTTTGTCTTAATCTCTTATTTCATTTTACTCTTAACTCTGTTAGTAATAAACTTTCTTTCATATTCTTTAAGTTTGAGCCTGCTTTGCCTGTCTTCAAACCTCTTATCTCACAGAAGGTAAGAAATGCGAACTAAACCACCACACCACCGAACTGTCAGAGGTATACACAGATGTTCATACACACTGTGCTCAAACACCACAGTGAGCAAAAAACTTAGAAACCTTTGGAAATCCTACATTAATCTTCTCTCTTTTCTTTTCATGTCAGTAAATGTAATGAAAACACTGGCTCAATACAGTATAACTCATTAATACCAGAATCTAATGTGTTAAGCACTGTTAGAACATCTATCCCATTATACAAGAAAGCTAATCTAAATATGGAGTCTGAAACAAAAATCCGTGACCTTTTTATTTTTTATTTGGTAGGTTTCTTGCTGACTTCATTTTGCTGCTCTGCTTTCCCTACATTTTGTAGAAGCCAAAAAAAGGTGAGAAACCATCACAAAAGGCAGGACCCAATAGAGTGATTACATAGTACCATCTAGAGCCTGTGGCTGTTATAACAACTTTGAAAAGAAAGGCTTTTCTGGGCTCTCACTAAGGTCAGTGTGAACAATGTAAGAAGAAATCTTGTAATTTTTTTTTCCAGGGCCACAGAGGGGATAATTCCAGTATGATGGAAACCAACTTAGAATGGAGCACTTTGCGTCCTTTATGCAGGCATGCTGGTTTTAATAATCTGTTTTCATAGACGTAATTTTCAGGATGTTTTATTATCCTGCAGCTAATCCTTCAGAGGAAAAAATGGATCACTGGATAGAACGGTACATCTGACTTAATCATTTTGGCATGTTGGGTTCTTTGGTCTGTGAGTGCCTCCTGAAAGCAATTTTTCACCAGTCACTGCAGGCAGGGTCACAGCACGTAACTCACATCTCAACGACACTTTCAACATGACTAACTGTTGACAATATTTGAACTTTTGAGCCCTGCCATCCTTGGGCATAGTCACAAGAAGAGCAGGCAAAAATACATCAGTCATCAAAGACACTAGGTCCCTCCCCCTCTTCACGAGCTAAAGCATTCAGCCTCCCCTTTCAAATCCTCTCTCAAAAACACACCATGAATCCCATTTAATTAGGAATACTCTCACACATTCATTATACATGCTGGCTTCAACTCAGAAAGCATATTCTTCTGGCTCATTTCTATATGCAGCACCTCTGTTAAAGTAAGAGACTCCATAAACAGAACCTGTGTTATATCTGTAGTTTCTTCTGCTATGGAAGGAGCACTCTGGCAACACTTAAATATTAGTATCAGGCCATTTAAACAGGTGAAAGAGGACAGACAAACAAATCCATGGTCACATATCTCTTTCCTCTCACTTCCTCTTCCCCTCATCCCTTTCTATCCAGCAAGTCAGCCTTTCTTCCTGTCTCTTTTCTGTTTTATGAATATCTTTTTTCTACAGAGGCTTGCCTATAGCTATCAATGGTCCACAGCACAGCAGAATTAATGCAGCTGATATGCGATGGAAAGGGGAAATGTTGGCAATATATGATTACAAATTAAATGATGCAATTTCAGGGTCAGCGCTACAGAAGGCACTGAAGAGGCTGACAAGTAAAGACAAATGGCAAATGAATGAGGGCAGTTACAGTAATGTACTTTTGCCTTCTCTGAGATCTGTAGACTCTGCTACCATCTGCTGGTTTATGAAAAAGATCCAAGGAATCTATTTTAGTAGCTCTATATACATAATCTTTCAGCTGTCTCTCATTATGAGAACAGTCCTCATTTCAGGTCATAGCCTACCTTCGCCTCCATAGAGCTGTCAGTTAGGCTCACTTGTGTTTCCTGATGCATTTCCGACAGCAGGCATGAGGAAAAATGGCAAACAGACAGTGAAAATTTTACACTAAACCCAAATAATATAACCGAGAGCAAGGCACATTTTCAGTATTTTGGAAAAAAGAAAGAGAGAAAAAAAATTATCTATGCAATTATTTCCAGTTTATTCACAAGGGCAGAGGGTGAGGATGGATTGAAAGATATTCAATTCTGGTTTTGAATGAACCCTTCATTATGCTTTCCTACATGACTGATGTATAAATTGTCATAACTCCACTGAAATCAATGGAGCAATGCAGTCTGCTATCTTTTGAGAACGTGATCCAGGGAGGATATATGCCAGACCTAAATGCAACTAAATGCAAAGCTATGGACAGGGTACATTAAATAGAGGACGACAGAAAACATGATCATATTTCCAAATACAGTGCTATTATTCTACACATTCTTCTCTTAGACATGTGATAATATCCAGACACTCACAGAACTCAGAAAATAAACTGTTTTTAAAATCACTACCTCTTCTTCATCCATTTAACTTGTTAGGACAATCACGAAAGGGTTGGCAGTGGTGGCAACTTTTACAGAAGAGTGGCCTTAGGATTCACAAAACCAACCTAATTCTGTAGAGTTTAAGGCCAAAAAATATCACAGTGTCCACTTCTATATGTACTGCAGTCCAGAGAATTTTACCAAATGACTCTTCTTTGGAGCCATCACTTCTAGCAGAGTTGGGGTTTCGGAGTGGAAAAAAGCTAATATATATTCCTCTCTTTGGAAGATTAATCACATGCTCAGGTAATTTCTGTTCACTTAGCCTCATTCCTGGTGCACAATAAGTGCACAGTCCAGCTTGGTACTAGAAAAAAAGTTGTAGAACTCCATGAAAAGTTCCCAAAATGGTGGCAAGCCAAAGAGATCAGGGCCTTCCAAAAGCTGCTTGGCTTCATGAGAAAGTTCATGCTGCCTCAGCCCTTTGGATAACACAGTTGCCCATCCTGGGACTAGCCAAGACTCCCCATGTCCATCTGGATATTTCTGTGCCTTACTGATATTAATGGCCATCCCCATTTCATGGCAATGTCTAAAGACAAGGAATTCCTAGGTTTGGAGGCACTTGAGCAAGGAGGTATTGGAACCTGCCTAGAGAACATCCATGATTAATATAATCCTGCAGCGAGCCTCCTGCATTTTCCCTCATAAGACTGAACTTGCTGCCAGCACCATAAAGTAAGAGCAAGCAGCTTCCCCTAGGACCTCCATATTAATATAAACAAGGGAAAGAGACGTGTAAAGCTGGTTTTGCAAGGGCAGGAATCACAGGCAGCCTGTGCTCTCTACTTGCCATCTAGCAAAAGGAAACTGAGGTGGTCACTGGAATTAATGAGAAAACACTGGTTGTATCTTTAACAGAGGTTGGACCAGAACCCCTTTTAAAATAAAATGACACAACTCCAGTGGTACATACTCTCTGGAGGAACTGAATTAAGGTGGATGACATCTGCTGCTTGGTTCAGAGGTGAGATGAGAAAGCAGCTACCTTGCAGATGAATCAAAGTAAAGCCCTGGCGTAGCCCCAAGGGCCTTGGTGCATTCTTTCCAAAGATGGACTTTTCTTGTCGTATTTCAGACAGACCTTTTATATTAGGACAGAATTTTTAATGACTATGTACTTCTATAAACAGCTCTGTGATGAGCAGGAAAAAAAATTAAAGTCCCGTCTGCTAGTAAATTTAAATATTTAACACTCCTTAATAAGATGTCATCTTAATATTTGCTTTTGGGAGTGAAAGCGAGCAAGTGATCCCACGAGGATAAGTGATCATGAGCTATAGACCATGGACTGCCTGTTATTAATAGCTGACAAATAATATGGGAAAAGATCCGATTCAACCAAAAAAGAAGTCATCAAACACAGCATCACAGAATGAATTACCAACACAAAAAACTTATTGAGCTGCTTCATATGCTCAAGAAGCCAAGGGAAAAATGAATGAATCAGAGTCTGATCACATGGTTAGATATTATTAGATAAATTCATTCCTTTACAGGATTTCCTATTTTTATCAAATGAACTGGGGAAAAATATTTACAATCTGCTTGGTTATATTTGTTAGAAAGCAGCAAAAGCACAACTAAGCTTTGTAAATAGTTCCCTTTTTTTACTAAATAGTTGAGAAGAGAATTTGGCTCCTATTTTTTGAGACCACTGAAGGGGATAAACCGAGGCACTGGAAAAGAACGTTTTTTGCAGTTTCCAGAGAGCTACAGATTGCTGCAAGGGAGGATAAAAAACAGCCACAAATATACCCATTAACATAGGCTTTGGACAGAGAGAGAAGGGCTTCTGCACACCATCAGCTTCACAACCCAAGGGGCACAAAGATGGCCTCTGCTCCTGGCAGGTCCCAGTTCCAAGGTCAACCACCTTTCCATTGAATCAATATTGTTCTGTGGGAGTCTGATTTGTACATACTCTAGGCCTAGAAGACTTACAGCCACAACACTGCATCTGAGGAGCAGGTGGCTTTCTCTAAGGACAGGGAGCTACTATGTACAGTATGTGTTTGGAGAGGTATATCTCAAGTAAGAGGACATGCTGCTCTTACTTGTCTTACTCTTAAAAGTTTGTCTACTTTAACAACTCCTAAAACACTCCCTATAAAGGAGGGATTTTTCTTAGCATTTATCAATCTTACTTGGAAATAAGACAGGAGAGGGAAATAAAATGCGGCTCTGAAGATGTTTTACCAGTGAGATCAGAGCAAAAATATTCCTTCGTGATTCACACACAGCTAAGTGTTATAGAGAGATTAGTTCTCCCACTTGTTGATGTCAGAGTCCCTGCAAGATAACCATGAATTTCATCTGAGAACCATGAAAATGAGCTAAAGTTATACAAACTTATAAAAAGAATAGCTATAAATTTCCTTTAATTTCAAACTAAAGAGAATTTGGGAGCCAGATCATTCAGCTTTTGCCCACTGATATTCTGTGATTCAAAAAAGTAGAGTTAGAGTACCGAAAACATTTATTTTTTTCATTACGCTGTTATTTAGCCAATCTGTCATTTTACTTGGGTTTTGACTTCACAGCTGATCCTTTTCCCTGGTAGGAGTGCTCTGGGTGGCACTCCTTGGCACATCCCAAAACAGCCTCTTGGGTAGGTTACTTTCCAGAAAAAGAGACTCCGCTCTGTTCTCCATACAAAGCAGATGATGATTTTGTGTATAAATCTGATACATCCAAGGCACCTTTTAACTGAATTAGTCATGTTTCATTACATAAAGAACTAAAGTGCTTCCCAATTCTGAATAAAGAACTAGATTTTTATATTCAAATTTTTTTTTTATTAATAAGGAAACTTTTATTTTTTTCAATTCCAACAATAATCTTAATTAGTACCTTTTTCTGAAGCTGTTCTTCTAGGCATAGAACCACCATTGACCAAGACTAAATACTAAAACCTACATGTTAACTATTTTGGAAAAAGAGGGCTAAAAAGACTAACTCTTTACTTGAAAATTTGGGTAATAATTTTGCCTTCACAGTAAAACCGGTAGTTGAATCTGGACTCAACTACATCACAAGAAATCTTTCCCTAAACTTAATAAGGACTAGGATTTCACTCTAAGACTTTAAAGCAAGCAAAAGGAAAGAGCAAAGCTTACTTCTATAGCAAGAAAAGAGAGCAAAGAAAGATGAAAATGGATTTGCTTTTTTTTTAAGAGTTAAAAGGTCATTCATCTTTACTAAAGCTGATGAAACAAATGTCATTAGATATAGGAGATATAAAAGGTCAGATAAATATCCTGAACATTGAGCTAAAATGTTACAGAAAGACTAAAGGAAGAGGAGAGGCACATTTCTTCCTTTGAGGATAAAATTATTAACGAATAAAAATAATTTTGGAAAAAAGCCTCTCAAGGGAAAAAATGGTCCATGTGGCAAAAATTTAAAGTAGCAAGTCTGCATTAGAGAAGACATGATACCTCTTTATTGAATATCTAAGGAGCAAGTGGTAACAAGAAGCTATATAGTATCTAGAACACTACTGAACTTGGTTTTTGAAACTTGAAAATTCATAGGAATCGTGCCGAACAGAAAAAAACAAACATTACATGGCAGAAAGGTATCTCTTGAATTCAGTCTGAATAGTCATGCCTGATCAACTAATGAAAAACAAAAGGAAAAAAAGAAGCAAGTCTGAAAAGAAAAAAAAAGCAACAACAACAGAAATGTTAATTTATCAATAGATCAGTTTAGCAAAGAAGACATTAAGACTACAATGATCCTTTGACTCAGGGCTAGGTAGCTTTTCCACGATCATCTTTGAAAAGCAGGTATTCACATTTAGAGAATTTTCTTCAAAAATTAGAAACTTTTGTAAGTGTAAATGAAACACCTGCTCAGGGCAAAGGGCCAGACGAAAACAAAGGAATCACTGACATTGCCACCAGCTTCCAACAAGATCAGAGTTATCATCCGAAAAGACTTATTCAAGACAGCATTTATGTCTAAGTGCTGCAGGTTTGGGCTCCCATACACATTAAAATTCTTGGATAAATTTAATTTACTTATTTTTCTCTATTTTCTAAATTTCCATCACTAGAAATTGTCTGCATTTTAGATAATTTATGATAAAGTAAATGCATTACACTATTTTTCTTGTGACTTAAGTAACTGTCAGTGTTCTCATTGCTTCCTTTCTGGATTCTGATGAGTGTTCTGAATAATAAGTGATTATCCTAATTCTATCTTTAGAGAAAAATATGTTCTGTTGAATTTATAGCATATTTTGTATATTTTCTAATTTGTTGATATGAGATTAGCTATGATGTGATCCAAATGCAGAATGCACTTTGCCTAATTTCAAAAGCCTGACCCTTCTCTTCTGACTTGTAAAACACCTCCAACAGGAGAAACACAAATAAATTGAGAAATGCAATATTTCTACATTCAATGATAGAGTGCACCTGTTTCCAGATGTTAAGTATTCCACACTGTTGTGTAGTAACTGTGCTTTGTAAGGTAAGTCTATGAAGGAGTAAAATGCAACTGTCTACTGCTCCTAAATCTTCAGGTGCTGAAGAATTCCACATATAAGAGCTTGGCTTCATCAGGTGTACTGTACAAGAGGGACAATTAGGCACAGAAGTAGGAAGGAAATTACCCAACATCTATTGTCTCATGATGAGGACAGACATAGTTTCTGTAAGCCAGTCTTAACTGTACTAATCTTCCTGTTTCTCCCCTTGTCAGGGAAATGGCTGGATTTGAGACAGCATGACACAGAGATTCCTGTGTCATGCTGTGCCAAAAGTGAACAGTATTAAAGTCAGACAGCAGGAAAGATGATAAGGGAGCCTCACATAAAACACACCTGGGCAGGGTAACTGGGCAGAGTAACTGTGGAGTAAGCTAAGATTGGCATCTACAGCCTGTCCATGGTTCTTCAGTAAACACACAGCCATTGGTATACACAAAGCAGCTCAGCCAGCCCTCTTCCACTGATGGCAAAATTACTGCGAGTTATTTCTTTTTCACTGCAAAGCATGTGCATACAAGCTGTTCCTGGGAAATTAGTATGTTCCAAACACATACCTTTGGTTATTCACCAGTGACTAGTTGTTTGTCCATATCCCCCTGAGAGCCAGAGAGACGGGACAGAAGAGGGGAGCACATGCAGAAAGGAGTTCTCTTTTGCCAGACCCTAAGTTACAGGAGCAGTTTGTGCCTCTTTGTTGTATAATGGTGATTTACATTAGGTGCTCAATGCTATATGCACTTAAATCAGCTTTACTGCAAAATTTCCTTGCCACATAGCTCTCTGGTACTCCCTTTCCTCCAGCCAGGAAGACTAAACTTGTCAGAGCTGGAAAACTCTATCTCCCACACACATTCATCCTAAAGGAGCAGTGCACACGATCCATATATATTCTCTGTTTAGTGGTACTTACTTAGCTGGTACTTTCCCAAGATCCTCTGTCTTGGAAAACTTCTGTAAAAGTATCAGTTACAGGGAAAACTCTCTCTAAAACAAAACAAAACAATAAAATCCACAACCAAAAAGCCACATAACCCATATTCTTTGCAGCTTCATCTGGAGAAGTCTGAAATGCAACGGTATCACAAAGAAAGGCTCTTTCTGATCACAAGCAAGCCTATAGAGGTCAAAATTCCTTTTCAGATGTCATTTTTGTCCAAACTAATATTTTACCCTCTTTAGAAATTAAAACATATACAGTGATCTCTACTGGAGAATAGGTGTCACCTCTAGAACG
The DNA here is from genome assembly GCA_013398115.1 of Falcunculus frontatus. Taxonomy (NCBI): domain Eukaryota; kingdom Metazoa; phylum Chordata; class Aves; order Passeriformes; genus Falcunculus; species Falcunculus frontatus. The sequence continues at coordinate 1,744,794 of VZRV01003975.1, read as the reverse complement.
TTGCTTTCCTAACCATCTACAGAGTTAATACCTTCATCTTACCTGTCTCTGGCCTTGGCTGGCACATGCTTCCCTGCCTACTTCCAAACATAATGATAATTTTCCTAAATCACAGTTTTAGCTGTGTCATTATTCACTTCCAATACCATGATGGGGTCTGACTTCTCTATAGGATTGTCCTGCTTTCAGCTGGGACAGAGTTCATTCTCTTCTTAGTAACTGGTACTGGTAGTAAATGGGTTTTGTATGACAATAATATTGATAACACACACTGATGTTGTAGTTGTTGCTAATTAGTGATTAACCTAAATCAAGGAATTTTCTGTGACTTACGCTCTGCCAGTGAAGACCTGTACAAAAAGCTGGGAGGGAGCATGGCCAATACAACTCACACAAAAATGGCAAAGGGGCATTCCATACCATAGAACATCATGGCCAGTACATAAACTGCGGGAGTAACCTGAAGGGGGGCCAGTTGCTGACTGGGGACAGGCTGGGTGTTAGTCAGCAGGTGGTGAGTAACTGGTTGTGAATCACTTGTTTCTCTTGAATCCCGTTACTTTCTCCCTCTCCTTATCATTATAGTTATTATTAGTAATAGCAGCAGCAACAGCACTATTATTATTATATTATTATTGTTGTTGTTGTTGTTATTATTATATTTTGTGTCAATTATTGAATTGTTCTTATCTCTATCCACAAGGTTTACATTTCCTTTATCACTCTCCTGCCACTGATGTGTGGAGGAATTAGCAAGCGGTTGTGCAGTACTCAGTTGCCAGCTAGGGTTAAACCTGTACAAGGATAAAAGATAAAACTGCTTACCTCTATTGCACAGTTCAACAAAGGACTCACCTTAGCTATCATCTCTAATTAGCACCGAGTGGTTGAGTGACTTGCTCACTCATACCTACATGTCTTTCCAGCTTTTCCTACTTCATCAGGTAGGTGGTCTTCATAAAACACCCATAAATCAGGTTCACTCTCTTTCTTCATACCCCAACACAAAATTTCTGTGTGTTTCAAAGACTATTAAAAGCTTGACAATAATTAGGCTATTATAATATCACAAGTTCCACTTACCATTTTGACCAATATTTTCTCACCACTCCATTTTGACCCCTTCTCCTCCTGCATTCACCACTTGTCTTGTACTTATATTGTAACCTTCTTCACAGCACAATTTCATGCTCAAGTTTTTGTAGAACACTTGAAACACGAGACTTTGGTCTGCCACTTTTGTCTGACTACTACAGTACTGCTACTTGTAATATTAAATTGAGGTAAACCATAAGTTATAGAAAATTTACATTTCTGCATGCTAATTAGCATGCTGACATACATTCCAAGGCCACATTACACATTTGCATATCCTATCAAGACTTTATCTCAGTTGGTTAGAGCATGGTGCTAATAATGCTGAGCTTATTGGTTTGATCCCTGTATGGGCCATTCATTGAAGAGTCAGACTCTATGATCCCTGTGGGTCCCTTCCAGCCAGAATATTCTGTGATTCCATGACTGCTCTATGGTTTGTACTTTATATACACAGCTAAATGCACAGATAGGATACATAGTTCTGTCCACTGCTGTTGCTGCTCCTTCTGATCAGAATACCCATTAGTTAAAACATGGTAAATGGATAAGAATGACACCACATTTGGAAAATTAAATTTAAATTGTTCAACTACTGTGGACTGTAGACTGTGTACCTCAGAATTCTTGTTAGAAAAAGCAAACCTAAAAAATCTTGTAATTGTACCAACACAAGAAACACATAGGATCCTTCCTACCTCATTTTCTCAGGTTGCGGATGACACATTCCCCTCTAGCAAGCTGGAAATAGAGTTCAGAGTTTCTCAGAATGACAAAGTTTAATCCCCTAGACAAATAACCCCACAAAATTTGGTTTCCATTAACTACTGTTCGTTCTACATATTTAGATTCAGGAATCTCTGGAAATTTTTTAGCTGTGCTTGTGGCAGTCTTTCTGGAACTGTTCCAAGGTTCTAACCGCACAGATCTGAGTAGCCTAGTACTGCTCTAGCGAATGTTTCAAACTCTGTGAACGATCTAGGTGTATAATTATAATGAAAGCAATACGTAAGGTATTTTTTGGTTCATCTGAGAAACAAACATTTTGAAGGATGTTTGTTTGAAAAGCTAAGTCCAAGAAAAAAAACAAACATACACAAAAATAACCCAAAAACCTCCAACACCACCACTAAAAAAAAACCCCAAAAACCAAAGAAATCCTCCATTCAACCAACAAACAAAAAAACAAAACAACAACAACAAACCCCAAAACAGAACAAAACAAAAAATACATCAACCAAACAGAAAAAAAACCCCTACCAGGATTATTTCAGGTTACAGGACAAAAAAGACTGACGTATTTCCAAGTGCAATTCTTAAAATGTTCAAGATACATAATTTCATTCCTACAAAGAACTTTAAACTGGAGCTTTGCTTTCTCAACTTCAATGCAGTGTATTTGAGAAGAAAATTTATTTAGGTCCTAGAATTCTTTTACCAACAGTAACAACACACATAGACACAAAATCCCCTCAAGAATATCTACAAAGAAAAACTACAACAAATTTCAATTATCATTTGTCTTGAGTAGTATGTAAAAATATTTGTTCAGATATCAATCTTAGCAAATTTTATTGACATTTTACTCATTCTGTAAAAGACTGCACCTCAACTACTTGGCATTTTGAAATTATTTCCCCCATAACACTATGCATAGCAGTGAACAAATATTCCAAAACAATATAGAAAACAGACAGGAAATGCATTCTGAATCAGAGGATCCAGCACACAAAAAATAAAAAGGAGAAAAAGAAATAGGGGGAAATCCCCCTCCCATTTCCTAAAAGGGATTGTTTGGGGGGTTCTTTTAACCTGTTTTGGTTCTGGAGTTTTATTGGTTGTTTTCTTTTTTTTTACCAGAATAAATTAAGAATCACCAATTTATGGAAACACGGAAGGAAGAATTATGAAATGAACAGACTAATAAGCAACTTTTTTTCCATTTTTAAATTCTTCAGCATGAAAATCTATTTGATAAGCTGTTATTTATCTAGCAAAAATGTTGTCAAACTAACAGCACAACATTAAAAAAATTAGAAAGATCAAATTAAACCTCAAATTTAGAAATAACCAGTAAAACAATGATCTTTGACTTTGGAACTGTGAATAAGTTGTTTACAATCTTACAGTCTTTTAGCATTAAACCTTCATAAATCCTATTATTTTTAGCAACACATTTGAGTTATTCTTTTCTAAAATTACATTATCAAAAGGCTGAGTAATGGCTGGAAACAGCCCCTAGCAGAATATTACACTGGATGAGATAAAGCAATGATTAAAAACTAGTGGCTTCCTTGGTAGAACAAAAATACCTGAAGCACCAAAGAAAATCCTGGTCCAAACTTGAAGAACTATTTTGCTGCAAAGCAATATAGCTCCACTGACTTCAACTATACTGAATTACACCTACTGGGGATCCGGATCATAAATCTTCACAGTGAAATAAAGGAGCTCTTCAATAGCATCCATAAATTCAACATCTGATAAAGACCAAACAAAATTCTGCAAATATAATCCGATATCACTGCTACGCATTGGCTATAAAATATTAACTAGTATTCTAGACACAGCACTAAACAGAAGAACTGTTAGCATTTTAAATCCTGGTTCGTGACAGGAGGTAAGAGCAGATAAGAATCACTGTATGTAACGATTTTGACAAACCAAAGTATGTTGTACTGCCAACAAGATGTTAGAACTAATTTTGCTTTTGTGAAGAGCTGCAGTAAAAGTCCTGTAAACTCTCAGACTCAGTGAAGAAATGGCACAGAACCTGGTTCTCCATACTAGAATAAAATTTACATTCAAATGGATGATGTTTAGCCTGCACATTTTACAGCTCTATGATACATTCTACAAGGTGTATGTCTATGTACTAGAATAATTTCAGATTAATAACTCTCCTGTGTCTCAAAATAGGATTAAATAAAAACAAGATAAAGAAAATGAAACTGTACTTAAAAAAGCAAAGATTCACCAGACACTTCTTCTATTTGGAATTTGTTTGGAATGCAGATGAAAAATCTGTTACCTAAGTTCACATCTGGAAGATGGAGATTCTGCACTCAGGAAGGGAGTGTCTGGACAACCACTTTGAGAGCTTCTTAAACAGGGGAGTCACTTGTTAACTTGCTTGTTATTGGTGGAGAAAAAAACCCCCAACTTTTAAAACAGCCATGAGTTTAGAGTATCACTACCTCCAGATTTGCTTGTCTGAAAAACAGATTACAACATTTTAAATAAAGAAGACAAAACAGACTCAGAATAATTAATTCTGTTCGGACAAAACGAACTACCACAAGAAGAGTTAATTTTGCATTATCTCAAATGTCATTCTGTAATAACCATCAGCAGATGGTGAATATTGGCTCCTTTGGCCCCAGCAGGAAGTGTTTCAAAGGGAAAGTCTTTGGAGAGCCAGCATTCTGGTAGCATCCCTAAATTTCAACTTAACAACTCAATTAATCAAAAATTTTGGAGCTTTTAAAACTCAAAAGCAGCTTAATGATACATGATGACTTCTGAAAGAAGAAAATGAAGTTTCTGCTACAACTCATTAATTTTACTTTCACCCCTGACATCTTGTTGAAAAAATTATAGATACATATCTGAATGTGACTTGCTTTGCCCCCTCAAATATTTGCAGAGAATTTCACACACTCAATATCTGCAAATTTCCCACCCTCAGCTCTTCATATGATGCAGGATTTTTTGCAAGTATTTTGACACAACACAATATCCAGAACAGGACCATGCAGTCATGTGGGTCCCTTCCAATTTAGAATATTCTGTGATGCTGTGATTCCGTAAAGATAGGCTTCCTGTCTGATTGATGAAGACTGATTCTCTGCTATAGAAGTGGCATTGGCAGCTGAGGGGACTCTATCTTATGGTCACCTCTAGGAGTTCACACCAGTTTAGCACACTTTAAATGAGACAACACCAGCATAAAATCTGACTGACATTGGATGCCAGCTGTTGGAGAGAAGCCCAAGAAGGTGGACTGTACCCTGTACCTTTGCATCGGCAACCAAGAACAAAGCATCAAGAGAAAGTCATTACACCCCTCAACACTGAGAAGTTTTAGAATTGGTTCTTAGAACATACATACGTGTAAAACAGGGATACATCTGTGCAACTGAACAAGGTATTACCTTAAAATCTGTTCTGACAGGTTATTCACAAGAGATTACTCCAGGACTCTAGTCGTCACCTCCAGCATCCTAAAACCTGTGTAAATAACTAGAGAAGATTTTCTTCTAATAAATAATCCAAGACAATGCTCTCAGTGTCCTGATTACGTACAGCTATAATATATATATCTTGTGTTAGAACCTACATTCTCTTGTACATCCACACAGAAACAAGGACTGGGCCCCTGTGTGAAGGAAGAGAAGAAAAAGAAACAAATGACACAACAGCCCTATACAGTTAAGAAAATGCATTGCTGTAGGCTGGTGTCACAGCTCTTAAAACATTATCCTTTCATAATTTTATTAGTTAAATAACTATGAAGAAGTTCTGCTTGAGGGGGAGAAACATCTATCCACCTCTCAGATGTCAGTCTGTGGTATTGCGGGGTGTTAATTCATAAAAAGGGGACTAAATGGTACAATTATTCTAACTCAATTAAAAACAAACCTCTTCCAAAAAAAAAAAAAAAAAAGTAGTAACAATAAATCAGTACAACAGAGTTGTGAAGCAATGAGAAAAAAAATGATACAATTTGAAATGACACCCAAAGGTATGCTGCTTCAAAATCATCTGGTCAATAATGCACTGAATGATTTTACTGATAAACAAACACAAACAGGCTCCCTACGCATAGCACAAAGTTCTAGTTCTTCAAGATACATAATTTTCAACACAAGGTGTTTGTAAATAAATGCAGCTTCCCCTTTAAAATGTCAATTATGAAACTAGCACAACTTTAACAGGTGCAATCTACACAATCACTACAGAATTGCCCAAAGGTTTTTCCAGACGTGTTTGATTCTTATTACCTGTAAGCAAGGAAGCACGCTAAAATACTTTGTAGATTGTAGAATTGAAGATGTCAGTCAGGCTTGACTTATTTAAAGCTCTTTGAGAAACTGGGGCACAAAAAATGAAAGTCTTTCTGTTAGGTGTAGACAAAGCATTCAATGTAGTTGTGATTGTTTGATTATTCTTCCTCAATGCAGCCATATCTTAGATATACTGCTGTGGTCATCAGATGGTGATCATGAGAGGAAAAAAAAAAGTAATAACAAAAATCTCACACAAAATCTTGATCGTCACTTGCAGTTAGTACCTTTTGCTGAATATTTTTCTCAAGCTACCAAAAAAAAACAAACAAAAAAGCCTTCCATATTCCCAGATTATTTTTTGCTTTTATGTGGTATAAATTTTGGCAGAATTGATATGGGAATTGAAGTTAAAAGATTATTCATACAGCTTAATGAAAATTCTGTATTATTTCAAAATTTTTACTGTTTGAAATGTTTATATCAAATGTATAGAATATAAAAAATTACAGCTAAATATATCTATATTTTTTAATCCTCACATATGTGTGAATCAAGTTACCAATCTTGTAAGGAAACCAGAGCTGATGCTCCATGCGGGCTTCAGATAGGTCTCTTAAGTACAACTTTAGCAAAACGTGCATCTGCTGATTGCCATCAATAGATCAGAATTGCAGCTTTTCTCATCAATACACTGTTGTTCATAATAGTTTGGGTTGTTGCAGCAAAAGGTACTTTAAAGGAGGCTGGAGCAGGATAATCTCCTCCTTTTAACTTATCCCTGACGCTTCAGAAGGAAAGGTAAGAAAACTAGTAATGGATAATTTGGGAATCACTGTAAAGACTCTTTCTAGCAGACAGGACTTTCAAGAAGCTGGCTGGATTATAAATACCTCGGCAATGATGGCTTTGACATCTTTTATGGTGTAAGATTTGCATCTTGGCTAAGTGAATATGAAAAGATCCTGGTAACTCTGTGTAATGTACACAGTTACAACAGCTAAATGTTAATGATGGTAAATAGAAAGCACTTTCTCTATCCAGGTCCTACTTCAGTCTCAGCTTCACATCCCTTCCTTTTCATTTTGTTTTATCTGACTTGTCATCTCTAAAGCCTTGTATATGCTGAGATATATATCATACAGTGCACAAGGTAAGGCAGCACTAATATGCAGCAAATCCCTCACTCAAACAGGAGAAAATTCAATCCTTTCTCTCCTGTGCAAAGAGGGGTTTATTTACCCCACCATAGTGACTTCTGCGGTCATAGAGCTGGCTCATTATATAAATGGCTACAAAACATACATACCCAGCAATCCTCAGAGGAAACCAGAAATCATCAGTAACTGATGCATAGCTGAAAAAAAAGAGCTGAATTTGTCCCTACAGGCACTATTTGTGCATTCATGCACTTAATATTTCACATCACATCTGACTGTTTGAGTAAATAAAGTGACATTTTGATTATGGAACATATTAGAGACTGAAAGTAGTTTTATTGATCTATCAAAACATTTGAAGGATTGATTACTACAGTTTCAAAGTCATTTCTTTCAATAGAGGTGTGAACACCAGACTGCTGTGGTCCATGGCAAGTAGGCAAGCACAAAGCCTGAATAGTCTCATTTAGAAATGTGACTCTAAGACTCGGAAGTGAAGAAGACTTTATATGTTAAGGAACATGTTTGTGGTTGCATTTCGGATGCAAACATCCCAATATTTGCATTCTGTAGTGATGCAGCTCTCTTTTTATAGGGCCCTAAAAAATTCTTCCTGCATATTCTACCCCTGGAAATCTCAAGGGGAAGACAATGCAGCAACACTGAAAATCCCCTAGAATCCAATAACATATGGCCTGTAATGAAACAAAACCAAACCCATTACAATCAGGTGCATAACAATAACAAGGCAATTTAAATAAGTCACTTCAGGCTGGCTTCACCAGTAACCCTCTTTCCCACCCTTTACTACTAAGTCCAGCAAATGAGCCTTTCAGATCCCACAGTTAAATGATAGCCATTTGCCTTCCAAATTGCGTAGCTATTCATGCTTCACAATTTAAAGCCTCCTAAAGGTCCCTAAAGATCCCAGAAGAGTGGGAGGCAGAAACAACTCACATACCTTCAGCAATGCAATTTTATCTCTGTGATCCCTTAAAATTGTAGTCTCACCATTATCAGACCCCTTAGCATAATTACCTACAGAGCAAAGGGTGGGGAGAAAGTACAGAACAGAATGTAACAAAGAGAGGTGTCATGGCCTTCGTGTAGCGTAGAGATGAAGTTCTGTAAGAACTGAAAGGGAAGGTTAAAAATAAAATAAAGGCTCAAGATAAGGACCTCTTATGAGATGTATTAAGTAGCATTTCAGCATATAAAAATGACATGAGACAATCAGCAGGAAACAGACCAAAACATGGAACCAGAAATACAGTGGTCATGTGACATGCTTCTACAAATACCTGCAGCACAGAACGGAATCTTGAGTTTCTCTGCAAGTTTTGGTTCACACATTTTCATTCAGCTTCATGAAGATGACAGCAAAAGAACTTCCTCCTGTAAAGAAAAAAACCAAAACTCATGGAATAGTAAGAAAGTGCAAAAGAGAATAACTAATACCTTTTCCTGTTGTGAGCGTTACTCTTCCTGCAGGACAAAGAGGAGAAAGTTCCCTCAAAGTTGCAATCCTTACCTAAACCTTCTATTCCTAGGACAACACTGCTTTCTGTCATCCCTTTCAGAGGGCCAAAAATAAACCTTAAAGCTGACCTAGATGTAGCTTGGCATAAGGGTCCTATTTTGACTTCCTTTTCCTTGCATTTATGGCAACACAGTAAGACCTTCACATATAGTCCTCATTCCAAAATCTAAGTCCAAAATTTTTGTAAGGAGTTTGAGATTTTTTTTGGTAGTTTTAGTTCTGAGTCAAAAGAAAAGGGAGAAATCGTGAATATAACACTTCTGAAAGGGAAAAAAAAAAGCTGCGAGGGAATTCATGTCAGCTGAAGAGAGTTTTTCAGTGACTATAAAAATACAACTTTAACGAAAATAAAATATATACTCCATTGTATTCTAAAAGGGAAAAATAACTTTAAAGGTGAGGATTATCAGGAAGTTACCACAGGAAGTTTTGTTTTCCAGAAGCCTCAAAAGGAGGGAAAATCAGCTTATTGTGATGTTGTCATTGCTCTGTGGCTCATTCTGATCCAGGATTAAGCAAGATAGCAATGCCCCCTCAATGTCCCATCACCATTATTTCAAGGGGGAGAAGCCATTCCCACAAAGAGAGTCATATCTACTGGGACTCTTCACATGCAAAATTTAGTCATCAGCCCAGTATTCTAACTAAATAAAAAAATACCACTTACTTTAATGGACTAGTTGAATATTTCTTTTTAGAAAAACAAAACAAAACAAACAAACAAAAAAATACACTATCACTATCTGGTACTAGAGGAAATAAAAGACCATAAGAAGGAAGGAAGAAAAGTGTTCTAAGCACAAAGGGCAGAGAAAGAGAGGCGAAGAAGTAGCCCATCTAGAGTTCCCTAATGAGAATTAGAAAACTGATTTAACTTTCTTTAGCTTCCTACAGCTAGTGAGGATGAGAAGGGTGTTTGTGTGTATATATGTGCATTATTTTTTCTATAATTGAAGTTCTCAAAAAAACAGACGATAAAAACTGCAACCCTAGATGCCAAACTCTTTTTCAACTGAGATATAAATATGCCAAAAACAATCAAGAGTTTCCTGGCTTTAATCCTTTACTCAGCACAGGATGTTTGAAGTTAAAATTCTACACTTTATTGAAAAGATTTAAATATTAACCCAAAATTCATTACCGATATTTGAGCTACATAGTACCAGATGTTTCCAACACTTAGGGAAGGTAAAGAAGGAAGCAGAATGGCACATAAAGCAACTGGAATGGAACATGTAAATTAGATTCATTGTACCAAACGCATTAGTGTTCAGAGTGCATGTGTTCCACCAGCAGTTCACTGGGCTAATTTGCTCATAAACTGCTGTACTGTGCTCGCAGATCAGCTGGTCAGAGCATGGTGCTAATAACACCAAGCTTGTGGGTTTGATCCCTGCATGGGCATTCACTTCAGAGTTGGACTTGGTGATCCTTGCAGGTCTCTTCCAACTCAAAATATTCTGATTCTGTGATTTTATTCAAGAAGGACCAGGAATAATGTCTTTCAATGAAAAGTGCTTATTCAACGTCCACTACAGAGAGATCATGCAAATCTAGTAAACCTTTGGTTCACAGGAGCTAAAAGCTTATAGCTGAGTCAACCTGGTCTTTTTAAAAAGAGATACATTCCTCTGACACACAGTGAAGTATTTACCACTGGTTTCATGTTCTAAACACCCTTTAAGCTAGGCTATAAACACCTATTCTATACTGTAGAGATTAAATAAGTAGATAAATATATCAATTGTTATATATTGTGAACAAGAATGATTAGTCCATTATTTTGCCTAAAGATATTTCCAAAGGAGATAATTTCAAAAGCCTGAAATTACCACCCAGAGAGCATAAGATAGAAATAATCAAAGATGAAACTCCGCACTGCAGAAGCAGTGTTATCACTCTAGTCATGAGGCTGGAAAAGAATATTCAGTTTAAAAATCCACTGCAAATTCAATAAGGTGTCCCACAAATCCATTAGAATATTAACTGTAGTCCTTTCAGACAGTCTACCTGTGCATAAGGTCCAGGCCTGTATCAACACTGCTGGTTGCAATATCAATTGACCTTACTTGTTCTCTGTGTTTCCTTCTAGAGAACCTTGTCACATAATCTTTTTTCCCCTCTGACTGATGTGCTTTTAACCAAATGGGTTCTTTGTGGTCTTCAGCAAGACTTCATTTTCATTGGTTTCAGTAAGCCGCCCCCTTCAAAATGTATTGATGTTCATTCCTCCCCTGTCAGACATCCCCATGTGAGTGGCCCCTCAGACAGCCAAGCTGCAAAGACAGAACTGCTGAACACAGAATCTGTTGCCTGGAAGGAGATATTTTAAGACTCTGCAAATTCACTGTACCGTCAATCCAGGTCTTTAACACAGTCTCAATTTTTTTTTAACACCTGTTTCAGCAAATCATTAAACCCAGTGTACAGGATAGTTTTGAGGGAGCCAGAGCTGGTTTATCAGTCGCAGCCACCAGGACAAGGACTACAACTAGGACTACAAGGAAAACAAAATGTGTGGCCAAAGAATTGTCTTTTCTAGACACAAAAACAGCAGTCTAAGAGCCAGGAAAAAATCCCACCAATTAGAACAACCAGGACAGCCTAAAAGCTGTGCTGATTTGCACTATGTTTGGCAAAAGTGGAAGGGCTGGAAGCATGCCCCATCCACCTGAAAGGTGGTATTTGTATGCTGTGATCATCAGACATTATTGAAAGAAGGAAAATGATCTCCAGACCTTCATTTGATCTCCAGACCTTCATTTGATCTCCAGACCTTCATTTCTTATCCACAAGCCAAGTCCGAGCATCCTCAAGGTGCTCCAAAGACATTTAATTTTTGCAACTTTGTGTTCCCCAAGTTCAAGCCAAAATGAGTTAAAATTCAAAGCGAGGTTTGAGCATTCAGAACTAAGAACTGGGAATGCTTTGGACTGGGCTTAGTAAAAGAATTTATCCCTAGGCCGGTCATTAAATTAAGGAAATTCCTTATTCTGACACCCAAAAAAAGGAACACATCTAATAAAATCATCCAGGCCTTCTGTGAGAAATGGGGCACCACTTTTAAGTGGTGGCTAGAAGAGGAGAAAAGTAGACCATTAACATTTGTTAGTCTAATTGAAATCCAGAAATGAGAACTATTTTTCCTTCTATAAAATTTTTAAAATGCTCTAAACAATAATAAAATTCTCCTAAATATAAGCATCCTAAATGAGCTACATAATGTTCCATGCCATAATCACCACTGCAACAAGAAATTGCTTAAACCTCTTTTGAGGCAGATTTGTCTGTCATGCTGCTCTGTGCTCTGAGTAACAACGATCTGTGCAATTAATATTAAACCTTCCAAGGCAGCTCTGAGCTCTGAAGTTCTGTGTGCTTCTGTCATTGCAGAAACAGAAAGCAATATTAGAGTGTTATATAGAGCATGCATGGGAAGGAGAGAAGGAAATGGGGGTGGGGGGAGTAGAAAAAAAAAGAAAAAAGTTTTGCAGCCAAAGAAAGGCCAGGAACAGTAAGATAATTAGGATGTGTTTTTTACAAGGTTGCAACAGCTTGAATTGTTCCCCCATTTTATGTTTAATTACAGTTTTTACTGCACTCATAAGAAATTCAGCTGCTGAAATAATCTGAGAAGCCAAGAACAAACCATTTCTCCTCCATTCTCAGAATCTTTCAGCTCAGCCATTACATACCCTCCCTTTGTAAAACAAAGATGGAACAAAGCACTATTGCACTCCTGTTGATGTCAGATTCTTAGATGTCATTGTTATTCTCAATCCTCATGGAAATCCTAGGATGAATGAAGGAGACACAGGGGCATAAAGGAGATAGAATTTTTTTTCTCTGCATCTTGCTGTATCTCTCCATTGCAAAATTATCGCTTACATCAATAAAACACACATCAGGTGATAATGAATGTATAGAGACATGCAGGGGGAAAAATCACGAGTCCAGTACAGATGAAACATCAGTTTCCTACATATGCTCAAAATTGTACACCGAGTGCTGAAGCATCTGAAGAGACATTAACTCACCGGAAATGCAGGGAAGGGAGAGGAAGGAGTACCTACCATGCCATACCTAAAGAGCATTCCAATCTGCTAAATACTGATTATCATTAGGGCTTAAAGCACAATATCCAGCACAGTACAAAACTGCAGGTACTTTAATATCTGTGACCGGATCAAGAATTAAGTCTGCACACTGCCAGGCAGTGTGTGAAAACAAATAGGAGGCCGTTGAACAGGCTGCATGCACCTGTCACACAGTAGTTTTAGGCTTTGATCTACAGCCCTGGCCCATGTGGACAGTCATACTGAAATCAATGAAGTTTATATCAATAAAAGGTAGTGGAGTGGGCAGTCATAGCCCAATGGCAGGAAAACTGATTACAAAAGCAGTCACTTGCATTCAGGCTGTGCAAACAAGACTTTTCTTTCAGGAATTCTGGGGATTCAGTTGGAAAATGAACTCTCATTTAGACTGAAAGTTAAAACTCAGCTTGAAGGAAAGACACATGCACTAATATACTGAAACTTACAGAGAATTTAATTTCTCATGATATACTCGATTCTTGTCTGCTGCTGTCTTCTTCATAACATTTCCCCCAATCTCAGATTTTCCCCCAAAAATGAATAATAAAGCTATTTGTCTACAGAAAAATATCCATGAAACACTCAGAGTAACTGAAGAATATGGGAGGAATTTTACCTACAATACCTTCACAAAATACTATCTTATCTAAAGAGAAAAATATTCCATTTTATCCTGATTTAGCTTTAGTTTTTACCAGAATTCAGCTCAAGAGAAATATCTCTGATGCCATACACTCTAAAAAAAAAAAAAAATGGAGCCCAAGCAAATAAATGAACAAGTCAATTTTCCTCTATGACTGAGGAAACAGATAGAGCAAAATTTGTAAGTGAAACAAAAAAAAATGGAAGTTGAAAGAAAAATCAGTGTTCATCATTAGTAGAGTACAGAACAGTACATTAACTACAGAAAATGAAAAGATGCTCAGTTCTTCCTTCAAGATCAGGCACTCACGGAGGGAACCATACAAAGTTTTCTGACAACCTTAGCATTGTCTAGACAGTTAGGGAAATAAGGAAAAAAACCACAAGTTCTGTAATGACTTCATCTATCTTTGACCATTAAAAATGGGTACATTCCAGGAGAAATAGCTCAGTAAGTAATATTTAGGTATGAAAATAGAAGTTTGATCAAACTGGCTTTCTCAACATGTTCAGCAGAAATCAGTTTCAACTGTCCCCTGGAACATGAGTGGAAGCCTTTCGGCTAACCTAAGGTTAGCCATGTGCCTGAGGCTTGACTTTTTACTTTTGAATGGTCTAGGCAACTGACTGAATTTTCCAAAGACTGAGATGATTAAGAAATGGGCAGAAAACCTGGTTATTCTTTGGATAATTTTCAGAGCATTGCTAATAATGGTCAGCTTTAACTTAAGACAGTCTATCTCAAAGAGTGTTCAGCAGAATGAAAAAGAGAAAGAAAATTATTGCCTGCCCCTTACCTAATGTTATCAGCATTTCCAGTCCTTGGCATACATCTCTCTGCATTTTTCACTTTCCCATAGCATCTGCAGGCACGCCTTGAAATAATGGAGTTTACAAACCAGCAATCTCATCCATAATCCCATCTGGCTGTGGGGTTAGTTCATATTTACAATAGCACTGTATTTTAACACCCTTGTCTATCAGAGGCTGTCAAAGCAAACCGGGGAACAAACATTAAAGAGGAAGAAAATTCAAAGGGTGCCGAGAAAAAAAATTCTGAGTCTGAAGAGGAAAGCATAACTAATGGGTATATAAATTGGAGACGTCACAGCAAGTCTAGTTCAGCCATTCAGAGAGTTGCATTGTCTGTGCTGTGCAGTCTGGTGACAAAATCGGAGTGGTCCTCTGGGCATAAAATCTTCCACTTCCTATGCGATAATACCTCTGATCTTCCCGTTGATTGTTTCAGATTTTATCTCCTCTCAGTAAATTTTATTAATCTTGGATTTCTGGAAGAAATGGAGCAGAAGGCAGAGTACAGCCTCAGACTGAGGGAGGCAATGACACGTTTAATCAGCTGTACAACAAAACATAAGAGCTTGACTGTTGCAGCCAGCTCCTCTAAAGGGGAAAGTGAGCATCCCTCGCCATGCCTCAGAACACCTGTATGCTTGGGGTATGGCACGAATCAGATATAAATCTGATTCAAGGAATTTTCATCAAAGAACAGAAGAATACCACGGTTCACTTTTTCAGCATTGTATTTTCTCTTGCCTGTGAAGATGTTAGGTATTAGATACCATTTTCAGCTTACACTCTTATACCTCTAAATTTAGAGCCTGGTTAAATCTTGGTCACAATCACTTGTATATGTAGGTCTCCTGGGCCTATTGATAACCCACAAGAAGGAGCCATCCCTATCTATCTCAAGTCTCTTATCATTTATAATGGCTCCTTATTAAAATAATATATCTTTCAAAATACACTTACAAAAGATTAAATGATAACTTATCCAGCTCTTAATATATTCACAAGATAGTCCAAAATACTAAATTCTTTTTGAATCTATTTAGTCTTTGCATTTAACTTAAAGATACAGATTTTTCTTGGTAACTTGCCATTCAATTTCATTTTCCCAGACATTGGCAGAATCTGTTAACATTTGAACTCTTGCTCATATACTTAAACCTTCTGCAGTGTCATAATATCCAAACTTTTCTTAGATGAAATATCATTACCTTTTGTTTCCCATAAGAATATTTAAAATCAATAATTAATAAATAATATTAAGATTGTGAGAAACCCAAGCTTCTCAATATGCATTAGCTCTGTACAGATCTAAATTCCTTTAATTGCTTTAAACTGGGAAGAAGATGGAATATAAACTCTATAAATATCTGGAAGGATTTTTCAACAGACTCATTTATACTTACACAGAGCTACTGATGAATTTTTCAGCAAGACACACACTAGTTTCAGAAGACCCAAGGAAAAGTTAATTTCCTGATAACTCCTAGGCTGTATTAGCTTGAGTGACAGCTTTCCCTCCCCTTCCTTTAGCTTCTCAAAACAGGTCTGGAGCAAAATACCCTTCTTGCCCCAAAGTGGATGTCTGTAGGTCCTGCCCTATACTTACTAGAAGTAGCTCCTACATATCTTTAAAACCTGGGGGAAAAAACAACCAAAGAACACCCCTCCCCCCAAAAAAACCAAAACAAGAACAAATTTTTAAAAACTCCATATACCAAAAACCCCCATAGTAAAATCAACATAGCTACAAAGCAAGAGTGTTGCTTTTCTCTCTCCCTGAGACTCACCTCCAACAAGATGCTGAAGGCAGCAGAGATTCGAGTGAAATCTAACAAACGACTTCCCAGTCACCCATCTCTTTCCACTTGGACATCAGCCAACGTCAGCCTTGTCTTTGTGCCATGGCATCACTTGTCTAGATCCAGCAGTGAGTTGGGAGAGGTGTTGTTCTGAAATTCACTCAGCCTTGTCCTCTCCACTTTTCCTATCACACAGATTATTGTTTTTCTTCCCCTTCCAAAACCATATTCTGACTGGGCATGATACAAAGTTAGGGCAACTAAACCTAGGAACAGTTTCTCTGTAGGCATTTTCTTTAAGGATGGTACAAAGCTATTGTAGAGGAGAATAAAAATTAATTTGCTAGAAATTCATTTGCATTCAGTGCTTCCAGGATGAAGAGAAGAATGGGGGAGCATATCTTGGCAAAAGAGTGTCAACACCCTCCGTTCCTACTGCTGTTCCTAACCAAGTCTCACATGTGTCTCAGAAGTCTGCCCTAAAGAAGGAAATGAAACTCTGGGACAAAACTGGTGTTCGAATTTCCCCTTTCAGTATGAGAATTACATTTTTTACAGTCAATAAACTCAAGAGAACATTTGAATTGGTGAGAAAAAATGGGGCATTCTGCACTGGTAACGCACTGAAAAACAAGAAAGGGCATTTTGGGATTACTGGCTCATTATGCAACCCAGACAACTTAGGGTATAACATAGTATAGTTTGTTGGGTTTATGGTGGCTTCTGTGATAAAACGTCTCATCTTCATTAGGGGATATGAGAAGTTGTCACACGTGTCCTTGTAGCTAGGAACAATAAAGAAGAGACGCTGAGCAGGAAGTAGCACTTTCTTCTTCTTAGAAGGAGGGTGATAACTTGTACCAGATGTCCTTGGACGTTTGAGGTATGCAATTCAATAACAGAGGGAATTTTGCTATCCAGTTTTTTGCTCATGACTGTAAAATTGCTTCCTCTAATTTAGCCAAAGAAAATGTCTATATTAGAAAGCTGGAGATAAGTTGTTTGGCTTCTTGTGGCATGAGACTTATAAATGAAGGGGGAAGCTTTGGAGGGAATCGAAAAGAATAAAAAATGTAGTCTGAGAGAAGGTTGAGAGAAGGACTTCCTCTTCCTCAAAAAAAAAAAAAAAAACAAACCAAAAAACACCAAACAAACAAACAAACAAAAAACCCCACCAACAAATCCAACTAGATATAATCAGGCAAACAAACAGACACAACAACAACAAAGAAAAAACAAACTAAAAATAGAAGCCCAGGCTCTGTAACTGAATTCAGTTTTGTCAATTTTAATGTTAATTTACCCACAAATGAGCAATCATTCTAAAGCACTCTTGAAATGGGTTTTGTAGAGGATTAATTCTTTTACATTACATTTGCTTTTCCACTACTTATTCAAAAGAAAAAAATAAACAATTTTAACCAGTAGTCTTTTTCAAACAACACTTAAATTACCACTGGGTGCTTTGCAAGTACTGAAGTCTTTGTAAAAGATACTCTTCGTTCCAGCACTACATTCCAGTCCTAAGAGCCAAGGGAGCCATGAGTGTTTCATGAGTTGTTCACTTTTGAAACATCATGTCTCCTGTCTTCTCTCCTCCTTCAACATCCTGACAGGATAATGGGCAATAGGAGATCACAACTGCTCCCACTTTGACCCTGCTTCCCTCAGCAGCACCAGTTTCTTGTTTCCAGCTTATAAGGGAAGAACATGACAAGTCTTATGAAAGGACATGAGAAGTTTGCAAGCTGTAATTATTCCATTTTGACAAAACCTACTTTTTGCTGATTTTCTGGGCAAAGCAACATTGAAAAGTCTTGGAGCTACTCCTGCAACCTCTCTCTGTTTCAATCAGCTAGCAAAGAGGCTTGTTATCTCTTCTTTGACAATATCATACTGTACTGGAACAGTTTTTCAGTACTGGAAAACAACTTCCAAGCACCTGAGTTTTAAACCCGAAAACAATTCGAACAATTTAAATTAATATTAGGAATTCAAGTAAATGACCAACACAAAGTTGTTTTTCTCATCAAAACCCTGCCAGATGTACAACCAATCATGTAAGCCTGCTCTAGGGGCAAAGCCCTATCTGGCTAATCCTGCAGAATCAGATAAGATAATAGAAAAGTTAGGCACGGTCTGTCCTTTGGAACAACAGCATTGCTGTGAAAATTTCCACTGGTTATACTTGAAGAAAGGTAGCTAAGTCTATGGGGGTTACACATGTACCATGAAGAGCAAATTATGGTAGGACTGTATTACTCCTGATTAAAATAATCCACCCTGATATTCAAAGAAAGGACTAAGTTTAGACTGATGGAGCACAAAAAATTTCCATGCACCCAGTTTTTAGCCAATGAAGACTGTGCCTACAACTTTTACAAGCATAAGAGCAGTCTGTTTCTCTTCACATATCTAGGTTGGATTAGTCTTCAGTTTTAAAGAAATGTATAAATTCTTGGCAAAATCAATTCTTAATTTCGTATCTCAAATTGTACCGGCTGCCTAAGTGGGAAGAAAAGGAAAACAAAACAAAATACTCAAAAAATTTGTACTAGAAATAAAGAGCTTCTCTTCTTTTAGACTATTTAGCCTGAATCAGTACTTAGAATAACATAAAACTTTAGGTTGAGATCGAGTGGAATGGGCACAAAAGCAGTAGCTCCTTCTCTGCATCTCCTCTCATCAGAGAATTGAAAGCCAGGATCTGACTCATGGACAAAGAGAAAGCTTCAAGAAGTCAACAACTTTTCTGACTGCTGCCTCATTGGCCATAGACAGGCAATTATAGGTGTGGCCTCCCAGCTGTTTAATGCTGACCACACACCTCTTACGGCAGCACATGCAGCAGGGGCTTGTATCGGACCAAGCACATAAACTTTGGGGCTGATTCTCTGCAAGATGCAGGTCAGCCCCAAAGGCAAGAGCTAAAAGACAAGGGGAAATTGACAGCTATAGACTAGGTAAAGCAGCTGAGACAAACTGGAGAAGATTTTCAGAAGGCAAATGATCTCCCCAAAACTTTCCTAAATCACTTTCGCTGGAAGCTCTGGGATGGCTGCATTTTCCCTCCTCTGCCCTATTCCAGGCTTCTTCTCCAGCTACGTGGAGGATATAATGGAATCAGTGTAATGTTTTTCCAACAGTATAAAACTCACATTTTAAAAAGTAATGAAGTAAAAAGAAGTCCCTTTTCTCTAATGACATTAAAGATTTGTTTCCAGGCAGACTGCAGGTGTCAAGCACAGGCAGATTTAGAAAAACTTGTAATATCTTCATGCACCACATCTTCCAGGGAACAAAGTCTTCCCTCCAGATGACAGCAATACCACTCCAGTGTCACATGCTTCTTTCTGCTTGATCAAACCTGGTGACATTTACAGAACCAAATAGAAATACCTGAGCAGCTCAAGGAAAGACACATCCTTTATGTTAGTAGAAACCAATTAGATACTCTGGGAACTGCTGTCTGCAAAAAAATAACAGAGTACCAAAATATGCAATAAGAGAAATAGTCTTGCACATGACAGCACATCACCCGGGTGCTCCTGGAGGCAGGAGCAACAGGGGAATAACACATACAACTGCAATGAAGATTCAAGACATCAGAATAATATATGGATAACCAAATGGAAACACAGAATAGGGTGCACAGTGTCTGAAAGCTTTCCCTTCAGCCTCTCTGGCTCTCTTCATTTGCTCTGTACATTTGTGAAGAAGCAAGACAAGGTCCACAAAAGAGGAAAAGGCTACATCAATATGAATTGATGACTGTGAGCTGCCCTATTGGGAAAAATAAGGACATTTTTCTATATCTGCCAGGCCTGTTTTGACCTTCACAAACATTATCTTCCTGGAATCCCTGATAAAATAAACCAATAGTCACCTGTCAGAAGTGTCAGTTGATAGGACAGAGTTAGTGTCTGACCAAAGACTGTTAAGAAAGTGACTTTCACTTCACAGACAGGAGATTGTTAGGAGATTATTCAGTACTTCACAAATGAGCCCTGCCACTCTCTGGGCTTTTTTAACTATCAGAAAATGTAGTCCTATACACGTGCCTACAAAATCATATAATTTCAATATTTAGCCTATTTGGAAAATTTCTATTATGGAGAATAATAAGGAGCATAACAAGCCCACAGCTACTTGTCCTGGTTATGTGTACATTTTAAAGCTTGTCCATTTTTTCTAGTGTCATTTGGAAAAGAACTGCAGACCCTTCCTCCCACCTGGGTTTTTAGACTTGGCAGGTATCTTAACACTCTCTCTGGGCTCCAGCTCAGTGGCTCATTGCTGGCAGTGTGCAATCACTCTGTGCAGCTGTTTTTTCCCCACCGTTTGTCAGTACACGCGCTCTGGGCTTCCTGCTGCCATCTGGCAATCAGTGTGAGATCACAGCTCCTGCTCCCATGAGGAAGGAACCACAAGACAAGGTCACAGATAAAACAATATCAGAATACACAAACCTTTGTGTAGCTGCACCACATGCTGCTTGGCATTCCTGTGACCCAGTTTTTCCTTTTTTGTAGCAATTCAGTCAATGATTTTGCTACAGTAAATAAGCATGAAAAGAATTTTTCACAGTTGTTTACCAATACCACAAAACCATACAGCTCAGGAAGTCTCGTAGGTCCTAAGAGAAGCCAGTTCATTTGTATTTAATCTTTGTCAGGTGATTTCATCTAACATCAAACAGAATTGCATAGAATATTTTCCTTTATTCAGAAATCATATTGCTGGTGTCTCCTTATTACTTCTTCAGAGTCTAAAGAGTGCATTTCTACTCTGGTTTCTTCAAGTACTTGGAGGACATTACAGCTCATTTAGTATTCCCACTACAACCCATTTCTTATATACCTCACACATTTTGTATAGATTTACAAGATCACTGAGTTTGGATGGGATTCCTGGACACTGTTTTGCATAAATAGATAAGGACAATATAGGAATAAAAACAAAACTGGCAAACTGAGGTAAAAAGGAGTGATTTTGGTACCCTTAAATTGCAGCAATCTGACACAGTCACTAGGGCGAAGGGACAGCTCAGTGTCATTTAGGCTGTCTGGACCTGACGAGGTCAAGAGGCAATCAAACCATCAGAAGTCTGGGCTGAGCATTTTAAGTTGTCAAAGACAAATGTGTACAAGAATGTGTTTTAGAAACAAAACTTCTCATCCAGAATTTCATGTACTGCATCTTAAATTATCTTTAATCAAAGCTAGAAAAACAAAAACCCACTAACAAACAAAATAAGTTTTTTCTCATTGGTTTCAGATAGCTATTTTCTTGCTTTAAACGTGACAGCAGTAACCCAATATACTCATGCAATTGCTACAGAATGACAGAAAACAATGAAGTCTTTCTTTGCTATGTGCAGTACATTCCGAATTTTTCACAATATACAGTACTCTCTCCTAAGAAAAATTTTTCTCATAGTAATTTTCAATGAAACTCTGTACAACTTATTCCTTAAATAAAATTGGTCTGTCAACTTTTTATCTAGTGTAATGGAAAATTCAGATGAGAAAGCCAAAGCTTTTTAAACATGTCAAGCATCTTCTCCCTTAAATGTGGAGCAGTCATGGAAGCTATTACTATATGGCATGGCTGAAATACATTCTTGGTTGAATGGAGTTTTCTTAATAGTTTGTGGTCACATTCAATTTCTAGTTCACTATTCTTCCAGGGGTATCAGGCCCTTCATCAAAGTAAACATGTGCAGTTCAGACACTCTTTAGAATATACACCTTTCCCTGTACTCTTCATTACTGTGTACTTACAAAAAACTTTATAAATATGTTGAGTCTCTGTAATTTTGTGAAGGCACATATTCACCCTCCAAGTTGAAAATATCTCCTCTCTATTTATTTTTATTTTTCTGAAAGGACTGACTCAAAAGGAACTCAGTCAAGATTGTATAACCAAAGCCACATATAAGGTGCAAACCTGAGCAGCCCCTTTGAACGGTGAAGACATTCAGAGCCTTGAATGTGGTACTGATTTCTTCACTAGAAATTGCATACATCAGAACTTGAAAGAAACCAGCAAGCATCTGGGCTTGTTTCCCTGAATTATCCTCAGCACTAAGACTGCTCTTTCTGTGTACATTTAATTCTGGTACTGCAACATTATTAGCGCAAATCATCATCCACACATCACTGGTGTGATAAGAGCTATGATTAAAACCAGAAGTCTGAGAAAAGGAGAGGGAGAATTTTTTTGCCCGCTAATGTTATATGTTTTCATCACAACCACAGAATTTGTCCTATATGTCATACAAGATGATGAAGCTAGAAGAACTCCCTGCAGCCAAGACCTGGCAACAGGAATTTACACAGGCCCTCAAGAGTAATGAGGGTCAATTTACTTTATATTTCCCTGGGAAAATAACCAAGATTCATCACATATATATTTTATCGTGTTTAACATATTTTACTGCAAGACAGAATCTTTGTAAATATATTTCCTTCTTTGCAGTATTCTGCTAAATTTAACTTTGACCTTAATCAAACCTGAGGCTGGAGTTGAAGAAAAGGCATAGCATTTTATCACACATGATCAAGTGTGTGCGCAATTGAGTTTGGTGCTTAGCCACTAGGGACAGATGTCACGAGTACCTTAACACGACTTTCATCACTGTGCTGAAGCAGGTAGAAGGATTCTCTTGGTGGGAAGGGCAGTCATGAAAACTAGGTCAAAGGAGGAAAGAGAAATAAGAGAGAAAAAATCAGAAAATAAATACATTTAAAGACTGACAGTGTTGAGCCCTATAGCAACATTAAGCAAGAAATACACACAAAAACCCCTTTTAGTTAGCAGTGTTATTTTCTCTTGGGCCAAGATGTAACAGCCCTCACATATATAAAGGCATTTAGCTGTCTGAAATTATTTTCACCTCTAAGGATGCTGACAGCTCACATAAGGTACATTTTGAGGTCCACTATAGGGCTCACAATCTTACCTTTCACTGAAAACCAGAATTTGCCACAACAGCACTGTGCCTATGCTGCTAGTACTCAGATAACCTATTTAAGTAATAAGTAGTATTCAACAGCCACTTTTATGGAAAATAAACTTGAAATTTAGCTTACCCAAAGTAGATTTGCTTCTTACTTTTTGTATCATCCCACCACGGGCTGTTTTCCGCTTACCATTACTCCCGATATATTTTATGTTCTTCTTGAGGAATCACTTGTTGGAATCAAGAGATTATGCAAAAGTTTGTTTACATGCCCTAGAAGAATATAAAGGGACTCTTGCCACTGTAACAATTGAGGAAACCTTGAGAGCTTTCAAGAAGTTTCTCCTCAGATGACTTAATAAATTTCCCTTCTGCTGCCTTTTTTTTTTTTTTTTTTTTTTAAATTAAAAATGCTGCTTGGAAATCCTGATTCACTGAGTTTTTTCAGGTGCAGATTTTTTCAGATTTGGCAGTTTTCCTAGATTACTTTCACCAGGCCATGTAATACAAAAGTAGAAGAGCAAAGTGCCTGACCATCCCTCACCTGGACTTCACCTGGACTTACAGAGATGCGTTTTCTATAGATGCAGAAACATGTGGGCTCTTCCTTCCCTAAATGTGCAGTATAAACACAGGGCAAACTAAAAGGAAAACAATTATGCTTTAGTGTATGCAATATAGTATGTGCCCAAATACAACATATATGGACTCTCTTCTAACAGCTTTGTGTTATTTTTGTATTACTGCCTTTTGCCTAAGTGAATAGGTAGCTACTCAACAAATAGAAAATAAAGCCTTGTGTTAGAGAATTTAATTCCCCAATAAAGCATGGAACATGTGAGTTTAATTTAATTTCAGAATATCAAACAATTCAGAAATCCAAAGAACAAAGCTAGGGAAGAGGGGAATGTAAAGCTTCACTTTCATTATTTTTTTTTAAATTTAAAAAATTGATATAAAATACCCAATAGCAGCTGCACTGTGTCAGATTCTGCTGAAGAAAAATGAAAGATGGAGTTAGTCATATTCACTGGCAACACTGTCCTTAAAAAAATTACAAGCAAGAACTAACATTTTCAAAAGTGTTTTTTCTGCACAGTGAAAAATTATCCATCAATCTCCTTGTGATATTTTCTGCTATGGTTCTGGCTTGCTACCCTCACATATTTTATGCAATAATTGGGGAATAAAAAAAAAAAACCAAACCAAAACACACACACCCCTAAAAAAACCCCCAAAAACCAACAAAACGAAAAACCACCAAAACCCAATATACATGTGGTTTTGAATAAATTTATCTCTAGAACAGAGATATTCCTGTATTAATTACCTTCTCTGAATAAAATTCACTTGTTAACTTCATGCATGCAAGTGTATATGAAAGACCAAGAACCATTCACTGTGGATCCCAGCACCAATTAAAATTGCAGTGCTGGTAGCTACAAAACTACAGATGTAAGCATTAATTTGATCTGCTTACTGATATGAAACCCATTTTTACTTAACCGTGAGCATAGAAATATTGATTCGTTGTTCATGAGTTATGCTTTCACTGTGAAATCTGAAGTCATAGTTGTCAGCCTGGAACAAATTAAGGTGTTAAATAGCATCAGCAGTTCTTCTGTGTCTAGACAAACGAAAGAACAGGCTATTACAAGGTGGGAATGGTATTCAAACTTTAATCCTCATGTTACAGAAATTTTATAATATATACTCTCACACCTAAGTCTCTCAAACTGCTAAATCGGCCTTATAATAAAACTTATTAAAACAATTTCCAAAAAAGTTAAATATAAAGTATTCAGCAGTAATAAATGTCTCTGTTTTAATTGCATGACCAGGAGATAAACACTAACATTAGGCCTTAATCCAAGAAATTAACAACAACCAGAAATTAAGGAAAAAATGTAATATTAAAAAATAAAAATATTCTGTTTGGTTTAACAACATAAAATGCCAATCATCTACCATGTCTCTTAAAAAATTAGATTTAGAATATATGAAAAATTAATTGTTCATTATTGACTGATTTTATTCTGATCAGAAGTGTTGGGATGTGTGGGAGGAGAAATTAAAAATAGAACAAGTTTCTGTGAACACAATGGAAACAGAACTAGGCTACAGAGACTCTACATCGTTAGTGGATCCAGACAACCTAAAAAGTGGGAGGGTCATTGTAGGAATGTTACCTTCATATAAATTGTCAGATTAGAAGTCAGACAATAGCAACACTCATTTCCTTACTTCTGTGCAGCACATAAAGGGCCATTTCTTGACAGCAATGCCTGCCATCCTGCTTAGGTATACAGCAGACTAAAGGTTGTGTGGACACAGAAGCTAGAAATGTACTCTTGCTCTAGGTAAAATCCCTTACATGTCAGCATGTCAGAATTAAAATATGACGCCAAGACAAAACTCCAGGGTTTTTTTGTTTTGGTTTGGGGTTTTCTATGATTTTTACGTGGGGATTCTGTTGCTCTGTGATTTTTTTTTTTTTTTCGGAAGAAACAATCACATACCTGTTTTTAAAATGAAAGATGCACTCTTTATAGTAATTAACAACCTCATTCTTCAGATGCAGAAAGCAAAATAAATAAATAAAAGGAATTGAAAAAACCCATGTCCCTACATACTCTATCGTTATTGCCAGAAAAGCTGAATTACCTTCAAGCCAGTACTGAGTGGGCTTCAGCAGCTACAAAAAGTGGTGTGTGGTCATCAGAAACAGGAGACCAGGGAAAAAAATTTCATTAGCCTATCCATGCCTTTTTCTGAAAGAACAAAACTAATAGCTGAGTCATGTGCTAATACACTGCTACACTGATGGCCCATAAAGGAGCATGCTCTGGACAACAAATCCACATAGATTACAATTCTCCTAGGACCTTGAAGAAAATTCCTTTTATGGCCCCTGAAAGCCATGGAAAATATTTCTTCTCCTGTATAATTCCCAAGAAATTCAGCCCTTTCTTCCTCAGCTTCTGGACTGTGTTATGATGTAGTATCATGACCAAAAGATTCCAATCCAGTGTTATTTCAGGACAGACCCTCTCACTGGTGATTTTACAACATCAAGTTTCTGTCTTCACTTTAGAACAAAACAGAATCTCAGAATAGCACATACAGAGGTTTTTAATTCAGTGACATCCACAATTAGGCAACCCTCTCCCCCTTTTCAAGAGAGGAAGAAGCAACGAAATATTAATTCTGTTGCAGCTGTGCCCTTAGAAGTCAGTGTCTGTCTCCAGTTACCACATTTTACCAAAGCAAACAAAATAGCAGAAAACATTTTAAAAATCTGATAGTCATAGAAATTATAGAAGATAAAATGTTTGCAAGTAAGCAGGAGTGTCAAGATATTTGCCTTCCTGATTGCCAGCAGCAAAGTAACCTTTAATTGATCTCTTAAATTAATTTTCTTGTAAATATAATTCTCTTCCTGAATGATCAAAAAACTTGACACTGTTTGTCCTCACCCAAACAAAACCAAGGACAATAAAAAATGTTAACACCTCATTTCTTAGGTAGTTTTACCATTCGTTTTTCACAAACATTCCTTTGGATAACAACCATTTAAATCCTTCTCAAAACCAGTTCTGTTAAAATTGTTCTTCACAGGTTATTGCTTTTGTTCTCTCTTTTTGTGGTTTATAAAATCATGCTGCCAGATCCAACAAGCTGACACCCCTGGCTGCAGCCACAAGCAAGAGCTTGATTTTCATTTAGCTCTTCACCAGAAAAAGAGACAGATCATTCAAAGTTAGAATAGAAGTGGGAAAGACCCAAGTCAGGCTACATAATAAAAGCGATATACAATTTATACTCTACCAACTTACAAAAGGAAGTTCTATGAGCTGGAAGTAAGTCACAGGCAGGAGAGCACAAAGCACTGCAAAAAAAGGAAACTGTTATTTGCAGCCCCAGCCCTGTTTGGAGCACACGCCCCTGTTAAATGTCTTGTATGACTTCCCTCTGTGCTTACCTGAAGTCCTCATGATTTTTCTAATCTCCAGGAACTGAATGCAGTTAGCAGACAACAAGGTTTCCATTTCCATGCCCTGAAAATCACATTATTTTTAACAAGTCATATATAAAAAGTAGCCCAGGAGTGGGGAAAAGAACAATGTTGTTCTGTTTATTGGAGGTTGTTGTTTGGCACATTTTTTCCTGATCTTTTCCATTAATTAGAAAGGCCCTGAAATTATAAGATAATTGGGGAAAGAAAGAAATCTATAATATTTATTTTCGGATTTGAGAACCAGAGATGAGCTGAGTATCACTCATGTTTCTACAGTGAACCCATACTTGCAGAGCAGGAATTTAAGTTCCCTATGTTTGGCTAATCTTTATCCAAACTTGCAGCTAGGAAGAAAAAATAGGAAGAAGATAAAAGAGAAAAATGAACAGAATAAAGGTGTTCATTCCCAAGATGGAAACAATCACGTTTCATCTTCTTATCTGAATGTCATTTTAAAATCTGCATAACAAAGGCTGTCCTGCTGAGAATCTTTTCTCCTCAAGGAATTGAAGGGTTTCTTTTCATACTCTCTATGCTACAGCAGCCACTATAGAGAGACAGTTCATATTTTGATGGAGAGGCACATCTATAGAGTCAGAAAAAGCCCAGAAAGGTGTGTGAAGGGCTCAATAATATAGCAAAGTGGCAACCTCTAGCCAGTATAGTGTTCCTTAGAGATCATACATAGCTGAAAAAGTTATACCAGTTTTATCTATTTTAAGCTAAGGCTGAGCTAGAATCTGAGGCTCTGTTGCTGTGGTTTTTGACGGCCACTTTTTTATTCCTAGCAAAAATCATGCATCAGTAAACACACCCCACCAGATGCAAAATAAATAAAGAAATTATTTAACAACAACAGCACTGAAATAAAGGGTCAGAAAGTTTCTGAAGTTTATCTATGTTCATGCATCATACAGGAAAAAAAACCCCAAGCAACACAACACCTGCTCTCTGTAGATGAAAATATTGATGAAATAATCAGTAACATCCAGTAATAAAACTTAACTATGCAGTCTTTTGCTGCACTAGTATGTTAATGGGAACCGCAATATTGATATTTATGATGCTAATGTAACTCCAAATTTTGGACTTTATTCTCTTCCACAGAAAAGTTAGAGTCCAGGGCATGGACTCAAGACTCTAAATGAAGTATTCAGCATTTCTGTCAACTTCTTGTGTGACATTGCACAGATTGCTTTATCCATCTAGGCTTTCTTTATATATCGGAGTCATTACTCTTTCCTCTTGCCATTTATTGTTTATAGATCACTCCATTTCATAAACCTGATCATCACTTCAACAGGAAGCTTAACAATGTTTCTAAAAATATTCTCTTTCTTAAAGTCTAGAGAATTCTACTCACTACAAGACTACAGCATCTAAAACAGTCACACAAGGTCACTTAAGATATTTGCAAGTGTGCTGTGATCTGAAGCAACCAAGACAATGCAACTTTAACATCTACAACAGGAATCTCAAGAAAAAATACCTTGATTCAAGGAAAAGGTATATTAGCTCAGGCTTAGCACAACGTAAACACTGATCAGAGTTAGCCTGAAGTACATATTGTGGAGCATTCCTCTTGACGTACCCCAGGCTCTCATCTCTCCCCAATCATCACTTGTCACATTTAGTCATACCTTGCTCTGAATAGAATATAGCCCACAGCCAGCAGGGCAGGATGTCTGCTGAGTCATCCCTGTTTTCTATTAGATCATTGTCTCTTGGGAGAGACTGGAATGCTAATGGTTAATGACTCAAAGCCATTGGTCATTTTCTGGGCCAGGTTTGCACCATCCCCTGCAACTGAAAGGGAGGAGGAAAGGTTTTGGATGACTGGTGGTGAAACCTCTGAACCTTACAAGACAGAGAGGGTTCCCATTTAAACCGAAACTACCTTGAACCATTGAACTTTGTGTTTCATGGGCTTTCCCCCACCCCCAGGGCATCAAGACAGTGACCATCACTTTGACCAGCAGACAACTAAATAGCAACAATCAAATCTCCTTGCTGGAGGTGATATCTTCCTATTCTTATCCTTTCTTTCTCTGTCTTTCCTTCTTTTCCCTTGTACATTTTCTTAAGCGTTACTTTTATGCTTTTATATTGTTAAATTTATACGGATAATTTTAACCAAAACAGCTATGTACCGGCTTTCCACTGCAACCAAATTATTCTAAAATAAATCCTACGTATCTATATATTTGTAAACACTGATCATTCAGTGTTGTTTCATTCTAATCTGCCCCAAGGGATCTATCAACAAGAACCTGAGTTACCCTCACCTTCAGGGGCAGTCCATTGACGTTTCTTGCCACTAGTGAATACAATAGCCTTCATCACGAAGGAAAAACTGGCAGAAAGCCCCATTCTAGATTGACACATATTTAAAGTTGTGTATGACTGAGAGCAAAGTCATTAAGCAAATACCGTGTTAGATCCCAAATAGCTCTAAAAGACAGATTCCAAAAAATATTTAGACTGAGAGAGACCTTCAGGGGCTACCTAGTCTAATACCTAGTTCAAAACAGGTCTAATTAGATCAGACTGCTTAGGGCCTTGCCCAGGGTCATGAACACCTCCACCAATGGAGATTGCCTCACATCTTCCTGTAACTGGTGTTTGATCAATTCCACCATGAAAAAGTTTTTCCTACACCCAGTCAGAATTTCCCATGCTTCAACTGATGCACACTGACTCTTGTCCTGCCATTGGGTGTCTCCAAGACGAGTCTCACTCCCTCTTGTCAGTGTCCTGCAAGAAGACAGCTGTAGACAGCAACAACATCTCCCTCAGTCCTCTCTTCTTCAGGCTACAGTTCCTTCAGACTCGTTCATATGTCATGTGTCAGCACCCTGAATATCTTCAAATAATCACGGAATGGCTTGGTTTGGAAGGGACCTTAAAGATAATCTGGTTCCAAGTGCCTGTCATGGGCAGGAACACCTTCCACTAGGCCAGGTTGCTCAAAGCCTCATCCAGCCTTGGCCATTCCTTCTTGTCCTATCACTACATGCTCTTGTAAAGTGTTCCTCTCCAGCTTTCTTGTGGGTTCCCTTCAATACTGGGAGGCTGTAATTAGGTCATCCTGAACTCTTCCATTCTCCAGGCTGAACAATCCCAGTTCTCTTAGCCTTCCTCATAGGAGAGTTATTTCATCCCTCTAATCACCTCAGCAGACCTTCAGCCATTACGAGCTATCTGTGGTGTGGGTCACTTTTCTGTGTATTCAGTCTTTCAGCGCTTTATAAAATTCTGTTCTTCCTACTCCAAGCTCAGAGGGAGAAGTCTCCAGGAGGTGACTGCTCATAATGTCATAAGGTGTTAAAATCAACTGTTAGGAACTTGAATATTTTCTCTTCTATTCAAACAAACAAACAAACAAACAAACCCAGCTTTCCCCAAACAGGATTATTCGTTTCAGCACAGACATTTGATATTTTTTCTAAATGAAAACTAGCGTGACAGAAATTTTCCTTTCTAGCATGTGACAGAAATGGAATATTCACAAATATAGCTGATTTTTTCCCTTTGATCAATCCACCTTGAAAGATGTTCCACATTACTTACCATTGGCAATGAGTGCATGATGGCATAGAATATTGGCATGTTTGTCACAGACACTTCTCTGCACCCATGGACCCATGCCCAGTTTTAAATTTTCTATCATCCTGATTACAAGGGTACCAAGTACCCTGATCAAGGAGATTCTACTATGCAATTTAATCATTTAAAGCTGGGCTTGCTTCCATGGCTGTAGTTAGTTTCCGTAAGTCCTGTGACAGTGCCAGAAACATATGTCAGGGGATAAGGTCTGGATACAAAACCATTTTCTCAGGGACATTTCTTAAACCACTATTTCATGTTTTATTGCTAATGCTACATACTGAGTTAGCCACAATTAACCCTGAAACCCCCTCTCCAAGCATGTACAGAAAGTTATCTGTTCTCATTAATTCATTTAGCAGTAATGAATTAATTTATATATGTTTCTGTCTGATCTCACCGAGGTGATAAATGAACAACTTCTCAGATGCCTAATTGTCTTCTGATCCACTCTTTGCCTCTTAACCAGAGGTGGTTAAGATCTCCACCTCTTTCTTGCAAACATGGAGTCTCCCATATCCCACTCTGTTCTCCTGCACTCTTTCAAGACCTATTCCACAGCTCAAACCTGAACTATGTCTCCAGGTAGTAGAGCAAAGGGAAAAACCCAGCAGCACTATTTCACCAATCAATGTCTCAAAGGAGGCTGGTTGGAGAAAACTGTCCTTTGAATAAGATACCTGCCGGGAGAAAAGAGAAAGAAAAGTTGTAGCAGCATGCCATGGAAAAAGACATTTTCTGCTTTTCAGTACAGCATAATTTGTCAGCCGTCTCTCACCTTAGGATAAGGGTTAGAAAATGCCATTAGGATCAGCATAGGTTTTGTGTAACAAGATAATAAAATAAAATTCCTACCTTGATTCTCATCCAGCACTAATATGCATGGTTTATCAGTATAGATGCTCTAGAAGTGCATCAACAACCTTACAGAGATCTTCAGGATCACTGTGTGTCCTCTTCTGACTGCAGGGTTTGCAGTCTCTGTGGGAAAATTTACTCAAAACTGCATATCTGCGAGGGTCAGGTGAATCAAACAGGCTGCAGGCATTTGTCCATCCACATCAAAACATCTGTCATGTTTGAACATAAATGACTGGCAACAACTGGGAGCTACAGCAGTACAGGGTAAGGACGGACGTGTGCTCAGGTCCAGTCTGAACGAGGAGACAAAAGCAGTTTCTGATCTATTTGTGTACATTCATTTGCAGCTGTAGCTGTGATAGGATAGCCCTGAGTGAAACACTTATGGCAAGCAATGAAATGTCAATAAACAACACGTGTACTGAGACCAATCTATACCTGAAAGGAAGATGACAACTTTCCTGCAGTTGGTGCAGCTCTGCAGCAGTGATGGATTCAAAAGAAAAAAATCCTGTACTAATTCCAGACATACTGGAATGCTGCTGTGTATGGAGCTCAGACGCTTCCAGGAGCATCACTTAAGACTGCCCAGCAGCAGCTGCCTTCACTCCTCACATCCTCTTGCTTTCTGTGCATTTTATTCCCTTGAGCAGACAAGAAGCAGAAGCAGGTGCACCACTGTCAGTTCTGGTGCTAGCACCCAAAGCAGAAGATTCCAACAGGGTGTATTTGCTGTTCCCTCTTTCCTCAGGCAGGGCGATGGGGTCACGGCCTCCTGCACCAATGCCATGGCACTGCTATAACTGCTGGGGGAAAACAGAAGGATGAAAGAGGGATCTTGCTTTTCAGTTCCATTTTTCCTTCTGCACCATGTGACAAAATGAAGTGTGACACTGCAATGCCAGTTTTCTGCATATAATCTGGATGCTGATTTTTAAAGTAACATTTTTAAAGAAGAAGAAATCATGGAAATTGCCCACAGCTCTGAGACAACATTCAGAAAAGCCAAATATTTTGTTTTCTCTAGGCAGCTGACTCACAGATTCTTGCACTATTTCTCTGCATTTTAGAGTAAGTTGCTGGGTTTAGGAATTCCTCATCTCTGCTTGCAGTGGCCCTTTCTGTTGCCATCTCTTTGCTATGCAATGAAAATTTTTAATCAACCAACTATAGTCCTAAAAAAAGAGAAACTGTTTCTCCCCCCCTTGACATTTTCTACAGGTAAAAGAAATCAGAATGAAGCTAGAATATGGGGGTTTGGGTGAACAGCTAGCACTACCTAACATAAAGAAACATTAAACAGGAGAGAAGAAAGAATAAGAGCAAGAACAATCGTGGTCCAAATTCCATTTCCTGAAGTTCACGATGGTACTACCATCACAAGTGGCAACAGAAGGGACATCAAAACACATCTCCTGAAGTCATACACCAGGCAGCAGCACGGGTACTAACAAAGACAAGGTTCCTATGGATGTGTGCCTTATCCCTGACTTTCCTTATGAGTAAAAAACAAAAGCCCCAATCAATGCTTTCTCCATGGCTGGAGATTTTTAAATGCTGACTACCTTGGCTTCTGCTCCACAAATGCCTTATTAGGATCAAGACCACAAACTTTTCTATTGGGTCTATTGGGTCTGTTCTCTACCCACATACCTATCTGTTGGGTTTCTACTTCAACCCCATACAAATACAGCTGGTTTCAAATCTTTTCAACTGAATCAAGACGTGTGACAAGCAAAATATATCTGCATTAGATTCATTTCCTCAGGAAACCAGTGTCAACACATTAAAAGGAAAAAGTTCTCTGTGCAGACTGATGACACTCCTACCTTTAATTAATGCTCACTTAGTTTCACGAAATCCCTTTCCGATAGTCCTGTGTATGAATTTTGCAGGTGGGAAACTGGGGCAGCAAAAATCTTCCTAAAGCAAGATAATACCATTTATTGTCATGAATAAAAGGTGGAAATTACTTGCTCCAAAACCGTTGTAAAATTGGTACCATTGTTTTGTCAATACTACACAAGGCTATAAAACTAAGGTTTACAATGGACCATTAAAGCCACCACTAATCGGAGTCACTTGGCATTTTCATACATCTGGAAGATTTTTACCCTGATTTCCAAGAGGCCACAATCTTCTGTTAGATCTCATGAGCAACAGAAGCCAGATAATTGAATTTACAGAAGAAAATAGTCTGAAAATGTTCAGAGTTGATGTTCCACTTCTATAACAGGGTCATCTAAGAAGGTGTTTCCCGATGCCAGTATGCTATGTAAAGCTTTGAGTTCTCTCTAAATTTTACTGACTCCCATAAAATAAAATTTAAAATTTAAAGCTCTCTCCTCCCCCAATCCCTCTCTTATTTTTTTGTCCATTGTAGAACTCAAAGTGTTTTCTGGCAACACACACTGTATCATATATTCAGTATTACTGTCTTCTATAAGTTATGCAGTTTTATATTACTAAGTTGTGTAGAGCTTGCACCAAACAGAAACACTCTGCAGAGTAATACAGCAGCATGCTCCTGGTCTCAGAAAGATTTCCTTATATTTGTCATCAGCCATGCAAGCAAGTACCGTCAGTGAGCAATATAATACACACAAGGAATGCAGCCGGCATTTACAGACACATAGGCCTGTGCAAAATACCTATTCAAGAAGTCATTCAGCAGGCAAGTCATATTTATGATGACAGGGGAAATAAAAAATAAAATTTGTTTGATTAAAGATACGAAACAATTTTATGGTATTGCAAAACATTGCCTTTTGTTCCACACACTATTGTGCTGGGCTGAATTTTTTACTGAAGAAAATAACTTTTAAGAGAGACAGCTTAAAGCTTTGCTTCTGAGTTCCTCATAGTTAAATGCATTTATTCACTCAAGTGCTGCAGGCCAAATGCCTTGTCTACTTCCAAAGGAATTCAGTGGGAGCTTTGGTTTACATGATACAGACAATCAGCTGATCACATAATTTGCAACAACGGTGTGGCCTGCAGGCCTTTCCTGTACCAGTGAACAAGGCAGCCATCAAACCTGCTACATGGGCAAGCCTCCAACAGGCTCCAAACTGTGCAGAACCCTAAGAGCAGCAGCAGCAGCAGCAGCAGCAGCAGCAGCAGCAGCAGCAGCAGCAGCAGCAGCAGCAGCAGCAGCAGCAGCAGCATTTTCTGCACTGTCAAATCCCTCCCCTATATTGCACAGTGACTGGAATGGAACAGCAAAACCCTTCCACACCACACCTGTGAATCTCCTGAGACACCTCCAGAACAAGCATATAAGCAGATATACCTACTCCAGCATTTCCACTGAAGTTGCAGGCATATAGAAAGGAGAGAACAGCAGCTAGCCAGCTGCATTTCTGGTGTGTGATGGGAAGAGGTCTGGTGGGGGAGAAGAGAGCAATCTGACAGCACCATGTGCACTATTCAATTCCTTCTGTTTCTGCTTCCAGCACCACTAATATCAGACAGGAAGGACAAAACAGCTGTCCTAACCTGTCATCCCAGCCACCTCCAGAATCAGTCAAACCATGCTCTAGGCTTCCTCCCAGCCACTTGTTTCCTTGTGACCATTTTTCTCTTGACTTGCAGTCCTACAAGCTACCTCACTTTTCTTATCCCGTAGCTTTCTATCTGCACTGTGACACAGTGTAGGCTATCCTCATATGCCCAAAAAAAAAAAAAAGACAATCTCTGCCAAGGGCAAGGGAGACTGATAGTTTCCTTTAGGAAAGTCTGCATAGCATATGTTAATATTAGTTCAGGTGAGGTCAAAGGGAGATGTTTTACATGTGGAGAAAGAAGCTATGGGGATGCTCTTATGGTGCTCTCATTCTTGAGCAAGTGCATCGCACAGGTGGAGACCAGAAGCTACAGAACTTCTACTGCCTCAAGCATCATACTGCGCAAGAGGAGAGAGTTTACTAGTGGTCCTGTCCACTGAGGATTATAAGACACAGATTGAGAGGAGGAAAGAGGAAAAGAAAATAGGGATCTCTTATTTCTGGTGTCCTGTGTGCTTTCTACTTACCATTGTTGTCGACAGCTGTATATGCTTAAGACTGCTTTCCCAAAGAAGGCTCTGCTAGAGCTCTGACAGCTTGCTTGCTTGCTTCATCATAGCTGCCAATGCACAGCACAGCCATGATGTGGAGGAGCAGTTAGACTAAGGGGAATGGATACAACAAAAGGCAAAAGAGGATGCCATTGGAAAGTGGTAGGAAAAAAGGAACAAATTGTTCTAAGCAAAATCAAGTGAAATAGAGAAAGGGTGCTAAACAGTAGAAAGAGAAGACTGAAAAATACTCTTCTCTAGCTAGCACGGTGGCATGTTCACATCAGGAAGGATGCTCTGAGACCTACGGCATGGAACAAAGAACCACGTACTTTGGGTTTAGCTTCCATCTCTGACAGGTTTCCCCTTTTGATCTGACTGGAGACATCCATCTCCCTGTTTTTGGTTCCGTGGCTGCAGAATATCCCCCACTCCTTGGTGCTGCTCTTTTAATGGAGACTCTTCAACAGAAGAACTGGCTCTGAAACTGTGAGGGGTGACTGCCTTGTGGCAGTGGCTGTGCCATTGCTGTCAGAGAAGAGCAGTGGCAGGAAGCTGCAGGCCATGCTTGCCCCAAGCACTCACATGCAGGCATGTTGTCTAGGCCAGGTGTGAGACAGCACAGCTGTGCCACTCAAGTGAAAAACTTGACCTACCACAAATTCTGGGGTTAGCTCCAGGGTCCATTTTTTTTGCTGTTTGAAAGGGCTTTGGACTTCTTTTGTCTAACCAGCAGCATCCAAGCACTCCATTAGATGGAGGCTGCGGTCTCATATCCACTGTGTGCCAGACAAAACAACCTAAAAGATGAGATAGAGCCCGGAAAGGCCCAGTCCCTCCACAGGTGTTTTCTGTCACCTGAGCTCAAGTTATCTGTGCACACAGTGTACACACAAGAGCTTTGAGTGCTTGGCCTTCTGCTACTTTTCTGGGTCTGTCAGCTAGCAGCCACTGCACTTGCAAAGGGTTTGTTATTTACAACTGAGAAAAAATGAAGGCAATACACTGCCGAACTGCAAAGCGGACAGCAAAGTATATGTACTTTCTAACAACAGCAACAACAGAAAAAGTGCACCTAGCTCACAAGCTGACTCCTTGTACAGAAGACTTTACCACATAGGATTTTCTCTCAGATCATACTTATTAGCAAAATCTATGTAGGTATCACCACAAAAAAGCTACCACACCTTGTTCTATCTCTGACAAGAAAAGGCACTTGCCAACAAGCCAAAGTGTGGTGTTTCCTCACAGCACAGGTCTGTTCAGCCAGCACCACCTGACTGGGCCAAGCTCAGCTGGCTCCCTCAATCTGCCATTTTCCATTACCTAAAAAACTCTGTTGCTGTCTACCAGACTCCTTCCAACAAAGTACCAGAGGGCCTAGCACTGATCATGGTATTCCAGATGCAGCTTGACAAGAGCTAAATAGAAGAGAACAAAAATTTCCTTTGACTTTCTGGCTGTGCTCTAAAATCTGTCTTTACTTCACAAGAAGTCTTAAATGGTGATTCAAAACTTGCCAGTATCCAGCTACCTTTCTACTTCTTCCATTATATATTTTTCTCTTTTCTTTCTGGGTGGTTTGTTCATTTTTTGTTGGTTTGGGGGGTTTTTTGGTGGTTATTATTTTTTTATTTGGTTTTTTTTGTTGGAGTTTTTTTCAGTTGGTTCCTCTTTGGTAGTAGTTATACTAGTTTCCCCTACTAATACCAATCTGAGGCTGAAATTTTGTGGAAAAATTCAGTCAAAATGATACAGCGATTTCTGAGCTGACAAGTAGAAATACATTACTTCAACGAATCTGAAAAATTTTGACAGGTTCTTCTTTGGGTCAAAAAATACTTTTTCCTATCCTTATGAAAGACTGCCAAAGTCTGGGTGGCTTTAGATACATCAAAATGTCACAGTTCACATACACTCAGATAAAACCCAGCAAGCAAAGTCTCTGAGGTTTCTGTCTGAAGTGGACACACTTCATTTTCTAGCAAAGTTTAGCACTCCCTGGACTGCACAGCTCTAAACCAGATGGATACAACTGCCATGGAGATCCAGGTAGCAGAGGCTTCAGGTGAGGGTGGGTTTGCATTGCTCTGGCAGAGACTATTTTGAGAAAATCACTTGGGAAAACCTCTCTTTCCAGGCTCCAAAAAAAAAAAAAAAAAGCCATGCATTCAACAGGAGGAGGTGTATGAGACAAAGTTTGTAATTTAGAGATGATAGGATGAAAAATAGTTAAGGAAAGTTAAATATAGTTAAGAAAAGTTTATTTTTATTGACAGACCTATGAAATTCCATAGTCACATTCTGACAGATGTAGCTGATTGTCAGACTTGGCTGGTAGCAAATGCTTCTGCATCTTTTTTATAAATAGCTATCTGTTCAGACCACTTACAACAGCAAGAGACAAGCCCGTCTTCTACTGGAAACACAAAATGTTTATCCGCCACCTGCTAGGAAGGCTTTTGTTACTTGAAATTTGTCTTTTAAGCTCTGTGGAAAGCAAGTATGTATTCTAAATGTATTTTCAAATAATGAAGCAGTTTTGATGCTTTAAAACATGTTTTCTTCAAAATAAATAACAGATTTTATCACTTGAATTGACTTTTAAATGCTTGTAAAAAGGTTCAGGATGAAGCACCCTAGAGAGAATAAGTTTCTCAATTCTCAGAAAGCCAGGCTGTAAATCCCTTACTGCCAATGGCAAACAGCAACTCACATGCATAACCCTGTGAGCACTGGTAAGAGCAATTTTTCACTGATGGAAATTAAGCCTTCGTCTTTCTAGCTCAGTACAGCACAAAATGGTCACCACCACTGGATGTTTCATATGACATTCTTCAAAGTGAGCATCAAATATCCTTCTGGAAAGATCTCTCAAGGAAAATCAAAGAAACAAATCACCAAAAGCCAGCAAAAGTTAGGTGCTCTTTTGATGGAAAAACATTTTTTGATATAAGGCTGCACTGGAAATTTTATCTTACAGAAAGCTGGAACCAAACACCACACATTATACAGGCAACATAAAACAGTCAGCAGCAAGTAATGCTGGTCAGTGTTGACTTGGGCTGAAGGTGAGCCAGGCACTGTGGGAACAGGGCACTCCCAGTGCTCTGCTACTAAACCGCAGCAGTTATTGTCATTTATAATGGAAGCCTGGCTGTGGAGAATTTGAAAGATAAATAATGGCATACCAGCAAGCATTTATCAACAACATCATTAAAACACTGGAAAGGGACTTTTTTTAGGAGTCTGCATCAGCTGTAGGAGAATTCTCCCCAGCACACTGGCTATTAAAAGGAATAGATTAGTGGATTTTAGAGCAAGAGGAGAAGATTGCTAGCAATTGTCTGACCTAAATCACATCCAAAAAAATACTTTAAAAATAATGCCAATAAGGTCAAATAATCCAGCATTCAAAATTCTCAAAATGGCAATACTAAGGTTGCCTGCATGACCTTAATTCAGCAACCTTTAATTCAGGCTCCCTCAGTGTGACTGCAGAGAATGGACAAGGCTCCTTAAATAGATAGCTAATCAGCTGCTACTTTGGCCCTTGTATCTCAGAGCAGCAGCGAAGGCATACCACAAATACCCAGCCCCAGGACTGCCTGTCATTTCACAGGTCATTACAGTCCCAGAGCAATGCTCTCAGAGACCACAGGCTGTGGCACTCACAGGGCATTCAGAAACACTGTATCGAGGCTGAGATGGAAGGAATGGGAAAGGCATAGGCTGGATATTTAGAGCCCTTTGGAAACCTGACTGCCATTTTAAGCGTCTAAGTCCAAAATTTAGAAGTTCTGCATCACCACTTTTAGTTGCGCCTGCAGTCCTTTACAGGTAAGAAAGCACCTGCTTGTAGTCGTACACAAAAGAGTTTGTGTCCAGGCAACACTATATTTCTCAGGAGCAATCTCATAACTACATTCCGGAAGAAATCCCATACTTACTCTTTTCTGACCTCAGTGGTCCGCTGTGGTAATATACTTACTGATAAGTACAAAGCCAGAGGGAGAGGTGGTGTGCCCACCCTCTCCTTTATCACTCTTTAGCACTGGTCATGGTGTTCACCCAGGCTGAATAGCTCCGGGTTTCAAATTACTCTTTCCCCAAATGGGTTTGTGAGAATCTTTGGGCAATATTCTCATCCCGTTAAATAAGCATTTTGTGAGCAGCCACACCTACCACCAGCAGGACTGCCCACCACAACAGCCTTTGATACCACTGTGCCTTATGTGTCAGCACAATTAACTCTTGTTCCCCTAGCATCTGACTCACAACAGGCTCATATGGTCTGTCCTCAAGTACATGTATTTCAGATGGAATAAGGCAAATACTAAACCAAGCAAAGGCAGTCCACTTTGAAGCATCCAGCATCCCTCAAGATAACCTGATCCAAACCCAGAAAGCAGAGTATCATAGCTCAGAGGAAGGACAAAAAGAACACACTACTGTAGAAGTTAGGCAAGTAAATGGTTCCTTAAGTCAGCTTTGATTACTGAAACATTTCATATATGAACGTAACTTGATACCTCCCAGGAATACATCCCTACTGCACAGCATAGGGCCATGCAGAGTCACCCAAGCTAGCAAGCCTGCCATTTCCAAATGGTGAAACAAACAGCAGACACGCACAAGAAATGCCAACTGCTGTTCTGGATGCAGGTGCTGGCAAAGCCAGCAGATCAAAGGCTCTAGTATCCCTAAGCTTGGAAGCTGTGAGAAAGCAATATTCTATCACTCCTTCCCCTGCTCGTGGATCTAGAAACAGCAGAACAATTTTTTTCAACCACAGGGAAAGCTACACCAGCATTCTCACAAAAACATGAGAAGATTTCCCGCCTTGCCACCTGGTTTCTGACAGTATTCATGAAACCTAATCCTCCAAGCTGCTGTGCTGAGGAGGATGGGATTTGTGAAGGCTTTGAAGACCCCAGGCAGGTAATTCCTGAAGTAATTCTGAAAGCAAAACAAAGTGACAGTCTGCTTCCTGATCCGTTTTTCTAGGAAAATTACATTTTACGGCCAATTCTGTCCTTACACACTGACTATAAAATTAACTTATTAGCTGACTCAACTCCATTTTATGTGAAGGATTGAGAAGGATTGCCTCCAGCCCTTGTCCCTTTAACTCTAATTATCAAGTTTATACCAGATTAAATTCAGAATGAAGTAGCCGGGTCAGGCAATCTACTTAAAGTTTAATGGAAGTTAATGATTCATTGATCAAACTCATTTATGTCTAATTAAACCCTTCCTGCATTATAAAAGACAACGGGAAAGTTTTATAATGCACCTCACTCCCCTTCTGCACATGGTGGATTTGCTGCAGAACTCCATGGAAAATTCACAGCATCTGCCTTTCGTGAGTGCATGGTTT
Organism: Falcunculus frontatus; assembly: GCA_013398115.1. NCBI lineage: Eukaryota > Metazoa > Chordata > Aves > Passeriformes > Falcunculus > Falcunculus frontatus. The sequence goes on along the minus strand of VZRV01003975.1, from coordinate 1,703,759 downwards.
GGCAACAGCCCTGTAGATTTAAAAGTATAATTATCTTGGATGACTTCAGCAAATGGATGGGGTTTACACAATGCTGGCAAATACAATACCAGTATCCAGCTGCACGCAGACAAATTGCAAACCGAGCTTGTACGCACCAGCACCAGCACAGTGGTTGAGTCCAGGGAGCGTAATAACAACCAGACCTGTGCATGGATCCCAAGCGTGAGCCTCGCTGGAATAAGGCAGCCAAGCCTGAGACAGGGAGAAAAGCTTCCTACTGCATGTCGATGCACCTCAGTCTCTGCTCATTCTTCAAAGCTGGCAAAGCAGCCGAGCATCCAAAGCATGGCACAGGCAGTGTTCAGCATTCACACGTAGATGGGTGACAGTCAACCCACTGCAACACTCAGGATTTATTCCTTCCTCCACTGACTGTCCCCTCTTACTAAGCACTTTCTAGACATCATCTTGTATATAAAGATGTGATCACAGTAAAATGCCCTTATTGAGGGGCTAGCCACCAGAACATTACTTTTGGCACAATTATTCAAACCAGTATATTAAACAGGAATACCATGGTCTACTTACATAGTTATCATTTTGTTACATAGATTTTAAATTTATACCATTCATGTGAAGAGTAAAAACTTCTTTTTAAAATCTCAGGCTGCCATGGTACAGAAAGAGTGCTTTATTTTTTTTCTGTTATTTGAAATTATTGGTCCCTCACATTTTAGATAGGACTATACAGTCTTTAAAATGATGCTTTTCAAACCTTTTTAGATGTATAGATCCATAAAATGGTATAGCAGTATAAATTACTCTGGAGAAACAAAATTAAATGCACTGTAATAATTTTCCTTCTTCAGTAGCCTACATCCCTATCATTCCTCAGGTGTCTGACTAACACGAACTGGCTTTGCAACTTGTGGAATAGTTTAAACGGCTTTGTGTTGGAGCAAGTGGTTTTCATGTGATGGCAGGATACTCCTTTTTTAACGCCCATTCTAGTTCTATGGTATTTTGCAAATCTGTCTGGATGTCTGATGATAACTTGTTGACCTATTCCTTCTGATTCCTGCTCATTAAGTCACCGTGGAGTATATATTTCACTGTCTTCAAAACTACATTTCTACTGCATTCCTGATGGTCCAATATAGCTTTCCTTTAAGTAAACATTTATTTTCACTCACTGTGACATTAATATGAATGGTTGCTTATGCATTAAATGGATACCAATTCCCAATTAATATCTGATTTGTCCCAAAGAACCATTTTGAACCTAACCAGTCGTAGTTCATGAAAGTCTAGTAGAAATAGCAGCAAGATTTGGTCTTTTCTACTTTTTTGCCTGTAACTCTTTCCACCATCCTTTCCAGCCCTGGCACAGCAGAAAAATATGGCATCTAGAACTCTGCTAAGTTGCAGATGAAACAGGCCTTCAGTAGCATTTCTTCTAATTTCTAAAATTATCTGCCACATATATATAATGGTTTGATTTTTGACAGCTTTCTTTTACAAGCCCTTAATAGTTTTAACTCAGTCTAACAGTGGTGAGTGGCTGTTGTTTTATGGCAGTAAGGCATGGCTCAATTTCTATTTTATAGTAAATTGCACAGACCAGCTATGAATACACTGAGGTCCATTATCTTAAATGATACTGTTTGGCACTCCATTTCTGCCCAACTATTTTATTTCTTTATCCATAACAGTTCCAAGAAGTCAGTCAGTTCCCAGAAGTCTACAGAGAACCCTGTAATAATGAGGCTGTTTGTATAATTTGCAGTGGAAAGGTTATTTCCTGCTTTTTTTCCAAGGTCTGTTGGGAATGGCATGTATTTTCATTGTTTCCTTTTGCTATTTGGACTGCATTTAATTTAACTGCAATTAAATCAAATGGCAACTGCAATTTAATTTAGCTGTAATTTCAATTAATTCTATGATCTCTGAAAGACTTGGTCAAGTTTGACTGCTATATGGCCCCTCTGGGTTTCCAGAGACAGGCTTTGATTCCAGATTGGTCATGCATATCTTTGGGGGTGGAAAAAAGGAGTTCTTGGTGACCTAGGCATTATGACCCAACCCCGTCTAGATGTGCCACCATATACACTCAAATCACCTTGATATTTCCAGCAATCTTGAAAGACAGGGTTAGGGTTAGATAGGGTTTATCCTAATTTTCAGACCATTCAGGGAGAATGATGCACATGAATGCTTGTAAATCTTTATTTTGCAGATTTTTTTAACCAATTCTTTTCAGTCCCTGCCTTGTGTCTCAGTCATAACTCTTTAACAGCATGAAAATTAGAGGGAAACCACATAAAAAGTAGAAACAAGAATATATGACCAAAAATGAATGAGGAAAATAAAATCAAGAGGAATACACAAAATGAGTTACAGGTAGCAAGGAACATAAAATGCTTCAAGAAAAAGTTCACTGATTACATCAGAAACACATCTGTATTTTTACTGAATAGAAGAGAAAAAAATAGAAAAAATATGTATACCATATACTTTGGAAGAACAACAAATAACATATGACACAGATAAGACCGAAATACTAACATTTCCATTCTTTTTTTAGAATGACACAATGGATAATAAAGGAGAGAGGAACACAGACCAGAATAAGGAAAGGACATCTTAAAAGCACGAAGGCAAGATAGATATTTTCAATATAGCTGGACTGGACGAAGCTCACCCTAAAGACTTTCAGGAATGGTGAAAGACATTCCTAACAATTCAGAGGACAAAAGTGTCTCCGAGAAACGGGAAAAACCGAAGCAGCACCAGCAGTGTCTGTCTAAAATAACATTCTAACATGTATTAATCGAGTTTTCACCATTGCTTAGGAAAATACCAGCAAGAAATACTTAAATTATTGGTTACCGTGACTGAGAAGACAATAGGCTAATAAAAAGCAATAATAAAACAATGATAAAATATATTATGCCAGGTAAATTTGGTACTTATTAGGATTACAGGCCTAGATGATAAGGACAAAGATGCAGATGTGACATTTATGTTATCTACCTAAGCTTCCTCACATACCTGCATGATATTCTCACATAAGGAAAATACAATTCAAAGGAAATGTCAGTGCGTGAATACCTGATTTTAAAACACACTCACATCCTAATTCAGAACTTTCAGTCTCAAGATGGGATTTGGAGGGATCTGCCATGAATCCAGTCCAAGTCAGTATTTTCAATAATGATTTAAAATGAAATAAAATTATGTTTAAAGTATTTAGTTCCCATCCCCTGCTGAAAAGGATTGCTGGCATCTCAGATATCAAGTCAGAACCTTTGAGAATCACAGAAACAATTATAGGAAAATTTAAATTGAAAGGGACCTCAAGAGACCTTTAGTCTAACTTTCTGCACAAAGGATCAGACCAGGTCCAGGTTTCTCAAAAAGTTTTCCAAGACCTAACCGGCCAAAACCAAGTATGGAGACAGCAGAAACTGCAGTTACAACCTGCCAAAGGCAATCTGTTTCACTGTCCCCACTGTGAAAAAGTTTTCCCTTGTATTCAGGCTCAACTGTTCTTATTTCCACTCAAATCCATAGTCTGTCATCCTCCCACCTCTGTGAAGAGTCTGACTCTTCTTGATGAGCTCCTTATTGGTGTTAAGGGGGACCTGTCAGGTTTCCACAGTAATTCTCCCATTTAAATGTAGTTCTCCTTCCCCTCAATGCTTCCACACAATCCTAATAAGAAGAAATGTAATAAAAAGATAAGTGCTTACATCTGGGAAGAAGCAGTTAAATACACAAATACAAAATGGGAAATAATTAGTGAAGCAGCAGTGGTTCAAATACTGACAGGCTCTTGCACTATCTTAATACATGCAGTACATGTAACACATTCATTTGCTGTGCTTGGCACTTGTGAAGCTTTGGTTGGATGCACCCCAGAGTCCAGTCCTGGGAAAATGAAAAATAAGAGAGTTGGAGAAGACAATAGTGGAAATAACTTTGGATTTGGAAATTTGGTGACATGTCTTGTTAGGAAAGATAAAGACATTTTTTATCTCTGGAGAGAGAGAGAGAAGGGGTAGAAAGAGAGAGAGAACTGTAAAAAAGGGCATGGAAACAGTATTCCAGTCACTCAGTAGGTAAAAGTCTTTCTTCCCATACTAAGGAGAAGAAAGAGAGCAAAGATGCCCTGTGCTCACTATGACCATGTCAAATAGAAATACTTGCAGCCAAAAAATATTAGCTCAGGGAGTAGGAAAAAACCTCTAACTACAATAATAATAAAGTGAAAAATTAGGCTGCAAAGCAAGGCCATGAATTCTACATCACTACAGCCTTTCAACCAAGGGTAGATAAATATTGTCAGCTCTGTGTCAGGTCAGAGAGGAGAAACAGACGATATCTCAAAGTCTTTTCTATTCAAAGACAGAAAATTTCTTAACAAGTTTGATTTATGCCTCAGATAAACCCCTATTCTAAATAAAATCTAAGCAACAACACTGCCTTATGAAACATTTGTGAGGTCTTAAGGTCATTAAAGGGAGCCAAAGAAACACTGGCTGTGAAAGTTACAGTATGATGCTTATACAATGTGAATTTCCACTGCATTTTTCCTTAGAATTTCTTTGCAGTTCACAGCATCCAGTGGCATTGTTTTCTTGTTAACAGAATTTTAATTTGGCTTTGACTGAGTCTTCATTTGCCTTATCTTGTCTAACCTAGATTATTCATTGATATTCAACAGTTTATCCATCATTTAGGGTTTGGGGGGTTGTAGAATGTTGCTGTATTATTCTCTTTCTTTTTAATCTGGTGGTACTCAAAGCTTTACAAAGCCTTATGCTTTCTTGTTTATTCAGAGGGTTGGTTTTCTGTTTTAAGTGCACTTGCATAACATTCATATAAAAAATTCCTATTCTTTGCATCATAAGCTTCTTAAGTAAGAAAACCTTTCTTTTCTTTCCAAGCTTGCAAGCTTTGGTAGGTCTTTTATCACAGCTTCTTCATATGACTTTGCATAAAAATTTGTATTTCTGCAGACACCTAGAGTGTGGCACAGATGATGCTTGTCGGTAAAGTACATGCATTTAAGTGATATATCTTTTGTCCCAGTGGACTGGAATCCCAAACTCTACAAGAATGTCACTGAGACATTCTCCAGTTCCAAAATACCATACATATGGTAAACTTCCTGACTGAAGACAAATGGGAGACTGAATAATCAAGGAACACAGAATGGAGGAACAGTTAGGGCAAGAGCATCCTAGGAGTACCACCTGCAGTTCCCACCAGCAGTCCCACCTGGAGTTAAACAAATGGCCAGTCATGCTCCAGGGCCCAAAGTGCATTCCACCAACCAGAGCAACATTTACTAGTTGAAAACCTCTTCCTACAGCTTACCTTGGCTTACAAAGTTCATATGCTTTATTTCTTAACACTCACAAAGTTCAACTTCTATTTTTTTTTCATGTGATAACCTTAATGATGTCATTTTAGATGCTTCGTCACAGTATCTGAAAACGTATCTTTTCCATATCTTTTCCAATGCATTTCTGGCAAGGAAAAAGTGTTTTGGAGTACAGTTAAGGTCCCACATGAGACCTCATCTGCAACCAGAACATGAAGTTTCTCTGGGAGCACAAAACCCTCTCCCATCCATTAAAGCAAGATGCAACTGCTTTTATGGAACTATGTTAAAGTGAGCCCTTCCCCTACTATAAGCTAAAGACTAATTGCTACACATGTAATAGTCTTTCACATTTATCTGCTGTATTCTTCTGGGGAATGGTAGAAAGAAAAGGTAATCTTCATGTATCTATTTGTTTTTGTAATAACCCGTGTTTCTGACAACTGCATCTGCAGAAATTTAGTTCACTTTATTTTGGAAACAATGTCCAATGTCTGACTATTAAATGATACAGTTAAAAAAAAAAAAAAAAGAAAAAGAAAAGTGTATTTGGGTGCTTTATTCCTTGTCCTAAGTGTACTATTCTTTCTCATCAGTCTCTTCCTGAAAGGAATTATCTGAATGCTGACATTATCTGAGGACAGCAACAGTTTTCATCATCTTTGGATGACTTTTCTAGGGAAAAACCCGAACATTGCCTCAATTGTGGGTACTCCTAAGCTACTTTGGAGCACAATAAACATAACTAAAAAAATAAGCTTTAAGTATAGCTTTAGCAAATAAAAAGGCATAAATGCTCTCAGAAAGAACAAAACTATTAGAAAAAACAAAAAACAAGCAAATAAAAAAAAGCAGCACCTATGCATTGTAGAAAAGCTCATATGAGAAGTTCACACCGTCAGGAAGAAAAGAGCAAAGAGGCAGAAGTACTGCTTTATCACCCATTAAGCCTGACAGCAATTAATTTCAATCATTCTGAGCAACTAGGAGGACTTCAAAATTGTTAGGCTTCTCCTACTTCCCCTCTATATTAGATGATGTATAACAAAAATATATCCCTTGACCTGTCAAGATTTACTACCAACTAGAAAACTACACAGAGACACAAGCACTTTGAGTGATTAAGAGAAACGTAGAGTGACAAGTGAGATAGTGGAAGAGCGTTGCTATTTCTGAACTTCACTGCTAAAAAGTAAAGTATCTGTGAGATGCATATTTTCTAGTAGAACTATTAATAAAATAAAATGACAAAAAAAGCAAGACAAACTGTAATTTGTAGCATAGGTTATCTTTGGAGTATGGCTGAATACGAGCCAAGTTGAATAACTGTCTTTTAATTAAGGTTTAGAGCACAACTCATAGGCAATGTTGAGTAAAATAAATACCAGTAATTTTAACAAGGCAGCATTGAAATGTAAAAATAATAGATACCCCTTAAAATATTTTTTCTTTGAGGAAATTTAAGTAGCTATGAAAATTCATAAACTATCACATTTAATCGAAATCAGCATGTTATTTTATGAACACTAGACCCAGCAAAGTCTGTCTTCCTACAAGTTGTATATTTCCTACCCAGGCCATCACTTACTACCCTCAATACCAAACTACACCTCCACTCTCTTTCAAAACTTACACTGTAGGTAGGAAGCTAGAGACTCCCACCTCTGTTTCAACAAAGCTTTGCAAAACTGACTAAAATAGTCCACCTATTTCTAGGATCAGAAAAACAGCAAAATTACATAATCTGACTTCCTAGAAGAAAGAGTATATGACTCAGAAGGTTCCTAAACTCTCACCCTTTACTGCTATCTTCCACCCTGAGTGACTGTAGTAAATCAAATATGCACCTTGACCAGTAAGTGAAGTAAGGAGATGCACAGCACAGTTAGCAGTCCAAGGCTCAGCCTGGATCCTGTTGATCTTTGCTGGGCTGGGAGCCAGGAGCTGCTCTTATAGGAATGCACTTGCTGCTCCTGCAGCCAGCAGTCCTTGCCAACCACTGTCTTTTTTTCTAAACCACTGCCTTGTTGGCATACACATTCCTTATAGAGGTTCTTGGACTTACAGATTCTTACCACTGTCAGACAAAAATTATGGTTTAAGTATGTCACTAGTTTGTTTTAGTTAACTCCTGTGGCTTTAGTGTCCAAATTTTAAAGTAGTAATATTACGCCTCTATTAAAAGCCCTTTTGAAAGATTTAGTGACATGTACGATTTTAATAAAATTAGCCTACTCTTTTGGAAGATCAATATCATCTGCAGTTCCTAAATTTCTGAAGTATTTTGAAGGATTCAGTACGTTTCAAGCAAAGGTGTTGCCACAAGGAGTAATCATCCATACATATTATGATTTTGAGCCCATTAATACTGGCTACATGGATTTAAAAAAATGGCCACTGAGTAATTAATAACCAGCTGTACTTTCTTAGGATATTGTAAAGCTAAAGATGATATTAAGATCAGGTGGCTAAAACCCACAGAAAAAAACACTAAATCACACATTGCTTATGACTGAATTCATCCTGTCCCTGTTATATCTACAGCCAAGTAAACTAATGATAAAAGGACTAATCTGCCTTCCCACAAAGTTTATGGAGCTGGCAATTTGCTTTCATCAGATATGTGAGCAACAGGTACAGGAGGGTGAACCCTTCCACGACACAAAAAAACACAGATGGTCACAGCCAATGACAAGTAAGTAACTATCAGCCTGCTAACTCCTTAATATTGAGCACTCTTTGTAATTCTCTTTAAAGACATGGCATTTGTAGCTTTTATCATAGGAAAGGAAGAATAAATGTTCCTGTGCAAATTTTCAGTGAAGCAAAACCATAGAATGGTCCAGACCTGATTTTATTGCAGCCAAGCATCTAACATGACCAGAAATATTGCAGCCAAATCAAAATCTCTTTCACGGGATTGCAGCATGTTGTACTGTCGTCATGAAGCCGTGGGTGTGAGAATTGTGTGGCATACTAAGATGGCAAGCACACAGATAGAAAACACATTTCATGGAAAAGATTTGTCAGGGGAGATTAGGATAACTGGTTTTAACATAAAAAGTAGGATTTAAGTTGCAAGGCCCCACATGAATTCAGAATAAGTTTTTCCTTTCTATGATACAATAGTGAGAAAACTTCCTTTCTTTTACAGTCTTACAGTTGCACCATCTTCGGAATTACATTCAGTCTTTCTAGATAAACATTATTGAACAATATTCAAGTTTTGTTAGTTTTATTTTGTTCAATAAAGATTTCCTGCAAAAGTCTAGAGCATTTTCAAATCTTCAACACTAATTATGAGCACTCTTGAAATTACCACTACTTCTACAGTGAGTTTATGCCAGCTGTTTTCAGCTGGAGAACAGATTGCCATAAAGTCTCCTGCAATGCTCAGAGTCTTGAAAATTAGCAGAAGGTAATAATTCTCCCCTGTCCTTTCTATTCCCAGAGAAAAGGCTGGAGATAAGGGGAAATAGGAAAAAAGAACTGCAGTAAGGAGAGGAAAAAAATCTACATGTAGCTATCAAAAGGAGAAGGGAGAAATCAAGAAGAGGCATTTGTCCAGTAAAAGAAAGGATTCCTATGTAACTGATACCGGGCAAAACGACTGTAGGGGGGAAAAAAGGTACTAAGTTATTAGTTTTATCCAAAAAAATCAGTTTCCAATTTGAAGGAAATTCTTCAAGAAAATGCCTACATTGTACATGACAATTCAGTGAACAGGTGCCCATCATCAATGGGATCAAATTAGTTTTAGAAATACTAGTCTATTAAGAAGGAAGACCACTCCTGATAATGCAGGTTTATTTACACACACAAACAAACACACACACTTCCCAAACAGGTCCATATAGGGCTCGAAGTGCCTGGGCTACAGGCCACAGTATGTGAGTCAGCTCACACAGGATGGTCACAGCAAACATATCAGGCTAACTCATCCTGTCCTCATAGATCTGCCACTCACAAACCCCAGCAAAACAGAAAACACCAACTTGTGTCTTGTCATGATTTAGGAATGGCACTCCCCAGTTTAGCACCGCTCCCTTCCCCCACTTCCCCCCAGACTCCCCCAAAGCAGATGCCATTCTCTTGCTCCTCCCCCACTCCCCTTCTCCTTTGCCTTCCTGCTTTGGGGATGAAGTTGAGAATTGGAGGCACAAAAAGGTATTACAGGTTGAGATAAGAACAACTAATTTACTGGAAACCACAATGAGATAAGAAAATGAACAATAACAGCTACAATATTAATCACAAAACGCATAAGTCAAAGAAACAGTTTGCACATAAAACCCATGACAAAAACAAACTGGCTCCTCCCCACCACATCATGCTTTCTCCTGACCAGAAAATGAGTGCCTTTCTTCCAGGAAGCCAAAGAGTCTCTTCCCCCACCACTGGCAATGGCATAGGATGGTATAGAATAACATTACGGTCTTGGCTGTGTCCACATGTCACAGCGCACTGCAGCCTAGGACAAATTGTAAAAGGAAATTAGGATTTCTGGGCTCAAGTGGTCCAGTGGGCTCAGCACCACCAGACCCAGATACTGTAAAAAAAATTAACTCTGTCCTGGCCAGAACTAGGACACCAAGAAAACAAACTCCCTCAGTGGCAGGAGGCACTTAAGCTAGAATAACAAGAGCAGGGCACACAGACAGGAGAAGAAAAAGCGCCTTGAGGTACTGGGACAAAAAAGAGCCATAATAAAGCTTTTTATATATTGTAAAATCAAAGTGTAATAATCCATCGGTATCACTGATTGTTTGGAGTTAAGACAAAACTTAAATTACAGCATAGAGTTTTCATTAGGTGTCCACATTTCTGATCCTCGGGGAAGGGTGAATTTGCATTATTAATCCTCAAATATTATTCTTGTCACTCTCTTAACACTATGCTTGTCACTCTCTTCAGACCTGAAGCACTAATTTTCCACATCAAAAATTTAACAGATGATGCATTACTGGAAAAGATGAAAGAATAACTTGCATTAAAGAAAACAATATTTTAATAAGCTTTTAATGTTAATTAGTCAAGAGTACTTTTAAGCTGTCATATAAGATCTGTATCTGCTTACTCTCTGAGTAACTGGGGTTTGTTGTTCATTGTTGTTAAAGAAACAGAAAAAAATACCTATAATTCTCTTACTACAAGTAGCAAGCTTTAGCACACATACATGGGACACTCCCAACTTTAAAGCCCCAAATTTCCTTCATAAGTATGCCTTTAATCAAATAAACCAGTTGTATTCAGAATAATAACATAGCTTAGAATTACTATTGGTAATAATCACAAATTGTTCTTGTTATTTGAGGCCTTTTGACTACTGTAATAATCCAAAAAGCTCGGTGTTTTTCCATGTTGACTGAGAAACCTTGATTAAGGTGGAAAAGATAGGTCAAAAAAGTAAAACTGATGGGTGCTTTCCTTCATTTTCAACCCATACACATAATTTCATGATTTAGTGGCCACATGCCATACACTTAGAATCCCCACAGCCTTAGTATTGTTCAGAAAGGTTCTGACCTGCAAATATAATAGGTAAAGTTGTCATAGGCCTCATAGCATTAGCTAGAAATACTGAACTATAAAATGTAGAACTTTACTGTACATGTTCAAAGAAAAATCCAAAAATCAATGTAAAAAAAGTCCAATTAAATTGCTTTTAGGTTATAACATTTTTCACAGCAGAATGAAAACAAAACAAAAACACACAGACAATTACTCTTGTGAATTATCACCTGCAGAAAATAAATGGTAAGGAGTCCTCATCTTAGGAAAAGCTGGCTGGATCTTTTTTAAAGGTGTTGAAAGAGAATGACAAGAGCTTGCTTTGTTTTCTACAGTTCTGTCTGTATCACCCAAGTTGTGCAGCCTCCCTCCATGCCCCATCAATAAATGTTGTTTAATTCAGTCCATTTAAAAGGTAGGTTGAGCCATTTTCACATTGGCTTATATAAAGCCATTTTCCTGTTTTATTAGTCACATTAGCATTCTACTGCCCTTTAAATGTCACAAGTTCAAGAGCATAGCTGTACGTATCCTGGAAATATTCCTGTTTTATGTAATAAAACAGAAAGCTACAATTTCCTGGGACAGGTAAGGTGACAAAAAACAAAAGAGAGAAACAAACAGAACCTAATAGTACAGAGTAAAACAACAACCCATATGACAAGATTGTTTTCAAGCGGAGGAAGAGCAGGAGAGTTACTGAGAGCACAGATTTAGAAAGGCTTGCTTGCACTGTCTCTATCAAAATGTGAAACAGCTGATGAAACCACCTTTTGCTGTAACTCACAAAAAGGAAGAAAAATGGCACTGCACTCACCCCCTGACATACTCCTTAATCTTTTAGGGACCTTTGAAAAGCCACATCGTACATTGCGAGTACTCTCATTTATTAGTGTTGTTTTATTTGAAAGCAGAAACCTGCAAAATTCCCTATCTCTATGGTATCTAACTTAAAACATTTCCAGGTTTATCAAGGGCAACATGAAAACCCCAGACTGGCTGGAAGGAGTTATTGGAAATGAAATGAATTTTGAAGTCTGCAGGATCTGACCTACCATCTTCTGTCAAAGGCAGGTTAGTGCTTAGAACAGGGTGCACATGTCTTGAAAATATCACCTGAGTCACCAAGTTACCCACAGAGGAAAGCAAAGTACAACAATTTTTTCCAGAACTGCCATAAAAACATCTTCCCTACGTGTTACCAGAGCCCACGCTACACTACCCACCCCCTCCCGGCAAATACAAAGCACATTATTGTGGCTTTTAAATGTCTACTGCAATGTGCCACAGCAAGACCTAACTATGTTTCTGTTGCCAAGTGTCACAGGTCCCCACAATCGCAAACAACTTGCCAGATAAATTAGCTTAAGAGGAAAGTGTGCCACATGGTACAAAGGAGAGCAAACTCTTCCTCTCTGCCTTCCCTCCACTCCAGAAATCCTTGCCAAGCTCATTAAGGGGAAAACAACATACACCCACACGGATGCACATAACATGAGGACTTAAACATCTACATAGCCACTAAGCAGGTATATTTTTACGCTTTGTGCATATCATGTTTTAATCCCAGCTGTCAATCAAGCACCACGCAGCCACTCACTCACTGCTTCATCCTGCTGGTGGGGGAGAGAATCAGAAGAGTGAAGTGAGAAATTTTGTGGACTGAGATAAAGACAGTTTGGTAGGTAAAGCAAAAGCTGCATGCACACAAGCAAGGCAAAACAATGAATTCATTCACCACTTTCCATGGGCAGGCAGGTATCCATCCACCCCTATGAGAGCACGGCTCCATCACATGCAGTGATGGGAAGACAAACGCTGTGACTCCAACATGTACCCCTTTCATACTTCTTTCCCAGATTTATATGCAGAGCATAATGCCAATGTCTTCTAAGAAATTATAAATATTTTCATGCATGGTGTCCATTGAAATGTTCACTCCCTTTCCTTAAAGCTGTGATTGCTCCTCTCTTGAAGTCTGTGAGATCTGCAACGAGAGTATCAAAAATGTGCTCCAAGGAACTGTTAAATCTACTCATCAGATGCAGTTCAGTAACTCTGGTTAAAGTTGACCGTGCTTCAGGATGAGATAGTGCTCACAGTTCATCCTCTGTGACAGACACAGATTGATTTCTTTCAGAGAGAAACTCCTTGCTTTGAGCTAACACCCAAATCCCACACCTTTCACAGAATCATAGAATTGTTTAGGTTGGAAAAGACCTCTAAAAAATTATCTAGTCCAACTGCAAATCCAGCACTGTCAAGTTCACTACTAACCTGTGTCCCTAAATGCCACACCTACAAACTTTTAAATCCCTCCAGAGATGGTGACTCCAACACTTCCCTGGGTAGCCTGTTATAATGCTGGACAGCCCTTTTGGTGAGGAAACTGGGCCTGATCCCCTCGTTGCTCTGCACATGCTCCATGATGGCACTCAAGATATCTTCTCCATGACCTTCCTTGGCACCAAGGTCAGGCTGATAGGCCTATAGTTCCCCGGATCCTTCTTCTGGTCCTCTGTGTAGATGGACATCACATTTGCTAACTTCCACTCAACTGCGACCTCCCTGGTTAGTAAGAACTGCTGCTAAATGACTGAAAATGGCTCATTACATCCTAGTGTCTTCCTGCAAGTTGTGTTGACATTTCTTCTCTCCCTCTTGTTTTAAAACCCAGGGAGATGAATTTAGGCAGAATGACATTCCAGTATTTTTCCAAGCTAGAGAAATCGTGCATCATTTATGCTGCATAACACTCTATGCAATGTCCACCATCAAGTTTCAGAAAGATATTGTTCAACTTACCCACTTATGCATTCTCAGGAGAATAAGATTAAACATTTCTGGCAAAAACTTTTATCTCCCTCATTTACAGTAAACATGATTCTTTTTTGAGATAAAAAAGCTATCTTAAGTTTTTCAATGCTGAAGTACTCTAGGAAAGCCAAAAATAAAGGATATACTTGATTCTTCTGTATTTTTGAAAAGTTGTGTTTGAATAACACTAAGATTACACATGATGCTTTAGTTCAATCATGTTTTCCTGAATTTTTGCTTTTGTTGGTCTGTCCTTAAAAAGAAAAAGGTCTACACTGTGGAAGTTTCTGATATTTGTATTCTACTGCAGTAATGCAGAAATGGTCCTACGAACTCAGAGTAGATATTCATCTAGTCCACATGGCTAGGAAAGAAGGCAAAATCAGAGAAAGAATGGCTAGGTGTTCCCTAAAGCATGTCCCCAGACTCCCGTGATTAGGAAAGAGGGAAGAAAGAAGGAATACATTTTCTGGAGATAAACATTTCCAGCTCTCAAGTAGTGTAAAAACACCATACCCAAGTATGAACAGTGTGGTTACTATGTCTGCCTGTCTTTAATAAATTTTGATCTGCATTTTCTGTTCTACTTAATGTAGACTTTCAACACTCCCTATCCTCTTCCTGCAAGGAAATTAAGGTAACTTTTAATCCTCTTTGTTCAATATCTGTTCTGAGCTGTTCCCAAGAAATAGAGGACTTTTTCAGAGACCTCTAGGTTTCTGTGCCAGTACCACCCCTACTTCAGAATCAGCCTCCCAACCTGCTTCTTCCTATGAGCCAGATCAAGCCTTGGAATAATTCCAGAGTTTCAGGTCTGTCTCTAAATACATCTCTTTCTCCCCCATTCTGCTCCATCCCTTCACCCAGCACTAGCTCCTTATGCAAGGAGAAGCTTGGAAAGAAGACTAAATTAGGGAAGAAGCTTTCTCTGGTCCTTACCTCCCTAACTTGGCAAGCAAAGAAAAAAAGGCTGGTGCTCCAAACATTGTACCTGACTACCTATCATCTGCGAAGGGTACTAACGAGCCTGGTAAAAAAAATAGTAATTCAGGATGAACCCAAGGAGGGGGTTAGTTATGTTATCTAGACTTTTGCAATTGAAATTCATCACCAAAATAAAAGCTCATCTTCAAAACTTTCATTACTTCTGGGAAAATTTAAAAAGCAAGTCAGGAACCCATTTTCTTCTATCTACATGATATTTTCTATTCAGAAGTGTACCAAAAAACACTGTCACTGGAAACATTAGAAGATCTCAATGTCTCTGTTTCCACACCACCGCTGCCAGATTCTGCAGCAGGGGCATCACCCTTGCCTTCTGAAGAACAAGAGCATAATCCCTGAATTGCACATGCTCTTTGGCTTCTGTGACTCTCAGGGACTTTGAAGGGGTTTAGATGCCTACAGCCCATGATAGAGTGCAAGGCTGGGATACAGCATTAGGAGCAGTAAGCCATCACCCTTTCACAGCACAGCTGGAGCAGGCTGCTGTGAGGAGAAGGCAGCAATTTCATTGCCTATTCTTTACCCTGCAAGAACCACACGCAGTCTTCCAAAAAGGAAGATGGAAGAGCCTACACATGACCCTAACATTTTCCAGCTCGCCATGATGCTGAAAAGAAATGTCAAAGTAAAATCTACTTTTCCTGTGGCTGAGCAATAAAGACAGTTATGCATCACAACCTGGAGCTGAAGACATGATTTTCCTGGAATGGGACATTTTGCTGATCTGAATCTCTCCTCTGGATTCAGCAACATTTCTGCTAATAAGAGACAGATGCAGACTGAGTCTTGTGTCACCATTGGGGTAGACTGGGAGATGAGAAAAATCCAGGGGAAAAAAAATCTCAGCTTTTAGAAACCAAGCTCTAATCTGATTCTTCCGTATTTATGAAAAGAGCAAGTGAAAGCTGATGCACTCCCTAAGAAGGCAAGCACTGTCATCACTGACCTTAGCGGGTGATTTGTGCGTGCCTGTTGCAACACAGCCCTCTATACTCATCACTGGCAGAAGAAAGACTGTACATCATCATCTGGCAGCTTTAGTGGAACTTTAAAGGCTATAGGGGAGAACTTTATGCAGAAGGAGCGGGAATTTTCCCCCCTTCCCTGCCTTGCTCAGGAACTAGGAGCGGCAGCCTCAGGAGCTGGCTCTAATTGGTAATGGAATGTCTAGATATTACTAGGTCCCGTGTACACCCCTGTCCTTGAATGGATGCAATGTCAGCTGTGATCATGGGCTTATTATGCCAAACATATTGAGATGGCCTGCAAAACAGGGTTTTTTGCTTTACTAACACAACATGAGAAGGCTGCTTGTTCTTCAGTAACAGTGGCCTGCAACTCGGAATCTGCACTCCTCAGGCAGAGTCAGAACTGTGTCTCCTCATTTGCACATTCCAAAGCAACCAGGAAGATAGATAATTAAGACCTCCCTGCCTCCTCTTACCCCCCGCAGAGAAAGTCCCAAGCAAGACTCCTACAACACTGAGTGAGCACCACACAAGCAGAGCTGTGTTGAGTTTACAATCAGTGATTGCTCCCTGGCATGATGACTTTGGGGGAAGGGTCTATCATCCAAACCGTAAGTTACACAAATCCTTCCAGCAACAGCCAGAACCTTGATTGTTTGCCATGGCTGAAGGCAAAAAAAGAACAAAGCTTACATCCACTGTGCCCTGAGCATAAAGTGATGAAGAAACACGTCGATAGGATCATATATGCTTGCTGTTGCTGCAGTTACAAGCTCTCCATAATATTGCCATACATTTGCCTTTTTGCAGCGACCAGTTGGTAGGTTTCTCAGAGCTCAGACAATGTTTAATGTCAGAAGCCTTGGGCATATGTGGGAATTTCTTTAAAGCCTTTTATGAAAGAATATAAAAGGTGGGGAAAAAAGCAAGTTTACCTTTGAAAACTGTTTTCTGACTTTGTAGGAAAATATTTTCTTGTCAGCTTTACTAAACACAGTATTGAGTAAGAGTCATGCCATGTGTATCTGTGAAGCAGAGTATGACAGCAGGCACAAAATAATGTTGTATAGAAATATTCTTGTGTAGAAATTGTTAATTTTCATCAGTGGCATACAAAAGGTAAAGGTGATGAAGGGTAGAGGAGAAGTTGACTTTTTTTTTTTTTTTAGTATTTGGTATGTCTAATTAAAAAGATTTCAACATCAGAGAGATGTATAAAATTAATAGCAAGAGAAAATTGTCTCCATTTTCCTAATGACACCAGACTTCTTAAAATACAGAGGTCAGTTATAACTGACAGACACTTATAACTGACTTACCACTTTTAATATGGTAAAATAAACCCCACACATTTTAAAATCTACATTTCATAAAGTCAGAACAAATCAAAATGAGCTCTTGCTGTCTTCCATCAGTTTCTCCAAATCCAATACTTCTTTATGCTCCCTTTTCTCATATATCTGCTTCTTTTTTTTCCCATAAGAAATCAAAATTGATAGATTAAAATAGCCCATCTATTTGATTTCTTTAAAAGGAATTGAAGTTTCAAGGAGTCAAGCTAAGAATATAAACACATCTCAAAGTCACAACCAGTCTATTTTTTCAATATTAAACCCATATATTTAAAGTCCTTCACAAGGCTAAGCTGTGAATCCAAAATCTTGTTATGCATGGCCCTACAAGTCAAGGAGCAGAAGGAGATTGAGTGACAGTTTCTGTACAAGAGTTCCAGAAGTCTCACTGTACAACACAGTTGTTACTCTTAAAATTCTTTAAAATGCATTGCAGTGAAGACAGAAGCTACTGGTCCTTGTTATACCTTATTACTCTTTCAACTCATATAAAAATAGACTTTCCCAAATCCGGGTGTGAAGTTCATTCAGAGGAATATTTTCACTTGCGGCCACACATGCATCTTTCGCTTTCCACTCCTTCTATTTTGGGCCTTGATTTTATCAAAAAATTCAGGGGAAACAGAAATATGACCAGCCCAAGCTACAAATATACCCCAAAACCTAAATGTCAGTAGATCCCTCTCCAGAACCTAGTTAACAAGAAGCACATTTAAACTCACCAAATTCAGTGGAAGGTTACTTTTAGGTGAGACCAGCCCCTCCAAGAACTAGGGCAGAGTTGTAAGCTAGTTGAAAGAGACTTACCGAACTATTTCTTCTCATATGACATCAAATTGGATGGTACTACTAAACCTGCATTTAAAACGTTACACCTCATGTAAAAGTCATAGTAATTTACTGTTTCACAGAAAAAAAAGTTAAATGCTTATAAAATAGCTCTGCAAGGTAGGTGCATGGCAATAAGATTTTGAATAAAGGATGACATCTAGGCCTAAATAACATCCAGCAACTCAAAGAAGTGCAGATTGTCCAGACACAGGGAAGACTAGAATACACAGCTATAGCACTGCTATAAATAAAACAGAGCCTTCAACCAGAAACGACAGTCTCACTGTGAAAGATGAGATTAAAAATGCAAATAAAAAATGCAACTCCTGTGATGCATACTCATATAATCTGAATAATACAGTTGTCCAAGCGCCTATCTAAATCAGAGCCAAACCACAAACCAGTGAGCTGTCCAGAAAAAATAGAATATTGTATTTTGAACTACAAGCATGCTATTTGCCACCAGTGTGACCCACCAGCGTGACCCACCAGCTTTTAATTTGTATTGATTACAGCATTGCTTGTAATGCATGCATGATGGAGACCACTTTATTCTCCAAGTGGAATGACAGACCCAACATGAAATACTTTATCCTGATTTCTCCAAGATAAAAGTCAAGACTTTCTGCTAGGTCAGTCTTTTACACTGAAAATTCTGCTACCATGAGCTCTTGGAAAAACAAAGAGAACAAGAAACAAAAAAAATCAGACACACAATGACAACAACTAGCAAAATCCCCAAAATCTGACCAGTGCTACAGTTTCACAAAATACAGTCACTAAAGAGGCTTTTTGTAGTTTGAGCCTTAACTTAAATCTGACCTCGAATTTTGATTACCTGAAGGTAAGCTTAATATCATATCACACTAAAATGCACACAAGTTCTATATTAAATCCTCTTATTTTGATTAGATTTTAATTCTGCAGAAAGTCTTTAAACAGAAGAAAAGAAAAAGCAAAAATCTGCGCATGAAAGGTGTTAAAAAGTAAACGTTCCAAGGACAGATTAAAAGTCTGTTCTAAAAACAAGCAAACAACAACATTTTAAGGTAAGTAGCTTCACCTAAGTAGCCCTACACTTAGAGAATATTTCAACTTTTCAGAAAAGATGCCTCATATTGTGAAATTTTGCTCATTGTTCAAAAAAGATGACACCACACAAAGATGGTGCCTGAGGGAATCATTTGCAAAGATGTCAGGCACTAGTGATTTGGATTACCAGCTGGAAAGCTGACCCTCATTAATGTCCCTCTCTTCACTACTCCAAATTCTGATAAACTGATCTGCATGTTTCAGAAACTGTATGAAGCCTTTGGGTCCTCAAGGATAATGCTTTATCCACCCGCAGCTGATTTAAGACCCATTTATAGACAGATATTTCAATAGAGCTACCTCCACCAGAGGAGAAAGCATGATTTTTTGAGATAGCTAATGAGATTAAGGAGTGGTAAAGCTGAAAAAGGTTACTTTTCCTGACCTTTCCTGCGAGTCTAAGTGTCTTAATGGATTCACAAACCATAGCAGGTTGGGTATAAACATTTAATCCCAGATTCCTTTACAATCACAAGGAGAAACATCTTCCCAGACTTACTGAAGAATTTACTAATGGTGCAAAGAGCAGGATAAAAGAAAGAAAAGGAATAAGGAAAAAAAAAAGATAGGAAAAGAAAAATCATGTAATAGATTGGTAACTCAACTAAGTGATAAAAAGAGATCTGGCTGGTTAAAACATAGGAAGCTATAAAAGCCGTGGGAAAGGAGGACTGATGGAGGGACAAAAGAATTGCACAAAATTGAGGAGGGACGGTACTTTAGAAAGAAAACCAAGTTGGAAATATAGAATAGAGAACTTCCATATGGACATACTAGGTGCAAATCGGGCTTCCCTGAGACTGAAGGATAACTGAGCTGGTAATTTGGTGTGCAATGCTGAACTAAGGCTCAGAATTACTTACAAAATGACATTCATTTTAACAATCTTACACCTGAAAATGAGCTACAACTATTGGTCCTTCTCTGTAACGGGCACCTAAGAAATACATAGCTCTTTCTGTCCAGAAATAGCTCTCACACAGTTAACCTTGTAGTCCCACCCTCCTCATCAAGTTATTTGACCACCAGAAACCACTCAGTCCAAAGATTGCCCATCTAGCAGTCTGAATAAGGACTGCTGGTACTTTTTTACAGCAAAAGGTACTGTTCAAGATGAAAGGTTTGGGACATCCTTTGAAAAGGGAAAAAAATAAATATATAAAATTATTATTTAGAAAATTATACTGGCATAGAGTCTGAGTTAATACTATGGCCTTCAATAATGTATATTACTGTAAAGAAAAGGAAATTAAAAAGTAAGGGTGTATATTGAATTGGTGGTTTCACTATTTGATTTCACTAATTACATTGCCTCATTCTTAGTATGTTTTGTGCACAGTTATAATTGTCAAGTGAAATTAATTCACAGATTTCTTTCGCCTCTAGGGTTTACTCCACGTCCTTGATGATGGAATTATTTTCATAGTGTGCTGCTTTACTTACTGGCTATTGTTATATATGTCCCTTACAAGCAACAGACAGCACCATTCTCTACATTATTTTAAAAAAAAGTATAATAAAAAGCCTAAACATTCTAGAATTTTTGACAAAATATAGAATTGTTGACAAAATGTCCAAATTCAGCTTAATGCTCATAAGGTTTCTTGCAGCAGTAAAATATTTCCGAGGCCTGGCAGAGGTGATTTTTAATACACAGCCAATTGTTAGCAAGAGTTCAATAAAACAGTCAAGCTTTCCATTTCCACGGCAGGATCATAAAATATGCCAGCACTGAGTAAGTAGAGATAGAGAGCAGATCAAGGGCTAAATTTCTCAGACAGTACCATACAGCTTGGAGGAGGTGTCAGCTCACCTTGGCTGAAAATATAGTCTAGATTTTAAGGACAAAAATTCTCTAACTTGGCAAATATTCAGGCCCTGATCAGCAATGTCAACTGAAAGCCATCAGCTGGCAATATGAAAGACAACATTCAGTGTTACATTTGTCAAAAGCATGTCTTTGGCTAAATCCTTGAGAAATTCTGCTACCAGTAGTAATTCCATAAAACTCTGTAGCTCTGTGTTATGCAGGAGGGAGACTGATCTTACTGAGTATTCCTAAGGATTTAACAAGCATATGGTTATAGAATGTAATGCTGAATTAGGAGCTTCCTGACCTACACAGATCTCTACTTCCCTGTTGACCCTAAAACAGCAGTAGCAAAACCGAAAAAACTTTTTATCAGTCAACAGATCTCCTGAACTTTCCTTTGCCATTACCAATACCAAACAGCATAGCACTAAATGACTTATCTGCAACTGGTAAGACAATAACCACACCTGACCCTCTGACTGAAAAACAGATTGCTCATTAAGGCAGCTGTATGTAAAGAGAATTAGTGTTCCAGGGTGAAAGACCTCAATGTCCCACAGCAATGACGGCTTGCCGTTTTCCTAGCTGTGATTATCAGTGCACACAGGCTACTGTCTGCAAAGAGTAAATTCAAAATCAAAGACCTCTCCAGAAACCAAATGGCAATGAGATTTCTAATTTTTTTCACTCTTCTGTCCAAAGCAATTCATTTTATTTGAAGACAAGGATGAAGCTCTTAACTCATGAAGATTACTTAAAACGTCTCGCATATAAAGTTAAGCTTGGTTTGAAAATCACATCCAATAATTTTAGTAGCAAGTATATCTACCCTTGCTGAATCAAAGGTTATCCAATCAATCACAGATGCAGCAATATTTTGGTAAAGTTATGGATCCAGAGTATTAGATGCATGCTTTAATAAGAAAAAAAAAAAGTAATGACCAACCCAAGGCTGTCTCTTTCTATGTTTGTCTCTTTTTATTCCTGTAGTCAGTCCAGCTAGGATGGAGTTAAATTTCCTCATAGCAGCCCATATAGTGTTGTGTTTTCCCTTGTGACTAGAACAGTGGAGAACACACCAGTGCTTCAGCTACTGCTGCACAGCTCTTACACAGCATTCAAGGCTGTCTCTCCAACCCCATACATCCCTGCAAAGACTTCTCCCAGCCCGACATGTTGGGAGAGGACACAGCTGGGATCTCTGACCCCAAGATTGACCCACCATAGTCTTTTCTGGCATCCAGTGTATGTGCCCAGTTCCGAAGAGATAAATGTTAAAAAAGTCATGGTTTTATGCAATCTAGAAACAAAATATATGTAGATTGATATTCTGGTTTGGGCTAGAGTGGAGTTAATTTTCTTCAATGTAGCTGGTAAGGAGCACTAGCCTTCTCTTTCCTAACAGCAAGAACATCTCTGATCTATACAGGCAAAACCCAAGCCATTTTGTAATTCTATGAACTCAGGAGCAAATTATTTTGTCAGGAAGACACTGTAAGGTATACAGAATTTAAATACAGTTGTAACCTGAAAAGTGACTTTAAGGTAACATTATGGAGCTCTGTGTATAACATGCCTTGTTAATTGCATACCCTATTTCCTCAGCTGTTATTCTGTCAGACCTGAAATGCACTTTGGGATCCCTACCAGATTCCCATCCATTCAGTAAGGAATGCTCTGCCCACTATGGCTTCTTCTGGGGATTGTATTCCTACCTTGACACTTGGTGATTCTCTTGAGGTTGAGTTCACTTTACATAATTAGTGGTTAAATCAATAAGGTTTTTGTATGAACTGTGGCTCCAGAAAATTTCCCTATAAGATTTGTATATTTACGAGTGGATTTTTTTTTTTGTTTTAAATTAAGTAGATACTTTACCGTTTCAATGACACAGTGCTAACACATTGCTTTCAAGAAACACACATCTCTGCTTGCAACATAACTTGACCCTAAAAACTATTATATGGTGGTATTTGAGAATTAGAGCAGTAGAATTTGTTATTTAAGTAGCTCTGATTAATTCTGCCTCCTGTGTTGGGCAGTTACTCTTTTACATCACAAATGTGAAAATTCACTCAAGAACACTCAGCTCAGCAGAACTTTAAGCATAAATCATTCAAAGGAGTTGACCTAGATGCTCCTCCATAATATGGTTGTTTTTCCACAATGGTGTCTGCACATTTAAACGCTGGCTGTAGTGTTGCTGAATATAAGGGATATAATTAATAAAGGCAGACGTATGGAAGGAAATTAAGACAAATGAAGAGATAAAAGGTTAATGTTTTTCATGGAAGAAACACTTTCTGCTTCACACTGAAAACTCAAAGAAAGAAGAACCAACAACAGCATCATATTTCTCAAAACATCATGAAGTAAAGAGCATTGAAAATTAATCTGATATTAAAAATTTTCTACTCAAAAACATTAAAACCTTTTACTTTCATATGTTCATTGCCCTCCTCAGGCTTATCCTGACTGCCTTTACCAACTAATTAAAAGAACTGTAGTAGCTCTTTCACAAATATAGGACTTATTATTTACACTTATTCCTCTTCAGACTTACATGACTTTCTTTAGCTTTTATAAACAGGCAAAAGTCTGCAAAGCATCAGCAGCTTTAAAAACAAATTTATAATTGCACAAAGCAATTCAAAATAGCATTTTATAATAGAAGAAGAAAGGGAGTCTCTTGTCCCATCAAAGTCTAATATTGGAGCATTACCTCTTTGACTTGCTCAGTTGAAACATTCAATTCAAATATTTTCCTTTATTAGATAAGTTGTTGGATGGTATCAGAAAAGAATCTAGAATTACAGTCTTTTGGACTCAAGATGTTATAACACAGATAAAAGCAAATTGTTTTAACACCATAAAGCTATTCTTAAGATGGGAAAAAGAAAATTCTAGATATAAAAAGCATTCAACAAGCAGTAATTAAATGTGGAAGTGGGGTTTTGAGCAAATGATGTCTGTGAAGCATTTGACTGTTCAGCGCTAAATTCTCAAGCCCTAATATAACAAACCTTGAATAATGAAACATGATTTCAACTGAATACCCTCCTTCCTCCTCACTGCAATGGTTGTGTTGGTATCTTTTCCTCTTGCCACCTCTATCGTTGCCCATGCAGATTCAATCAGATGCAGTACTGTATATTTCCATGCAGAACATCTGATTTTAAAGACTAGGATTTTTAAGCCAAGCAGCTCAATGGAATTGAAAACAATGTTTCTAGCTCACATTCACTGTTTATGCTATTCAATCTGTAATGAAACATCAACATGAATTCACTCAGTTGTAGAACAATAAAAAAGCCTTTTAAACAAGTCAAAGACCTTTCTAGAGAGGTGAACTACAAACAAACTTAAAACTAACTCATTTTTTTTAGCAGCAGAGCATACAATGAGATACTCACGGTTCAAGTGTAAACTCATCATGAGCCACAGACTTGTTCAACTTCTGAACAATTGGGTCCAGTTTCTTGCAGGAGAGGGAAAAGCCACCAGGATTTCTGGGCCTTAGTTTTTATGTGGGCTGCGAAGCAGCAGAACTGAGCTCTCATATGGAGAAATTGCCTAGTGATTTTTAAAATAATGATGAGTTGAGAATAAAACATGTTACAGAATTAAATGTCAAGAAACCAAACCTTGGGCATTTCTTATCTCACCAAGTGTGCCATCTGTGCAGCAGACTGATGAACACAGAGTATGGCCCAGGCCCACATGTCAGGAGTATGGAGAGAACCCTGACTGTGACTGAGTGGCACAGGGCTGTCCTTTCCATCTCAGCTGCAGCCACCACAGGCTTTCCCTCTAAGGCTACACCTACTCATGCAGGGTCATGCATGGAGGGGAAAAGGTCAGAACCATGCAGGCTGAGGCAGGAGGAACAGGGGTTTTCTTCCCTGGGACACACTGCCCAAGTTCCAGGTTGGCGCCAATTTAATTCTTTTCAATGTAGCTGAGCCATCTAGACAGCAAGGCAATCCTCAATCTTCTGTCTCATCCCTTGTAAAGCCTTTTGATATCCCTTGAAGGCAATGAGAAGCATGGCCTTTATACACAACCCTTTAAAATTTATTTCTACTGAATTCCTAAGCAAAATATGAAGTGAATTTGTTACAAACAATCTCCCTTTGTAAAAGGTTCAAGACAATGTTGGTTACTATTCAATTGCATGAGTCTGCTACTGACCAGTAAATGGAAAAGCCTTCACTGGAAGGTTGAAGTTACTAAGCTCTCACAGGTAGGGCTGTAAGAATTTAAGGGTAATGTAATTATGGATAATACTACATGTTGACTGGCAAGATACTATATAGATTTTGTCGATTTTTGGTCTTTTTCTGTGTTTGAGTTTTGTTGGAGCTTAATATCTTTGTATTCAAAAGTCTTATTTTTTTGAGAAGATCTTTGTGAGATGGCTACTAATTAAATAATGCGAATTATCAACAATCTTCTTAATCCAATTTCAAATGTTTAACTTGATTTGGAAAAAAAGGCAAAAAGCAAGCAAAAGTGTGAGAATGTAATTAGAACAACCTGCTAGAATCAGTCTTTTCAGAGGTTGCTGGGCCCTAAGAGAACTGATTTCATGGGATACATCCAAACCTTTTTAATAATGAAGACCAAAACAACCATTTTAGAGACAACCTCAGAAGGTTCAGGTAAGCATCAAAAAAGCAAACAGAAATGTTCTTCATTAAAAAAATTGTGACTATGCAGTAACTACACTGGGTTCAGCAGTTAGTTTTCTGACACAAATGTGTCATCAACATGAGCACATGTTGATGGTCCTTGAAATAGCCTCCCATGCTTCTGTTTCATTCTACAGTAACCTTGAGATCAAGGCTTCCCATGAAACGGTAGTAAAGTTACTCTGAATGTTAGTTTGGAGAGGGAGGGCATTAAATTCCATGGAGATGGTACAGTGTGTGCCCTGACAGCTTATACTCTGAAACTCTAACTGGTGGAGGAACAGGGAAATAGAAATTAAGCCTAGAAGCAGCAAGAACTCCCTGAGATGGAGCCTTCTGGGGAAAAAGGGAAGACTATACATGGTCCAAGAGCTGGTTGGCTGAAGCAAGATTACAGGGCCTGAACAGCAGTAGCAATGCAGAGAACAGTGTGGACAAGTGACCTCCATGAAGCTGAGCTATTCTGCACATTAAAATGAGTTGGATCCTCAGAGAAAACTTCCTTTCTGCCCCCCATTAAATGAGCCAAGAGGGCAGGTGCGAGGCCAAGAGCCCACCACAACACCAAGCAGTGGAGGACTTTCATGTATCTGCTGCTGCTAGAATAAGACATGAGGTCTCCTTGAACCCTCAGACAAGTTCAGGCAGGAGCTAGGCTGTGAAGCCAAGAGTCAGTGGCAAAGTTTAGCCCCACACCAACACTACAGCAATACAAAAACATGAGAAAAGGCAGGCACAACGAGTGTCCAACAAATAGAAAATGGGGCTGGGGAGGCTTGGACAGGTCTGGTTTTACTCATAGGTGTCGTTAGGGTCTTTTCCTGAAAGAAAGAAACCTTGAAACAGGATATATTTAAGTGGCTCCAGTTGCGTTGTTTTGGAAGGTGTTCTGTACTAACCAAAGCTTAGCCAGGCCAGACACTTGAAGTTTATATCTCATCAAACTGGGTCTTTTCTACTTCTAGCTGTGGCCAGAATGAGGATGTGCAGAGAACCATGACAGAGGGAAGCAAAGCAACAACCACAATTATCCTTCAGTTGTTCCACAGTCGTAAGGTGAGTCACTTGATAAGATTGGAAGGTCCTGCCAGAGCTGCTCCATCTGTACAGCTTTCATTCCAGGCGCTTACTCCTCAGCATAAAGATGTAAATTCCCGAGCAGCTTCTAAAAAATTGTAAAAGAAAAAATCACTTTCTAGAGGATTAACCTAATAGCAAAAAAATGTAAACTAACAGGAAGCAAACAGAAACAGGTGTATTGTGTTAATCACAAGCAGCTTGGTAGCGATGAAGTATCAGAAAGAGGCAATAAGGGAGCAAACAAAGAATCCATAACAAGAAGTTGTACTATGCCTGCTTTGATAAGAACTATCTCATAGCACATAATGGACTCTTAGGAAGCAGTGAACGTTGCTGTATATTTTGGAAATAGAAGGACTGACACGTTTTCGTAGTGCCCAAGCATCCAGTTATTGTGTGAGTCCACTGCAACACTGAACATAATGCTGGGCCAACCTGCAACATTATTAATACCATAAATGTCTCCCAGACAAATTAACACAAAGCCATAAAATCACTTCGGTGGAGCCAGTCTGAATGATCACATTAAAACCTTCAACTCATGCAAATCTGAAACTTGTGAATCATCACCATACTTTACCTTTTAGAACCACTTAGTAGCATCTCCACACTACTGACTGTCATTACGTATAGGGGCAAATTCACTGTGAGGTCCCAGGAATCTATTTGTACTTTTTTTTTTTTTTGCAGCTTCATGATCCTCTGTGTGTCAACAACTAATAAACAGCATGAAAGAAGAAGGAGGGAAGCCACACCAACAGAGATCTGTGAACCGGTAATGAAATGGTGGTTTACATGTCATTTACAAAAGGCATTGGCTCAACTTGATAGTCCTGCTCTATCTAGTAGTTAAGATAAATTTCACAAGGATAAGTGTCACCATATAATCTTTAAACAATCTCAACCCCACAGAAACATCAGTGAAATTTTTAATTATGGTGAACTGTTTCAGTATATATTTAGATTATAACTTGGAAATGAGTGTTATGTCAGATAACAGTTCTGAAAAATGCAGTAGAAAAACTGGCCCATCTGTTAAAAAATCCCAACATACCTGATACTTGCATTTGTCTCTGAATACCAAGCAGCACTCTTCACTCCTAAAGCTTCATTTCCTAATTTGCTCCCATTTCTGTTCTCTTCCTTCCATTCAGCAAACTGAGCTTTGAAGGAAAGCCTAAATGCATTTGCAATCTTCCATGTGTAAAGTCTTGGATAATAATCTTCTGACAACAGCTTCACAATATGGCATGCCAGTCCACTTGTAATCCCGTTGTTCAGATTTGTCTGCACCAGCTGGAATTTTCCATGTTAACATTTTTACCCAAGATCTTTTTCCATTCTGCTATGATAAGCCATCAGTAGAAGCTCTGCCTGTGGTAGCTCTGACACCAAAAGTATACAAAAAACACTGCAAGAGGGATTATAAAGAGAAAACAAACAAACGAAAAAACAAAGATGAAAACATCAGTAGTCTGAGGTAACACAGAAAAGGAGTAATGAATAATGAAAAACACCATCCTCTCAGTTCTCCGTTTTGAAGAGAATTCTTATGCAGAATAATTAGTAATTCCATTGCATAGGGTGGAAGAATGAGACTGTTATGTGAGACGAAGCAGAAGAAAACAGACAAGAAACAGTAGTGAGTATGAGAAATAAAGCAGATAAAATACCAGTAAGCTTCAAACATTGTAATTCTAAGGCAGGAAGTGGAATTACTCCAAGATATACCAATTTATCCCCCTATATTTATTTAGCTCTGGAAACAATGTTTGTGTCTATTTTATCTGGGTATAAATGCTAGAGACAGGAGTTCCTAGAAGAGAGAAGAAAATGCTCTTTCATTTTGGACTTGCATAGGGTCAAAAATGCATCTGTGCACATAACAGTACTCAAATTTTTATCTACCTGGGTGTAACATTTCCTATGCCAACAATGAAAGCCGATCTGAGCTGCTAAACACCTGGAGATCTCTACAGTCTTCCACCCACTTCAACAGTGATTGTATCATTGCCGTGTCTCCTTTGATGAGTGATGGCATGCTTGCCACTGCAGTGTGGAAGGCAGGATGGAAGGAACAGATCAGTGCATTTGCATGGAGCTGGTTTTCTGCCAGCTGTACCCATTGTTCTGAACAGGTTTTATAAGCTGATCTATTAAACCCAGACTAATTTCAAGAAAGTAAGATTGTTTCAAGACACACTAAAAATTTATAAATTTCTAGGAGACACTGACTACTGATCACAAATAAATTTCGTTTTCATGAAAAAAAATCTTTGTATCTCAGCTTCTGGATATCATGTTGCAGAAAAAATTATCCACAAACCTAGTAAACGATTTAGCCATTATAAAAAGGAAAAGATAAGAAAATAATGTTGGTCATTCACATAGTATTTTAAAATCAATGCTCTGATTGCCAAGCTATTAAAGAAAAGTTGACCTCTTTCTGCTTAGCAACTTAAAAGCAGTCACTTTTCAGCAGGTGTCATTGTTGTCCAGACTTTGGTGGGTTTATTTAAGGTTTAAAATGTCCAGCCTGTGAAGTTGTTATGCAAGAAATGAAAGTGCCTTTTAGCTCTATATATTCACTTTTTGTACTGAGGGGTAGTCAGTATTCGCCATTGTCAATTCGACCCTTATGAAGAATAAATGATGGCACCAGAAGTTTGAACATTGTACTCAGAAATGAAATCTATGTTGACTGTCAGTAGCAACTACTCTATGCCCAAAATGTTCTGAGGGAAACTTAACAGAGCAAGAGAAGAAACATAGCAAAGGAGCACTTCTACCTAGTCTCCTCCCTACATGAGGGGTCCAGAAGGTTCCAGTAAGAAACAATGAATCCAGCAGAAAGCACTAAAAAAAAAAGTAACTAAATGCCATGCAGCAGAGCAATTGTCTATGAGTTCAGAAATCAGTGAGTTTACAACATAGATGTCAATTTTCCTGACATAATTGTGTACATTTGATGGTATTTTTCTAAAGTGCCTGATTGTCGTAAAATAATACCACTGAGCTGAATCATATGAAAAATATATGATATTTTTTTAATTGCATATTAAACTTCAGATGGAAAAAACCTTTTTTTTCCCCGTGCTTGAAAGAATTCAGACTTGATTTTCTGGACAAGAATGCCCACTGCCTGTCTATTTCTTTAGTGAATACAAAGCATCCTGAAGGTTTCCCTTAAACAGTTTAAATTATTGTAATTGTAAAACCAAAACCAAATTAAACCAAACATTTTAAAAAACCCAAACAAACCAAAATATATTCTTATTTTGCTCATCAGATTCAAAATAGGTATGTCTTGAAATAAACGATATGATGGAGATTTCAGCTCAGCTTACACCACCCTGCACATTTAACTCAGGTAGTGACTTCATTTTTCAGGATTGGGGAATTATGAGGGAAGAAATCAAGACAGATTGTGGTAAAACTGAAGCTGATTATCCTGATGAAAGATCTGAGGAAATCCCATCTGTAAGCAACTGTTACCCTTGACTTTTTCTCAGTAGAAACACTATTCAGAAAATAAAAGACGTATTATACACAGATCCTTATTGAATCAAAACACTGAAAACTCTTTTGCTGGTTTTATTAGTAAGTTCATCACATCAACACCTTGGATTTGTAGAGATTATTTCCCTGTTCGTGGTCTTTACTTTTATCTTCAATTAAAGACCACAAAAGTAACAGTGAAAGCATTATTCTCCCTGTAAAGATATTTGGATACACTGAGTGTAGTAAACTAAAGTTTATTTCCTAGTTCTAGAAATCAGAGCAACAAAGGCTGCAAGAGTCAATAAAACCCAAGACCCAGCTCTAACTTCACTTGCCCCACTCTAACAAAGGTGTAACTCTCTCACAATTTACTTCACTGTTAAAGTAAAAATATTGACTGCAGAAAAAAAGTTATAGGGACTATAAGCAAAAGTAGCCATTGTAAAGGAAATTAAATTGTTGAGAAATTATTTTTCATATAATTTAAACTGAGTAAGAAAGTTGGAGCTCTGCTGAAGTCAACTAGCCACTCAGATAATCCATAGCACAGAAAACCCTAAGCAATGTGTTCAGCTAAGGATGGGGTAATAAGTTTGTGTGATGCTTGTGGCTAAACAAAATACAGAAAAGCTTTAATGTTTCTTTGCCAGTCAAAAGGTGGCAATGACTCCATTTCAAAAGATGCAGACAGCTACATACACTTTTTCCCACTGATAAACGTTCATAAGACCTCATGGAATAACTCCACTGCTCATTCCATTGCAAAAGGACAATGACAAGTTGTACGAAGCTTCCCTAAGAATTTATCCAGCTAAAGTTTCACTGGCTTGGGAGCAATGTTTTAGGAGACAGGCATTTCTATTGGTATGTGAAGACTACTGCAATGCTTATTACCTGCTAGGCTTGTAGAATGGAGGAAAATACACTGGGTTTCAAAGTTTTTGTATTCCAAAGCAAAACCAGCATAATTTCAGCTGAGGTAGAATCTCTGGTTTTAAAAGGCTTATTGCTTCACTGTTTCTGAGTCATGTAATTATGAAATGTCATTCCACATATGGAATTTTCAAAGCATTCATCAAATACACAATAACTGTCAGATTTAGAATCTGAGTGAATTAGTTATTCATCAGTGCAGAAGGCTTTTCCAATCAAAACCCTTTGTCCATCTCTTCCTATAATGAGTATAATGGGCTACTTTTCCTTCCAGCACGTCCCACTCTCACTTCCTCCTAACCCTTGGCAGAGCTGCTTGGAGAGCTCTGAAGATTATGACATCTGGAAAAACCTGAAAAGCAGAGAGAGGTGGAAATATTTAACAACAGCAGCTGCATCCCATTCAGCTGGCTTGTCAAAGTACATCCTGATTGGAATAAATTACATCTCAGCCTCTGAACACTGGAGAGGAAACAAGGTGTTTACAACACAACACCTAGTTGGATCAATTCCAAACTGTGACATATGTCACGCAAAGTTGTCATGGTGGAGTTAACTACAGGTTTCTTTCCAAAGTTGAAATGAGTGCATTAGCATTAAAATATTGATCTTCATTTTGAATGACAGCATCATCACATTAGCACATAATCAACATAACCTTGTAGAGAAATGAAAGATTGATTGTTGATGGCAGATGGGGATACATCTTGAAGAAATATGTTAATACTTTAAAATGGATTAAAGCCTGCAGAAAATTATCAGATTTTCCAGATAAGATACCAGTTACATTTTCCTCAGCTTCTATAAAATGGTCACTCTTGAGGAGAATGGTATTTGGAAAACAAACAAATAAAAAGTTAAAATATAAGTCCTGCCATGGGTAGTAAGAGCAGTTCAAAGCCAGATTCTGGAAATCCAGCTGCAAGCTTTCATCGCAAGTTTCTCTTCCTCTGTCCCCAGAGTGACAACTGAATTTTGTTAATTGTCAAACAAAGATTGAAAATAAGCTAGGCGTTAAAGCCAAAGGCTGCCATGTTGCATAAATTAACCATTTATAGCTCAGTGCAGACTTCTTGCGTCTTAGCCGTGTGTTGGCCTCTGTTGATCAGAAGAAAGTAGAGCCCCCCTGACACAGGGGCTGTACAAAACACAGCTACCCCACATGAGTAGAAGGACAAATGGGATCTAAGACAAACAGGTCTTAGACATCTCCAACTCATGTTTTTACGACTATATCAGATTATTAGTCATAACAAACTCACCAATGGACAAGGATAACAATCTCTGCACAAGTTGTCTCTGCTTGCATGCGGAACTCAACCATCATAAGCAAAAGAGGGTAAATAAATAAGCCTTATGTTACAGCATTCCAAGCTTTATATACATATGCTTTTTTGGTTTGCTACAATAAGGATTTGACACTACATACTTCAGATATTTTACAGTCCCACTGAACAGCTACATCTGCTCCAAGAAAAAAATAAAATTTCTACCAACAGAGAATTTAAAAGTTGGAAAAGAGAGAGAAGAATGTCACAGACTCTTCGTTTCACTAGATTGATAGCACAACAGTGCTAAGATTTTAACATTAGCCAAAGATGATGTAACAAAACAGGTCTTGACCCTAAGTTATGGGAACTTCAACAAACATGAGCCAACACTGAAAAATCATATTCCTTCTTCCCTATGCCCTCATGAGACATTTATCTAGTAATTTTAGGGCACAAAATCAGATTAGCCAAAGCATACATACAAAGGTGACATTAAGCAAGTGCAAGTTATTTGCACCAAAAAGAAAAAAAAAAAAAGAGTTTTGTAAAGTTATTTATCACTTAGAGTTCTGGTTGTAGAATTGAAGTACTAATGGATATTTGTGTCAGTGTGCACACAGTCTAATTTCCTCAGTTTTGAAGGGCAGCTCACAACTGAGGATTGCTGTCTTTCAGCAGCACACAGACCAGCTGGCTGCTTTCCTCAATATCCTTCCAGAAGGTAGTTAAGATTATGCAATGCTGAGTGGTTTTGTGCTTGCTCAGTGTCAGGGAGGCAGCCTCTGCTAAGCAGGGATAGATTTTGTCACCAAAATCTCTTTGGAATCTCTAGCTCAATTACTGCAAAGAAAAATTCCTCTGTTTACCACATCAATGGCAGGTTATAGAAGTTTCCGTCATTTCTCCCCATCTACCAATCTCCCTGAGATCAGCTCAATAGTCAACCTCCCATCCTCCTTCTGGATCCCAAGCATAGGAAGAGTGCAAATAGACCCCCTGACCTAACCCTTTGGATTCACCTTCATCATTGAGTTGCTTGCTTCATTCCCAGATAGGCAGCTGAATAAATGTGTCGAGCTGTCTGCACTTTAGCAGAAAATGACACTGATTGTCACTAAATATAGTGAGTGTTGTATGTATGTTTCATTGGAACCACAGGCTCAAATTAGCCTGTCAGAATTTGACTGTACCCTGATGCTAACCTGTCAAATGACTCAATTAGCTCAAGAGAATAAAGGAAAGGCTTGTCAAAGCCATCAAGGCTTTCTACTTGCTCAAGTCCCATCCCTTTGCTCACTGCCTTTATTAAATCTAAATACATTTCATATTTGCAGATGGGTAGATGTTGTCTCTTCATTCCCTCTTCCTCAACTCCTGCTTCACCACCACTTTCTTACTGAAAAACTCATCAAATCAATGGAGAGGAAAAGGAAGTAATTTCTTACAGGTACCTAAAACCTGGTTTTCTTGTAATGAAAGGAAATATTTACCTGTAGATAAAGCCTTATCAATAGCTCAACTTTGCTTTTCTTGCAGAGCTCTAAAAAGCATTAAAATAATATTGGATTTAGAGATGAAACAAAAGAGTAGAGAATTCAATCAGAAGTGCTGTCTTCTTATAATTCTTTCTTTCCCCACCAGTGCATAAAGAAGCACAGCATTTCTTGTCACAGATGTCTTAGAAACCAGCAGAAAAAATGAAATCAAGCTCAGAATTGCAATCTGTTGCCTCAAGGGCACAGCCATGCCTAATACAAACTGCAAAGTCACTAATCCCAAACATGTCCAAAAGTGACTCAGAGGCTGGCAACTCGGAGCTGCAGTTGGATCTGGAAAGCAGACAGCCTGTTCAGACACTCTTTAGCAACGGCACTTTGTGTCTTTTCCCAAGGACCCCCTCTTATCTCCTTCCCAGATCTTGGCCCTGACTCCACACCACCTTTCTGTAATGTCAAAAACCCTGTAATGATACTAGCTCATTAGCAATGAGGGAAAACCAAAAAAAAAAAAAAAAAAAAAGACCTATCCTCTTAATCAGTATTGTAGTGGTTTTCCTCCTCTGATAGAAAATATTCTGATTTTTATAGCTGCTTAGAAGAAAAATGATTTTTAAAAAGTGATTTGTGATCTCTTCCACAGACCACACTCAGATATGCTGCTGGTGTTTCACAAGATGAGGAAATATACTCACTACCAATAATGGAGGTAAGGGCACCTTGTGTAGTGCTTTGGATGCTGCCCCAAGCTGCCTGGTGTCTCCACGTGGGTAGAGAAGGGGTATCTGTGTCCTGCTCTTTCTGCGTTAGTGGGCTCATGACTCAGCAATGCCAGTTCCTATACTGGTCTTGTAGGTTGGCAAAAGATGCTTGCCAGGTACTATTGATCTACATATAGACCATACACAGCTTTGGGAATCCAGGGAGAAAGCTGAGAAGGAGCCAAGACACCTACTAAGGTATCCTCTGGTTCTGTGACCAAAAGGAGGCGGTATATTTTGGCACTGCACTGCTTGCTTCACATTTCAAAGGGCCACCTGATCATACACACAAGCATGCATAGATTATTGAATCAAAGGTTTCACCTGAAGGAATAGAACCAATGAATTGGTGGATTCTAGGACTCTTCACAGTTTTCCAAGATTTCTAAAGGGGAAGAAAAGATAAGAAGAAACAGAACACCAAAGAAACCAAAAAAAGAAGTGAAGAGAAAGGCCGTGGGAAAGTTTCAGAAAGGAAAGGTCTGAAGTTGTGTCAGGGGAGGTTTAGGTTGGATATTAGAAAAAGTTTCTTCACCCAGAGGGTGGTTGGGCATTGGAACAGGTTCCCCAGGGAAGGGGTCACAGCCTGACAGAGTTCAAGAAGCATTTGGACAATACTCTTGGGAACATGGTGTGACTCTTGGAGATGGTCCTGTGAAAGGCCACGGTCCTTGTGGGTCTCTCCCAACTCAGCTTGTTCTGTGATTCTGTGATAGTTATGTTCCTTGATGGTGTCACTGCTTGACATCAGTGTCTATCAGTGAAAGATTGCCCCAGTGTGTGCATGTCACTGAGGGGAGAAGGAGAGTTTACTTAACTGATAAAGCAGCAGTCACCCCTGGAAGGTCTTCTATTCAAATTCAGATATCAGTGTTTAGCACTTGAGATATCTTTTAACCCGAAGGTACAACATCAGGGGTTTTTTTTGGTAAGGACAAGACTCACAGAAGAGACTATGAGAACATGTCATCTAGATCAATCTATATTTCCTCCTTTGCATCGCTTATCTTGCAGCCAACATCTCTTCATTTTAACAGATAATTGTTTAGCTTAAATGCTTCTCCTTTGGCTTTGCTCTTGAATAGTCTAATAGGCTGTCAAATGCATCACGTCTTTTAGGAACTAAAATTCAAGAGGGCATTAGAACACTTGGTCCAGTGCAGAGTTGTAAATTCCAGTCAAGCCAAAACAGTCTTCACTGCTTCCGAAGTTATGCATGAAAATGCAGGTCTGAAGGATGCAACCTTTTTTAAGTTCCATAATACCTTCCAAACCCTCTTCTGCATGATTTGTTGGTGAGACACAGGTAGCTTATGTTTGTAAAGAAAGCATTCCTAGAGACCATTTGTCATGAACGTTACTTCTGAGATACCTTGGGATCCTCAAGTCTGTAGCCTCAAGAAGCCAAGTTTATTCTGTTGTGTGGTTTGTTGAAGTTTCAACCAAGGGCTGTTAAACAAAGAATTCAGTTGCACTGAGCAAAAGAAAAAAGAGCATAATCAGTACATTAACACTTAAATATTAATTAGACAGGACTGGAACATGGAAACATTTAAAATAAATGCTCTTGTGGTATTATTAAATGTTAAATTTTATGCAGACTAAATCATTTTGTAGCCTGTTAAAACAGCTTCTTTCTGTGGCCTAGGAGATGCATAATTAATATATTTTTTCTAGCCATCCGTGTTTAATTATTAAAAAGTTCGACTAACATTTAGACGGCAAAAGCGTAAAAATCTTTTGAAAAGTCCTAACCTTTTTGAGAAGAATAGGACTGAAATAAGTAATTTTTATTAGAGATTTTTTTATCATAACTTATTTCAAAATAGTACATATCAGTCTGTTTAGGTCCTTCTGAAATCTAGGGTAAGGAGAGGGTTTTAATTTCTATTCTCTAGTTTCTTTTGGAATATATATAGCTCAAGTATTTCCTTGCACTGACGAAGTAGGTGCAAGGAAGAGCTAATTAAACATGAGAAACTAACTTACAAAATAACTGGAATTTTTATTTTAGGTTGTCTTTTTATATACCAGCCAAAAGAGAGACTTCTAATAACTACGGATTTCAGCTTACAAACCTGTATCCTGTGTATTTGATAAATATATCGCATATAAAATAAATCAAACATAAGTTTATTAAGAAAACAGAAAAAGTTCACACAAACTCGCATTGCCAGAAAGAGAACCCAGAACAGTGCTGCCTGTTTTGACAGGAGTTATGGACAAAAATCTCAGTAGGGCTGGTACTGAACACACACCACCACTTACATCATACAGTAAACAAATGCCTTCTATGATTATTGCAGCTTGGCATGCACCTATTCCGAACGCCTATGTACTCATGTAATGAATTTTATAATATAACTGGTGTATCATTGCCTTTTCTGGTTCCTAAGTACTGAAAACATCAAGCAAAAAGTAATTGCTAGATACATAACAACAAGGAAGTGGGTGGATGTTCCCCAATAACTGTGGCACAAATTTCTAATCTTTCCTTTGCGCGAGGCAAGCCTGCTGGTTGCACATAAAAGCCCATAAAATAGGTAGAAATGCAGAGCAACAGCCTCTAAGCTTTAGGGTTTGAATGTAAGCAAACAGGCACAAAGGCAAGGGTCTCAAAACAAGGAGAAATGAGCACTCAGAACGCACAGCTCGTGCCAGCCTAGTGGTGGCCCAACACGTGACAGCCCAGCTCCTGTCAAGTTTCTGATAGGTATTATGAAAGTTTTAAGGAAAATTACAATCAGGCATTTGGAAGAGAGCAATGAGGGCACTTCAGGGTGGTGGAGGAGAGTATTGGAATTGCTCACAAGCACCAGAGCTAGCAGGAGACAGCACAAAAGTAGTCACCCAAGAAATTAAAAAAAAAATGGTATGTGAGTGTCTGGCACTTCTGGTTTCCAGATGGTTACTGGAGATGTGAGTTGAGCTTTGAGTGCATGAAGAAAGGTCAGTTAGGTCCTAAGAGAAAAGCTATGGCTTACATTTGACGTGACGGAGAGAAGAGCAAAGTGGTGACAAATAATGTGCAATACAAACGATGATTGCAGCAGGAGTACATAGTTGTATCCTAAATGGAAGGGGAAAACACTGGGTTCTTGGAAATACGTTGATATGGAAAAAGGAGAGAAATTAAGAGGAAAATATAAGGGTTTTTTTCTATGGAAAGAAGACTCAAGCTAAGTGACTTTAAACACAGGAGTACAGATTTTAGTACAAAAAGAGACAGAGAAACAAAATGTAACTTTGCAGCAGCTTTCTTATCACAAGCTAAAAGCTGATTCCTCTTTTTCCTTGCCTTTCAAAGTATAACAGCACCACCATTTCACAGGAGTCCAGTAAGAACCAGCCCAAGCTTGAATAAATGCAGCAGGAGCACTGCGGCTTTCCAATAGGCTTTTTTGGAGCTTTCCTCCCACACCCTCTGAAGGAATAAAACAAGCTGATAGCTGAATAATGTAATCAACAGCAATTCATTGCCTCGAAATTTAGTAAATAGGCAGAAAATATGGACTATGGGGTAACGTACTTTAGAAAAAAAACATTATTCTACAGAAGCAGACTGGGATTTCCTCTGTTAATGAAAATTTTAAATAGATAGTACTCAATGGATATACAGTTCAATGCTGTTCTTCAGGGGATATATCATAATAGGTGTGGAGTTCAAAAACATTAATGGATGCTGGTTGAAGCATATAGACCTTGTTAAACAATTTTTGAGTAAATGTGAAATTGCTAGTCAGGAAAATTTAACTCCAGTCCAAAAGTAAATTAAACGCCCCATTAACTAAATGTGTGCAAATTGTTCCTCTAAAAGCAGTGTCTGTTCTTAGTGAGTGAAAGTTCCCACTGCCTTTTTTTTTCCTGAAAAACACCAATGACGACAACTCATAATAGGAATAATTTCTTCTTTTTCTGTGTCAAAACTGTTTTCTTGCCACCCTGCTATATCCTACCTGACAGTGTGGGGTTGGCAGATGATAGCTTTGATGCCTTCCGACCCAGGTTTGTCACTGACAGAACCTGGGCCCACCATGTTTGCCCAAAGTGTCTACAAAAGTGTCAGGAAGGCTTGAAGATTACTCCCTGGATTGTGTGACTCGAGGACAAAATTCACCTACCATCACAGAAGGTTACATGGATAGGAAGAGAATTGAAAATACAAATATAGTTAAACAGGAAAAAAAACCAAACCAAACCAAACAAACAAAAAAGAGAGAAGTTTCTACCCAGTACCCATATTCATTAGGTGCAGAAGCAAGTAGTCAGCAAGCAAAACATGAAAACAGAGGAGGACACTGCTATCTTGCGAAAGAGGAAAAAATGAGATAAATAATCAAACTGGGGGGGAAAAAATAAAATACTGATTCAAAGACATTTACAGTAGAATTTCCCAGCATAAAGCCAGAATCTGATATGCTTATTCACCAGAGATCTTCTTAAGTTTTTTAGTTAAACCCACAAAAGAAAGAAAACAGAAGAAATCTGAAGCAAACCTGTGGGGTTTTGTTGAGGTTTTTTCATTTATTCTTCATGAGCACTCACCAATGAATAAAACTCAGACTCTACCAACAAAAGAATAAACTCAGCATTTAAAAATTAAACTGTTACCTTAAGAAATGCAGAGTTCAGCTCTGATGGGCTGAAGTACTCCTTTTTTTTCCTGAAAGATATCACAAGCTAGCTACTGTCAAGTCAGAAGTATAAAAGAGAAGACAAATGAAATCACAGATGTGAGTGTTCCAGTGCAAGAGCAAGATTTCAGACTTGTTGAGCATGAAACAAAGGTTTCATACCTCAGATCAATGTCAGTCCGCTCTGAGCATTGATACAATTCATCACAAATTGTACTCCATAAAAAAGCTGATCAAATATGCAATTTCATCCTGAGCTTTTTCTTCAAAAAGTTGGTCTTCATAACCTGTTGACAACACTTCAAAATGATATGTAGACACCTTCTACATGTGCATAGTTGAGGTAACAAACTCAAAATTCTTGTTTTGTAGAAATGAAGATGTTTCCCCACAACTCAAAGTAAAATAAGTTTTTCCCTATTCTCATACACTTCATGACAAGAGAGCAGTAATACACCACAGACTTTAGTAGAGCTATCAGTGGCTCAAGCTGATTTAGAACAAAAGCTAAGATATTTTTCTCACCAGTTAATAAGGGTTGAAACATTTGCGTCTTCTCAATCAACATCTGCTTCCATTGTTGTGAAATATTTTGACAGAACAATTGGATTTTTTTCATTACAAAGAGGTGAAAACATGAAAAGGAAAGTATTCCATTTTTTTCTATGGAGTAGCCTCCTTGATTATTCAAGCTAGTATTTTAACATCTAAATAACACCTCCTGAATTTTAGCTTTCAATAAAGTCTTAGAATATGATTATACCCCAAGTAAAAAATTACTGAAATAGCACCAACCAGCCAAACTTCTGAGGGTAGAAACATGAAACTTGTAGGACTTCACAGAGTAGCCCAGATCAAATCCATATCCTCAAACAGGTTCAGTATTATTTTACATTGAGTCCAGCACATTTTTCAAATACCCTGACTATTCCTAGCACTGAGCATGCAGATCCATAGGACTACTCAGTCTTTTCTCAGCTTTTATATGGCCAAGAGCATGGTCCTTCCCTTTAATTCCTCTTCTCTGGCCCTCACAAAACCACTTGTAGGTTGTTTTCATACATTCTGTCAGGGTCTCCTGCCATTGCTGTTACTTTGGTTTTTTGGTATTTAAAACTGCTTTCAACTACACCCATTTCTGGTGAAGCATGTACACACAGTAGTAAGAAGCAGATAAACTTCTGTATCTTCTCCCTTTCCAAGGGAGGTCAGTGCCAACCACAGCACTTTTCCTCAGAAAATTTTGTGTTCTCCTCTTTAAGTGACCTCACTGATCTCTCTTCCTCCCTTGTCATCATATAAATGTGATTTATTGCAACCAGTATGAACACTGTCCTTTAGGACCTCTAATAGCACACTATACCACATGTGACATAAATTTTGAAAACATTACCGCTACTTCAATTAGTCTTTCCTTTCATTTTCAGCAAATCTAATCATCCACTCCAGACTTTAGAACATTAAGATCTCTGACTTGCATTTTTGATATTAAAAAATCCCCATCAAGTTTAAAGATGAGTGCAGGAAATAACTGAAATAAGATTTTAATTGTGCTCAGTCCCAGGTCAATAATAAGAACTGCTGGGGCAGAGATAGCAGGAGAGAACAGGAAAAATGCCATGGCTGTTGAATGGTACCTTCCTCCAGTAGTCTGGAGTAGTCTGGACCAAATACTGTTCAGCAATTGCTCTCACTGCCTGTGGAGCTTTATTTCTTTTATATGTTTTTTGCCCCTGTAATACCTTTAAACTAGGAACCAAATAAACATCACACAGAAGCTGGGCCAATTCTACTACATGCTAATTTCAATGACATGAAAAGGCAGAAGCTATTTGCCCTTAGGCTGCTAAAGCCTGCATGCATACACAAGTGATTGCCACTACAGTTCTGACATTTCTCTTTATGCTACACATGGTGAGAATAGCACACGGAAATTTCCAAGCTTTTTTATGGAATCCATGTGGTCTTTTTTTCATATACACTAGAGAATATGCTTTTACTAGGGGGTGATGAGGGGCAGGGGAGAGTATAAAATTTATCAGGAATCAGAAATTCCTAGTCTGCCCCAAAACCAAAACTGTTTCAATGCAGATTTTGCCTGCTGGGAGTTTTAATTAAGTGCCTTAGGGGGTATCCTCAGCAGACAACTGTGCTCCTTGGCCAGACTGCCTCAGTTCCCAGTACACCCTGCCATTTCCATGTATCACAAGTATTCAACCTTCATCAGCTGTGGGGTCTCACTCCCGTTGGGAATGTCCATAACGAAGAAAAAGTGAATAGAAAACAGCTTCCTGGCACATCATTGCTTGTTTACAGAATAACCAGCTGACAGAATGAATTTTGAGGAGAAAGTCTGAAATTTTCTTCTGAGAGTAGACACTTTTCACAGACCAGCATGTGAGTAAAAACCATTTTTTCAAGAAAAATAATCTACTTAAGTCCAACACACACAAAACAAAATTTGTCTCTCTTAGAGAGCATCTCTGGGTTTTGTAACAACATTGGTGGGCTGGGGGCAGTAGTATAAGGAAATCATTTAGCTGGTTTTCAGATCTCAGGGAAGAAAAGAAAAAACATGATTAGCCTGGTGAAGACTATAGGCATAATGCTGGGACACCACTGAAGTCCTACATAAAACATCAGCATTAGTTTTGAGTGTAGAGTATTCCTCTTCAGATGAGTGAAGATTACTCTTGAGTGAGATAACAATATCAGTCAAAATATCTGAGCCTGTATTATCTCTCAGGATTATAGCACTATCACTTGTCTTTCCCTCATCACTGCGTGGCCTCATTGTACAATTTAGTATCAAGTAATAGAGTTGTTTGTAGCAACAAATACATTGGAGGCCTGTTTTCAAAGGTGGCAGAAACAGAATTTTGCCTAGTTTCATATGCCACTGAAAATACTTTGTTTTGACTCTAGATGTAACAGCAGGTCTTGTTCAGCCATCCATACAATAAAAAAATGACAATTAGTTGGAACACATAAATGTTACCAGAACAAAATATAATTTCATCCTAGTTGCAGGCTTCAGTTCTGGGGGAAGTTAGAAGTTCAAAGAGCAGTTAATTTGCTCTAAACTTTTCTATACAAATTCTAATTCCATTTGTCTGACAATATTTTTCAGCTGCAGATTTATTGTCTTTTTTTTTTCATCCCCTGTGGCCAATAGTTTCCAGCAGGCTGCTCTTTCAATTCCTTTTTTTCACAAAGTCAGTCTGTGAGACTGCAGGTAAAAATTCTGTTTGGGGAATGCATTTTTATTATTTCTCAATAAATACTTTATG
Source organism: Falcunculus frontatus (assembly GCA_013398115.1). Taxonomy (NCBI): domain Eukaryota; kingdom Metazoa; phylum Chordata; class Aves; order Passeriformes; genus Falcunculus; species Falcunculus frontatus. The sequence continues at coordinate 1,661,342 of VZRV01003975.1, read as the reverse complement.
TGTTTTATTCCACATCCAGCAGTGCTCTGGTCACAGGGGTTAATAACAAAAGTTCACAATTATGGATGGTGACTGGTTGCTTAGGCTTTACAGCCTTATAAGTTCTCCCTGTGGTTGCTCCATGATGATATAAATACGCTGTAAGTGCCCTTACATTCAAATGTACTTTGACTTTGCAGCAAAGAGCAACATTTGTTAAGATAACAGTGGGGATGTATTTCAAAATGCATAAGGAGCCTTTCAAGTTCACACAGAATTAAGGTGAATCACAACACATGCACACTAAGAAATTAATTATTATATATATTAAACAATGATAATATATTGTGTAATAGCCTTTCACCTCTGTGCATGTACATACTTCAGAAAAATATACAGAAACACTTGGAAGTGCTAATCAACATAATTTGCATGCACAATATCAAATATTCACAGCTAAAAAGTATCTGAATATAATTCTTACAGAAAATCCTTTTTCTTAGAGCACAAAGAGTCATGCCCTTGCTAACTCACTTAAAGCAGTTACAGTAGCAATACCACTGCTTTTAACTTACATGTTCTTCAGTTTGGGGTTGTTTTTTTTTTCAGGGTGAAAGAGTTTAAAATAGCAATCTTAAAGCCTTCAAATGAACAGATCAGAAGAAAACCACCTGAACATGAGGAAAAGCTTTTTTAGTCTGAGGGTGACTGGGCACTGGAACATGCTGCCCAGAGAAGTCGTGGAGTCTCTTTGGAGATATTCAAAAGCTGTCTGGACACAATCCTGAGTAGTTTGCTCTAGGGGGACTCTGCTTGAGCACAGAGTGTCTCCAACCCAAACCATTCCATGATTCTATGATGTGGACACAACTAACTTGGTGGATTTTTTTCTATCTCTGCAACTGAAAAATATGTAAAAAACACCATAGTTCACAGAATCACAGAGTCACAGTGCAGATAAGGTTGGAAGGCACCTCAAAGATCACCTGGTTCCAACCCCCCTGCCATAGGCAGGCACCTGCTTGACATGGGGTTATCTATAATCGTCATTTTTGTATTGTATAGATCATACTAAGCAACCACATTATGTCAGAGTGATCTTGGACACAAAGTATCCTGGTTGATACTATCTAGACCTGGGCTATGCTAGAGTTTTAGGGTTTTCTGTGATAAAATGATTTAGTTTAACTCAGGTTGCAAGGGTCCACTTAGATACACAGTCGGAAACTCCCAACATTAACAACATGATCTAGAGGTTCCTGTAGCCTTATGTTTTTCTAAATAATTTTAAGGTGCATTTCATCACATTTCTATTATCCAAGTTCTATGTTGGCATTTCTATCCTACTATTTTTCCTCCTCTTTTCTTACAATACGTAAGATTATAAATAAAGAAATAAAAAGCTAACGATTCCAGCTGTTTTGCTAAAACCTTGAAACACAGTGCCCTACAGCATGCACCACCACTGCATCTGCTCTGCAGCCTCAGGGACATATCAATCCTGAGTGCCAAAAATGCCACACCTGAATGCCAAAAGCACCATTTAGACAAAGTATTAGGTGCCTGCATAGAAAAGAATAACCAAAAGTTCTCAATAATGCACAAAATACGTGTTCACACAGGTCAGAAACACAACCTTGTTTTGCACACATGCACACAACAACGCACCAACAGATACGTGGGGAAGTACCCTGGAATTGACACTTAGAGGCTGAGGTAAGAAATTTAGAGGCCAGATGTAAGTTGCCTCCTCTGCCTGGACAGAGCTGCATCGTGCACAGGAGCACATCCTAGCCATGGCAGCAGCCTTCCCTGTGCATGCTGATCCTCTTTGATGAGAAACTGTAATGCTTGCTGAGTGCTGGAGAGACGAGTAAATAACTGATCACTGGGACACTCATCTGGGATCTGGGACACTTGGGTTATGCTCTTCACATGCAAAAACATTGCAATATTTTATAACCAAAGCAGAACACTTACAAAACAAAACAAAACACACACCTTAAAAAACCCCAACAAACCTTCTGATCAAACAAACAAACAAGCCAACATAAACAAAAAAAAAGTGAAAGCAACTGAGCCAGAATACCCTATAATTCAGAGCATTAACTTGCAGGAGAAAAAATAGTTCAGATAGATATCTTTACTACCTTCATCTAAGAAGGGATCTGGAATTCAAAAATAAAGCATCGTAGTGGTTAGAATGCCTGTGTTTCCTCTCCTCAACTAAACAATAATAACAAAAGGCAACACTTAACAAGACTGACTGAGAAGACACATAAAGCTGTGACAGGAATAAAGGCAGTCTACCAAACAGCTTGGTTTTATACTGATAGACTTGGTTTTATAATATGCAGGCAGAGATACAGATGGCCTTATATGAATTATACTTGTGCACATTAGCATTCTACAGAAATCCAGTCTTAGGTTAAAACTTATAAAAACCAACATCTGCAGTTCTCAATCCAGTTGCAGTGTTAGCAGTAGTATATCCAGAAAGGTATTGTTCTATCCCCCCAAATTAAGCTTTAATTTCAAATTGTTAGGTAAACATGACATAGTCAACTTTTTGACGCAGCCAAAATAGCTGTTCCCTTTTCATAGAAGCAGCCACGAATTCCTTAGTTTCACATACACAGGCAGAAAATAATTCCTCAGCAGCCACCTTTCTCCCAGGAGAGATCTTTTGAGCATTTCTGCAGAGAGACTCAAATCAGACATTTACAGGTCCTAGAAGACTACCCAGACCATACTAGAAAGTTTTTAAAGAAATTATTCTTCCTAAAAGTTCAATTCCACTCAACATTATTCATAACTTTGCCTCGAAACACTTCTTTAAAAAGTATTACCTGCCTCACTGTAAACAGCTCAGAGTAGAACTCTGAGGCTGTCTTGGGAGTCTCTGGACTCTTTGGCATCTCACAAGACATCACTCAGCTGCCCAGAGAGAACTGGTACAGATCAGCTGCTGCTGAAAGTCAAAAGAGTCAGACAGCCCATGGCAGTCACGGAAATACCAAGGAACTCAGTAAGACAGATCAGACATGGCAGGCACACACAGAAGTCCTAAAACAATCTACCATCTAGGAATGCTACAAACAATCCATGAGCAATACACTGTGGGCAGTAAAGATTTCCCTCCACAGGCACACTCCTGCCACATAGCCAAAGAAAGATAGAAGTTGATGCCTTTTAAAACAAAATAACAAGAGGATACACTGGAAAGGTCTCTTCTTGAAACCTATACCCTTGTAGCACTCCAGTACAGAGCTACAATTCAGCCTAAGTGGGTTTGATCTCCTGCCCATCACACTGGGTACAACACAGGTGAATATAAAATACATAGTGCCACCTCCCCATGCCATCTTGAAAAGATCCGCAGTACTTAAAAAAAACCCAAAGAGAAAAATCAGATTTCCTTGCTTTTTGCAAGCGGTTTCCGATATCCCTCTAACATAGTTTTCTAGTTTATTGTCCTGCTTGCACTATTTTCTACCTCCCTTCATCCTGTAATGCAGACTGAAGCACACCATGCCTTATCTGTACATTTTCCTTTCCTAACATATTTCTTTTAATCCCCATTACCTTTATAACATTTCTAATTAAAATCTTAGTGATTCTTTGGCACCTGAATAATCACAGAATCATTCAGGTTGGAAAAGACTTTTAATATCATTGAGTTCAACCCCTAGCCTAACAACATCAAGTCCAACACTCAACTGTGTCTCCAAGCACCACGTTTACACGTCTTTTAAGTACCTCCAGGGATGCTGACCCAACCACTTTCCTGGGCAGCCTGTCCCCATGCTTAATAACCCTTTAGGGTGAAGAAATTTTTCCTAACATCCAGTCTACATCTTGGTACAACTTGAGGCCGTTTCATCTTGTCCCATCACGTCTTATATGGGAGAAGAGACCTACACTAGATTTTAAAACACTTTTGGATCCTTACCTAAATATTAATTTGTTTCCCTCTTCTATCTTCATTTAAGAAAAATAAGAAACACAGGCTATCTTCATTTAAGAAACAAGAAACACAAACACAGTATGAATATTCTTCTTAAAGTCGTAGAGCATGTAAGTGTACCTGTTCTATATAAAAGCCTATCTCTTCCAAAAACTAGCTTTCTGCTTTGAGCTTATGTTGCATCAGCAAGCTATGAATGTCCTCATTAGTGCACCTTGCTCTTGGCAACTGCACATTTGCCTCATTTTCTTTCTGTGGGATTAGTACACCTCCTGAACAAAGTTCTTCCCCAGCTTGGTCCTGTCTGGTAACCAGATCTGCCACATTATTACAACCTTAAATAAATGCTATGCAGGCCTAATACTAGAAAAACACTGATAGTAAACATGAAACTCTTTCCCTGCATTACCAACTTCCCCGTGTGCTGGTGCCCTTTTACCTGATACAGCTGCAGCTTCTCTGAAGGGAACTTGTGTGAGAGACCCAGCCAGGAGGCCAGCTAAGAGGCACAGGCAGCCCCGGCAAGCAGGCTGCATAATAGAACACCTGTGTGATCCCTGAAACAGGAAGGAGGAGCAGAGCAAACAGGTCTGAGTGGAGAAAGCAGTTGTCTGCGTGGAGAAAGGCTTGTTTGCAGGTATCAGGAGGGCTGTAGGTGTTTAAACCTCAAATAGTAGGAGGACAAGCTGGGAGAAGGAGACAGCTCACAGACCCCAAAGGTGGCATTACACTGTGATTTTTTTACCCATAGTTTCATAAAAGCTGTGTTATCTATTTTAATATACTCAACCTTTCACAAAATACCACTAGCTGCTCCCCCACCCAGCCCTCAGGCACCACACCAATCCTTTCTATACCCACCTATAGGTCCTGAAGTGTCCAGACTGCTCTCAGCTGTTATCTTGATGCCAGAATGTCCTGAATAGGTTCTATTTCGCAAATTCCTAAAGAACAAACAAGAGCAATTCAAAGTTCTACCCAGCATTTCCTAGTGAAGACATTGGCCCAAAATACAGTGCTTTATGAAAACAAGCAAAGACGTAAGGATGATGGAGATTTTCGATACTAGAATCCACTCCTAATTAGACAGATGATGCAATGTAGACATTAAAAATTGCATCACTTTATTCACATCATCAAACAGTTTGTGGTAACATAGTAACTAGTTTTCTCACTGCATAAACAGGCATTTTTAAATGTTCTGTTCTGAATTCACTTAGGTAACTGACCAATTTGTTTGGGTTTTTTTTTTCCATTAACAGAACTAAATGTTAATTACAATATCTTATTGCTACTACTACCCACTTCTTGCACTTCATTTATTGGAAAAAAATAAAAGAGATTGACTATACCAACTGTTCTAGGTTAAATAATTTAATTACTTTGGATAATGGCTTAATTAAATAGACAAACAACATAGAAGAAATGCATGCCATACTATGATTGTATGTTATGTCCAGATTTTGTAATGAATTGAGGTAAGTATCCCATTCCTGGCATCTAATAATGGGGAATTACTTGTTCATTTGAAGAAATATAGTGCTGGAGTCTACAATAATGTAGGTCCCTAGCAGGGGACAGATAGACACTGTAAAGATCTATGTAGTTGAGATAGTTTGCTTTAAGGTACTAGAGAATAGTGAGCCTTTTTTTTTCCCTCTGATGGTAATTTGCAATACTGAACTTTGCCTGAGATATGAACCAAGCAAACCAAGTGAACTGCAGAACTGAAAAACCATCCATGGCTCTGTATAGATGTGTCTAAGGGCAAGTAGCATCTAAAATAAAAGTGAAAAGAAAACCCCTTCCTGGACAGTTACAAAAAGAGTACAAGTTGATAATCCTACAGAATGAGCTATTGAAGAAGTCTTCCTCCAGTTTCAAATGAATTCTGCCAACAAAGGTCTTCCTCATGCCAAAACCCTCTCTGTGGGGTTCGTCCCCTTAGAAGCAGGTGTTCTTCCACATTTCTCTGTTTACCTGTTATAATGCACAATTTGGCAAGAAACAGACTTACCTCTGCCTTATTTGGCCCATGATACAAACCTTGTGAATGAAATCCTAGTACTGCTTGCACAGTAGTGAGTTTGGCCACTGAACAAGGTCTGCTTTTATTTAAGATAAAGTGTTCACATGAGTTTTTAGAAGCCTTGGTCCTTTTCTTTATTTAAAAGATGTTTCACCTAGTGAAGGACACAGTCTTCTTCCTTCTCTCAAACTGCATGACTGAAATCTCATTAAAAGGTAATTCCCCTTTCAAAGACTGCAAGAAGGAGTCAGCCAGATGTGCTTCTACAAAGACTTTCGAAAACAGAAAACTGTTTTAGCTAACAGTCAGGAATTGGAAGCATGAGATGAGACAAGCTACGGAGAGTGAGAATCTACTTCACTATCTACATTTTTAAGATTTTAATAACAGGCTAAACTGGTGTTGGGACTTGGTTAATTTTCAAGAGCACTCTTCCAGCTCTGTGTTGCTGTGATGCAGGCACCCAATTCATCATTTATATTAAAAAACTTTGCAAGTTTGAGCTTGCTGGATCAAGGATAATTTAACACAGCAGAATAGAACAGGATAAAAAAGAAAATAACTGTCTAAAGCTGTGTCATATTTTTCACTATGATAATAACTCTGGCTTTAAAGATCATTTTTTTTAATATAATTTCTCATTTTATTAATAGAACTGGAATAAAATAATACTTACATGGCATTTTTAGTTGATTTTCAGAGTGCAGGAGAAAAATACACGTGAGAAGAAAACAACAATTCTACCACCAAAGAGAAATATCTCTGTTTAGTAGAAGTTGCAACAAAATGTCTTAAAACCCAATTAGAAGGCCTGGTCTCCTGGGACTTAAGGAGAGAAATGTTCTATTTTTAAGGCTCTTGTGGAAACTTCTACCAAAGTCTTGCATGTTCAGAGGTAGAAAACATTAATCCTATAGGCTAAAGGGGATTTAATTAAAGACATTTTATAAGAGGTATGTGCATATGCAAAAGAAAAATAAAACTCTCAGGTTTTCACTTTGCAGTAAGTTGGTATCCTAGAAATAACATCTATATTACAAACGCAACTATAAACATCATAAGCACACTATGAAAGAGGAATGCCATGTCCATGTCCAAGGTGGCTTTATGTTAGTGACTTAGCTTGCCATTGAGGTACAGAAAATTGTGTAGAATACACAGGATTTACTAACTGTTCATACTATTCATATCCTAAATGACATCCAGGTTTTCAGGGCCTATCAACCATGGCTGCATCCATGCTTTAGAACACAGAGGGGTTTTCTATCTTAGTTCCTTAAACTCTAAACCTTGGTTTCAGACTCTCTTCTGCCAATCTACTTCCAGATCTGGGACAGATTTCTGGTTTCTTGAATGCATCAGAGTAGCATCTTTTTTCTTTCAGTGCTCCATTTAATATACTCCACTTCAGATTCTTTACTCTTCCATTCTTACCTTAATCAAAAAGCTCTTCCTTAGCTTATCTTCTGTAGTTGATGTCATGAATGTTTTTATTCTTTCAAAGTATAAGAATAGGGGGCTTTTTGCTTGGCTTTTTTTTGGGAGGAGGTTGGGGGTTTTTTTTAAGAAAAGTGAAGAAGTGTTGCCTACTCAATCTTGTAAAATTGTTTGTAAGTTAAATGTTGGATCCCAACTTCTTCTTTGAGGATCAGTCTATTCTGTACTTAATAAACGCCATTAGCCAAAAGAGGCTTCATCCACATAGATCTCTATCATCCTTTTGCAAACTGGCCTATGCGGCTGGGCAGGTGCTGAGATTCCTTTCGGAAACCAAAATCAATAGATTTACTGGACAGTAAAACAAAATAAAACAAAAATTAAAAAATAAAATTCCTACAGTCAAGTTTAAAATTCCCTCCCCAAAAGAAGCAAATGATCTTGACATTTGCCAGCACCCTGAAATTGACCTGAACTCCATCTAAATTAAGGTAAATGTAAAATAAACAATTTACTGACAGAAGCTAAAGAGATGAAAGTTAAATATTTTACTAAATAAATACATAAATAAATAAAATATGCAAAGAAAACTTCCTACTTCGCTCAGCTCCAAAAGTTCACACGGAACCCACTGTTAGACATTCATAGCTCAGGTCCCAGCATCTAGTTGTTTGACATAATCAGAGGACATAAAATTTTTAAACAGAAGAGTATTTGATTTGGGATTCTCTACTTTCTGCTTCTCAACACTTCAGATCTCCTCATTCAAATCTTCCCATCACTTCTTCCTTCAAAGATGTCCTATGATTTCCCACCCTCTTGCTGCTCCCACCTGCTTGGGAAACATTGGTATTCCCCGGGCATGATTGGAAGTGATTATCACTTGTCTGAATGGCAAGCAGTCAGCTATGAGGGCAGTAGTTCTTGACAGACTTCTAGCCCTTTGTGCAGCAAAAGGCCTGTCTGGGCAGATTCAAATCCTTATGCAGATCTTCTTTATGTTATTAACCTGTATTCTTTAGACACGGGTAACCTCATTAATCATACTTCCTAGAGTCGCCCTGTTAGGATTAGTGTACGCACCATATGATTGGATTTCTCTGGGGAACAGACATAACAGTAACTAGTCACTTCAGGGTAATACCAGCCCTTCCCTGACTGCTCCCTAAGCTAACACTTGAGGTGTAATCTGACAGATTTTTAAATAATTATTATGTTTATTACAAAGAGAATTATCATAGTGTATCTACCCATCTGTTTAAAAGATCATCCATCCCAGTGCCAAATCAGAAAGAACCAGATGACATTCCTAAATCTCGTAGGTCAGAAAGGATGGCTTCCTTCTGTGAGCATGTCCTTAAAATTTGGAAGTTATCACTACAGTGACATACCAAATTTTCTTTGGCATCACCTTCTCTCCAGGAAAAGTAAGTCCAGTCGTCTAACAGTAATGATCCATTTTTCACATGGAAGTATATCCTCCAATGTTGTAAAGCAAATACTGCAGTAGTGGTCCTTATGCCTTTATAATTAATATCACACGTAAGGGAGAGATGAGATGACCTTTAAATCCCACCCCCCCCCAAAACAAAATTTAATTACCTAGATCTGAAATGGGAAGAGAAAAATTGCGATAACTAGAAGCTTTGTATTTCCATCCACAATTATATAAATCACTATTAGGTTCAAAGGGGTTACCAACAATACAGGAAGAAAATTAAAAATAATTATAAGAATCCACAACACAAAAAAAAGCCACCTCATCACTTGGGCATGCCTTATCAACCAAACATTAGAAACATTTCTAAAACCATTAGAAAAGGGAAAGGATTCTGTGCAAGGAAAACATAAACTAACTGAGGAATTGAAGAGATCAATATGAGTATGAGAAACTGACCCAAAAGCCATTGTTGTCAGTTGGAACACTTTTTAACGGGAATCACAAAAAATTATTTGTGCTTTGTTTGCCATCCGTGTTAGCAGCATACACGACTCTTATCAGAAACCAAAGGTAAGGATAAACATTATATTTAATTATAAATACTGGCTTTAGTATTACTTATTAAAATAAAATTCTGGCAAGTTTTGGATGACTCAGGAGAAAAAAAATGGCAACTTAGGTCATTAAAAACAGTCCAAAATGTAACTAAACTGCGTGGCAGCATGCTTACTAGTTAGACCTGTGTGGGGGACGGGGAGACAGTGTGAGAACTCTACTCCCAGCTGGTGACATGATCCAGGCCAAGTTATTTAGCTCCTGTTTGTTTATCCATCTGTAACATGGGTGTAAGAAAAGTTATTTCCCAGATGGCAGCATGGTGAAACTTAATTGATGTTTGTAAACTTCTGGCAGAGTCTCTGATGAGAGGTGAGCACAAAATAATATTACATTCACCTTCTGGGAGCTCCTACATTTATTTCATAAATGCAATAAAGATAAATTGAGAGTTACAAGAAGAGAATTATTAAAAATATGCTGTAATAATTAGTGCATTCGAAGCACGCATTTGTGTTCACAGAATACTAATTAGTACTCGTACATAAGAATAGATCAGACTTGGGTAGTGACTGTTTTATATTGTAAGGTGAATGCAACTTGTCCTTGAAAAGTTCCAATCATTTTCTTTCTTCTGCCCTGACTTTACTGAAATGCTTTAAAAAAAAATTATATATTTTTTAAATTACCTTCACAGAATACATTCCAGGGCAATCACAAATTGCAGTAGCTCTCCATTTTCCGTCTCTAAACCAGACATGGGAACTGACACCATGGGCCCAAATTCAGAAAGCATTTTCCACAGAGTGCTATCTCCAGCAGCGAGCAGCACCATATGTTGCTACAGGATATTCCCTTCCTACTTCACATATTAGATATTACTGAGGGATTCTGGCTTACTTTCAACCCTTTTCCTGTTTTCAGCCGTAACTGTTATAACTCTGACTGCCCTTGTTACCCATAAAAAATCCTATCATTCTCACTTCTCGCTAAAAATGTCATTCTATAGCAGATTTCCACAGACAAATGCCATCTTGGACAGGAGCTCATGGAGATAATACTACTGTCTTTCTCTCTTCCTTTTTCATAATGACTTGTTTAAATTCTCTCAAGTAGCATGGATGGCAGAAGATGGCAGATCCAAAAAGAAGTCATTCACTAGAATACAGGAAACACTGCTAATTCTCCTAATAATCCCTGTTCTTGTACTCTTCCTCAGAAGTCAGGATAAAGGTCCTAAAGGTCTAAAATAAAATTTTTAAAATATTTTAAGATACATCTTTTAGGACAAGCTGGATTCATGATCTGAGATGTCTGTGTGTAAGATACAGACAGCAATGCCTCATTGGTAGGTCCCACGGGAGTCCAATGCAAGTAATGCACTTCAACACTGAGAAACCATGGGTACTACTGCCAAATTTAGGCTTCTTCTTAGACAATGGCTTGAGCCAGAAAGATGGTAGAGGAAGGCGACTGAGGATGTTTTATTTTAAGCAGCTACAAATTCTTACGGACCTGAATCTAAAAGAGGGCAAAACCCTAAGAACTCAGCTCCATGATGTAACTTCTTCAACTTGATGTCTTACAATGTGACCTACTAGTGACAACCTGTTCATGAAACTTGATCAAACAAGAAAATATACACTTAACAAAACAAAAACAAACCAAACAAAAAATAAAACAAAGAAACCCAAAAAACCAGAACCAAACAAACAAGAAACTGAAATAAAACAAACCAAAAACAAACAGTAAAAACCAAATCAAATGAAAAAACCACCAAGCAAATAAGAAACAACTTCACGCAATCTGAAGACCCCCGAGTTGTTGTCTTGGGGTAGGGTTTTCATCTGTTTGGAAATGGTGGGTTTTATTATTTCTTATTTATCTTATGGGTTTTTGTTTGTTTGTTTGTTTGTTGTTTTTTGGGGGTTTTTTTCATAAGACGTATCCCAGTTTGCCAGCAATAGACTATGCATTTTGCTTAAACTGGGATGTACAGTCTATGAGTCTCTTGGAATTAATATTCCTCCAATGAATGGAAATATATCCATTTGACACATTGACATCTCTGGGTTTGTCCTGCTTGCTACCAAGGGTGACTGTTTCCATGTCCCCTTTCCGTTTGATTACTTATTAAATTTAAAAAAAAAATCTATTTTCTACAAGTTAATTGTGCATGGGACAAAAGATGTTCCTTTAGCATGGATACAGCTATATCATTGGTATGGTCTGTTTTCTTCATACTTTTCCTTCACATTCCTTCATAAACAGCCACTCTTCATAGCAGAAGTTTAATTACAGGTATTAAACAACACCCCTTCCAGTTGAAAAGACTACTTCTTTTCTTTGACCTGGTTTTTCAGGCTTTCTGCAAAATCAAGCAGATGCTTCTACTTGATCTGAACCTGTCTTATGCTTTTAAAAAATCTGCAGCCACAGTAAGATTTCATAAAATGAAAGTCAAAATTTGGGGGTCATGAAAGACTCACACGAGCAGTGTTCATATGCCAGTATGTACCACCATAGTTTAAGGCATGATTCAAGACTAGTATCCAGATCTAATTTAGAAGATGCAGCTTTGATATACTAAAATATCTTCCACATGGGAATTCTCTCCTGAGAGTGTAATTACTAGCTGGTGCTCGCATAGGGAAAGGAGCTGTGATGGAAAGAGGGCAGTGTCTACTGAAAACTGTTTAATATAAATAATTATTAGCACTAGAAATTTTCTAAAAATGTTGTATGATAATATCTCTTTATGCAGACAGTATAGCTATCCACAATATTGTATGCAAAAATGAAAACACATTTCTGATTTTGAGATTTCATTATAATATGTGATTCTGAGGTTTAATAGCAGTTTGTCAAACCTGGATTCCATTGGCATACCCTCAAGAAATTAGGAGTATCTTTGAAGGAGTATTCATCTTTCTTTACTTATTTTCTTCTAGACTCTCAGAAATTCATTTTTCATTTTCAGGCAACAAAACTCCCCTACTAGCTCCCACATCTTTCTAAAAAAGTATAGCATACAAGCAACACAAACACTGACCAGAAACTGAGATCTAAGTCTGTGACAGTCAACACTCCAATGTAAACACAGGCAGCACCAAGGAGACTTCCCACTATGAGCCATACGAAAGGAACTAGGACCAACTCATCTAATTTCAGGCACTCAAAGTTGCTTACAAAGAGAGAAAGATTAATCTCCAGAGGATGGTTCATCCTCCCTAACATCTTGCTGGGTAACTTAAACATGTTGGAATGGATCCGCTACCATCCACCTGCCTAGATGCAGCAGCCCTAGAAAGCATCCCCTCTAAACCTTTCTAAAGAAGAGAAACCAAGAGAGACCTTTTCTAGATCTGGTATTATGTTCTGAAAGTAAAAATGGTTTACATCTGTGGCACTGGGCCATAAGGTTTTATAATGCAGAGTGTGGACATCATCATTTCCACAGCGTAGCTTGCTTTCTTGCTGCCTTCCTTTCCTACAGTGACTTAGGCATGGATCAAACAGAGCTGTTAAGACCTGATACAGATGTTTCTACAAAATAGTGAGACAGCTGACCAATTCAAATTAGAATGGAAAGCTAAAGCCAAAATAAATTTTACTACTTCCACTAGAGCTGTGGATACAACCCTCTAACTAGGAAAACAGATAAAACCGTACTATGACTTCATTCATTTATAGGTGAAAAACAGTGTTCAAAATTTTGTATTTTGAACATTTTTAGTTTCTCAAATGAGAACTTAAGAAAAAAAAAAATCAAACATCACTTTTAAGCCTGAAGAAACCATATTCTTACTGCAGAAACAGTAGAAATTGGTTAAGTAAACTGTTTGCTGCAAATTGTTTATTTGGCTACAGGCACAGGCTAAATATTTGCCCCAATTCACTGGACAATCTCTTAGCATCTGAGGAAAGCTCCTAGTGAAGCTTTTAAAGAAGTATTAATCCATGCTTTGCCTCTAATTAAATGTCGTCTAAGTTATCTTATGTGCATTAAGGGCAAAGGATGATACAGTTTTGACTTCAGATAATTAGACGCCTTCCGTTAATTATGCCTCAAGACAGACTTTGATTCGGAAATCTCATGCTACCATTAATTTTTCAGTCTTCGTGATCTGTCCTGGAGAAAGAGAACAATGTCAGCTCTAGAAATGTGATTCCTAACATTGTGGGGGAGAGCAGAATTTTGGACATTCATTTTACAAAGCATCTTATTATGCAAATACCCCAAGACAGTGTGCTACTTAAAAAGGTTTATACATAAGCTCTGCTTGAAGCAAAACGTAAAAGTCCTTCTGTTACATTTTTTAAAACACTTAGTGAGAGTGCTTCTGTAAGTATCCCAGGGCTGATTACATTCAATTATTAACATCATACAAATGAGACTAATTAACCTTGTATTCCACTATATCTACTACTAATTACCTTTATGTTTTATTTCTTATAGACTTTTGGCTGACCCATTATTTCACATTATAAATGTGAACATTATAAATGTTCTCAAATTTTAATTTTTACAGAAATATATCCTGTTATCCTCTCAGACAGAACTGTGCTTTATTTTTGTCCAAGTTTTGTCTGTCAAATGACACTGACTTTTATCCACTAAGTCCCATACCTGACCTGGAGATCATGCAACTCTTGACTCAAAATCAAATATCAGAAAGTAGGTTCATGCACAGTTCTGTAATTTATAAGCAGATGCATGTGTGATCATGTCTTATAACCTTGTTTGTACCTTTTCTGTTGCTCATGTTCTTAGAACATAATTCATCAATATTTTTTGAAGGGAAAGAGCAATATTCATATATGAATATATTCTATTCATATATTATCTCTAACACCTCAGTTACAATGACCTATGTTCAGTTCCTGAAGGGAATGTAACTATCAGTAACCAAAACACTTATTAATTTTGCACATAATCATCTATAACTTTGTAGATCTATTAGCACTCAGCTCTGGCAAAGCAATCCTTGCAAATTTAAGCAGGAAGCGAAATACATGCCATCGTCTAGTGAGTGCTTTCCCTGCTGTTTGTGGGGAGACTTCTTATTTAGATTTCATGCTTTGCTTTACTGTTTTTCTTCTTCAATTCCTTCCCTCCCCCTCATTAAGCCTAATGAATGCATCCATCCAGGACATCATGACAACATGATATACAATAACTTCATACCATAAAGTGGTTACTTTGCATGTTCATGAAATTATTGTGTATTAGTGGTCTTAGATCATTAGGTAGCAGCTCCTAACCACGGGCTATTTGCATTGCCAGCCTCCAGTAACACAAGTGTACCATAACTGTACATACCACCCTATGAAACCTAAGACAATTCTCAATCAAAGAGCCAGACACAGAAAATTAACAGAAGTTTATCCCTAATTTTAAAATTTCATAGAGCAATAGAATTATTAATGTTCTATCTTAAGCTTAAAAAAATAATTTAATTGAAAATTTTTATATTTCATAAGATCTGAGTTCAGGATTCTTTTTTGCTAAGATTCATAGCTTCTTCGAAAAATAATTATTTTCTTACTTCTCTAATACAATTTAAAAGTAAAAATTTCTGCCAGTGTCAGCAAATAAAACATCCCCTTTGACACCAAGGTTGGCAATAAGATGAAAATAGAGTTGTTGTTTTCTATATTAATGGATCTTATTCTTTGGAGTCTGTAACTATAATTTTGGATTCTTACCAACAATCTCATAATTGTGCATGGAAGTGTATAGGTCACAGACGCAACAGGAACCTGCAGCAACTGTTTGGGGTCCCTATGGCACAAAACACCACCTGCCATCTAAATCTAAGAAACCTTTCTCTTAGTGTTTTGTTGCAACCATAGAAGACAACTCAATAATGTCTGCCTAACGTTTGAAAACCTGAAAGGCTGACCCAAAATGTACTCAGGTCAGTGAGCCTTTCTGTGTGTCCTCAGGCCTTTTACCAACTTATGATGTCCACCTCCAACTGACAGATTAAATCATTTGCATTACTCATGCAGATATAAACTAACAAATTAGGCATGCAGCAGACTAAGGAATTAAATGTACTGCAGCCTGCCACTACCTGATTTGCCTGGATGGAGTGATTTCTTATACTGATAAATTGTAGGTACAAAAATGCTCGTGGACAATAAACTAGACTTTTGAGATATTTTACCGATATACATTTCAACTCACACAAAGCCTTAGTTTGGGCTGACATTTCCTCAGTATTTTTAAAATTGTACTTCAGGTAAGAAAAACAAACCTCTAAGCAGCACTACAAACTCGCAACCACCAATCTGCAGCTAGGTCAAATATGCTGAAATAAACACCAATATAAGTATGTGCATTTCATGATCTTGACAGTAGATAAATAAGTAAGGATAGCCTCTCTTTCACCATGCTTTCAACTGGATGGCTCCTCATCCAAAGCTTTGGAACAGCCAGAGCTTGGGAACATTAAAAACATGGCAGGAGTAAAGAGTCTTATGCTAAAACAAAATACTGAAAGCACCACGGAAATAAGTGTATTCAATGTTTACCTCTGACAGGCAGGTTCGATAATCAAAGTTGCATGATTTAACTTCTTAAAATACATTACCTCAAATGCTTGAGATGACCCCATAATCCATCCCTTCCAAAAAAACCAATTAAGTGTATGTCAAAGAAGTTTAAGAATCTCAAGCCAGTTACCAATATAAAGTAAATTCCACTGCACAAAGAAGTTACCAAAACTGGCACTACTGAACAATGTCAGAACCGAGAAGGGCTTGAACTTCTCCAAGTCAGGTGTAAAAAACCATGAGCAGAATGCTGTCAAAAAACTTAAAAATCTGTAAGTACCATAATGTGTCTGTTCTGTACCTGTGCAGTCACAGCACCAAGGCTGACAGAGTTCAAGAAGTGTTTGAACACTGCTCTTGGGCACATGGTGTCACTCTCGGGGCTGTCCTGTGGAGGCCAAGAGTTGGACTTTGATGGTCATTGTGGGTCCCTTCCAACTTTGAAGATTCTGATTCTGTAAATAAAAAACTGAAGCAATAAGAATTTTTAATTAAACTCCATGCATAATTTTTATTACTTAATACTCTGAACCACATTGAAGTCAAATCTATAATATCTGATTATGAGTCCCAGCTGCTACTGTGTATGTTCTGCAATGAACACTTGAATGCATCTGCTATCAGTAACTAATTTGTCTTGCTTTGGCCCAAAGCTGTTATGACTGGCATTTCTATCACTCTAACACTTTCTGTGCAACCACACTGACATAGATATTTGAACATTTCATACTCACCTCTGGTTTTCCTGAGTGATTTTCAATTTATTTAAAATTTCTGTGATATTTCTTTCAACTTCCTGTAAAAAAGATATAAATGATGAGGAACATTGAAATACCTTCTGGTATATAACAAAAAAATCTGCAGCGATACTAATTGGCAACATGTCTGATCAGCATTTAAAATACTCCAATACTTTTTACTCCATTAACCTTGACATAAATTATAGTAAGTAGTCTCTGTGTGACAGGAGTTTTAATTTAGCACTACATCTCAAGTTACATACATCTTTGAGTCCGACATAGAGCCTCTCCTCTTGCCAGTTTTTTACCTTGAGGGAAACCGAACAGACAGCAAAATGAGGTCTTACCATGTGAACAAGGAAGGGTTTTGATAGCATCATTTTTGTTACAGCCAGTACTATGTTACAAATGGCTTGATTTTGTCTTTCAGCATCCGTGACCATTTCTGGCTTTAGAATGAGCTGCTAGACAAAAGCCTGAATGCAATGAGCTTTGTACTTCACATTTCACCTATATCTGAAATGATGCCTGCTTTTTTGGCTACTAACACAGAGCTTCAGACTTCAGAGTGTGCAGCAGAACCTAAAGTTGTTTTATTCAAACTATTACTCACTTGTCTCAAGACATCTGTTAGTTCCTATATTTTACAGAAGTCTTTCCAAGTTCCTCTTGCTGAGCTGTTCCATGAATTTTACATGTCAGAGTTATCTACCACAGGCTTTTACCTCCTTCCAGGGCCTTCAGTACAGTTGGAAGGAGGAAGCTTTTGCAGCTTTGATTTACATATTTAGATCAAAGTACTGTAATAGCTCTCCACAGTAGTTTAGGAAAAAAAAAAAAAGATGGAATTATATCCCATACCTTTCCACTTTCTAGCTGGCAAAGCACAGCAGGCCTAATCTGGAACTTGCTGGAGCCAAAGAAAAGATTTCCAGTCACTTGGGACTAGAGCTGGTGAAGGTAACTCACCTATAAACTAGTTTGTAGCATGCCTGAACTACACTGTGTTCCAGGGAAATAACTTTTATTTGGCATTGGAGAAATGTGTTTGATGAGTTGACTTTGATAGTTTGAGCCTGAAAAGGCAGTAACAGATCAGTCAAACTGATCTGTTAACATTCCAGCAAAAGAAAATGCACCAGACACACTTATGTTCTTAAAAATGAAACCTGTGTGGCAAAGAACATGTTGTACTTAGCATTATGGAATGTTTTTTAAAAGAACATGGCAATGCACTATCTTAATTAGATGGCTCTTAAATTATAATGGGCTTTCCCTTTCAAATGAGGGGGTTTAAATGTTGAATTGCTGTTACAAATGGTATTACAAACTCAGAAAGCCTACATAAGCATTCAGCCAAAGTATGCTCGAAGGGCCAACTCTCCAAAGGCCTGCAGGGGCCATTCCATTTTCCCTTACGGCTACTTAAGGAGTAGAAGAGGTTTCCCTCCCTTGCTGATGTGGCTGTCTCCTGTTGGGACATCTATACAACATTGCCATCTGCTGACTGTCCTTTTTCATTACAGCACAGACAAGCTCGGCCCCCCCCATCCCCCCCCACCCCGCTCTATAAACCAGCAATCTGTATTTGAAGACCTTCGGAATATTCATATTTGTTTTTAAAAAAGCGGAAGGAGGGACTTCCCAAAGTGGATATTTTTTCAGAGGACCATATTTCATATTTCATTTGTTATCATGCCATGGGGGAGCATATCTTAGACAGCGTACATGGGAACTTTACATAAGGCCCATGGATCCTAAGTTGTCCTGTTTGCTAGAAGGAAACAAAAAAAAAAAAAAAGGAAGAGCTTGTGACTTATTGCTGCTGTTCATAGTTTTAATATCTTGATACCAAGTAAATTTTCTACGTAAACCTGGAGTTTCCTTCATTCCCCAAAGCTCTCTGATATTGAAGGCCTGCTAATTGCTTTAGAAACTAGTGAAAGACTTCTGTCTTGTACTCTTAGGTAGCAGTGCACAGGGTTGGTTGAAAAATTAGGCAGGAAAAATACTTATTTTAAATATGTCATTAAAGATGGTCAAACATATAACAAGAACACAATGGCTGTACCTATACCTGCAATTTGCATGTTACGTATTTTTCACTGTTTTTTTCAGCTTTCCTGTGACTTTTTGGCACCTGTTTTATTCTTAGTATAATTAATTAATTAATTTAGTCCCCTGTCAACAGGTATAACTCTGCTTCAGGAGACAGTAAGTTTGGAGATGTGTTTGACCTTTTAGATGCTTAGTCAAACATAAGCCTTACATGAACAACTGCTGTTTGCCCACCATTAGGAGCGACACATTATCCCCTACTCGTGCTGACTGCATTTTTAGCTGCATGAAATTACCTCCTCACTTCACACAGCTGGAACACTTATCAGCGTTACCAGTGACAAGGATACGTTAAAGTGCCTTTATTGAAATCTTGTGCTATTTCTAACTGCACAACAGCCAGTAGAAAAGGAATACTGTTTGTAAATGCTGAATGCACTAATCCTGCAGAAATTTGCAAGCATCTATCTTTTCTAGTTTAAGTGGTCCTCACATGGGCCACTTTCCGTATGCAAATTTTAGCACATGAACAAACTTTTGCAAGTTCTGTACCTTGGATTACACAGTGTTCAATGCAAGCCCATCTCTCACTGCTTGCTTTGTACAGCACCAATGACTATGAGAGCTGAACCAATAATGATGGAGCCTAGTGAATTACAGAGAAAAAGTAACAACCTTATTCTGTAAACAAGTATTCATGTTAATATTTGTTATTTTATGAAAAACCAATTACCTGATACCAAGAATCCATCATAGACTTCTGATTCTATCTAAACTTAAGCTTGACCTTCCTGTCTGTATCTGAAATGTGTTCACAACTATGGTCATTTCTATATACCAGTGAATAATCTAGAGTAATATTTTGTTATTTCAGCATCCAGAAATGAGAGTTCAAAGGGAATCACGAGACAGTGCTATCTCTACCTCCTTGAAGTCACTAGGCATTTCAGCATTCATTTCAAGTATAGATGATGCCAACTTGGAATACTTAAAAATCCCACCCTTTCTGTTTTTCCAGGCCAAGAAACAAACAAGTTGAAAATAATGATGCTGCTGTTTAATGTATATTTACTTCCAAGTCCCCAAACTTGCAGCATGAATACAGAAATAACCCTTACGTCTGTAGATCACCAGCTGACACAGTGAGGGTCAGCCTACAATTCTCCCATTGCAGGGGCAGAGGCTAACATGCTCTGGTGAACACAGAAGCACCCAAACTAGGCACATGTTGTGTGTGAGGATAAAATAAAGACCACTGAGGGCCAATATCTCAGTACTAAAAGGTCCATCGTGGTAGTACCTACATGGACACCAGTACTTCTCCAGAAATCTTACTAGGACGTGTTTAGAATTAATGATTTTTTTGCCTGTATTTTTTAAGAGTGTTTGCCATTATATGCACTGTCACAGCATAAACCACTATTTCTTTCTTCACAGTCTCAAGTGTGTTCATTTCTTCCCATTTATCAAGAACTTTACGCCTCATAGATTCAAGCTGTTCTGAAACAGAGAGAAGGTTTTTTTTGCTATTCTGTTTGTCTCATGTCTACTGCAGGTTTCCAGAAGTAAAAAAAAGTACATGCACAATTTAAAGGACAGAGCAGGCAGTACAAAGCTAATTGCTATCTAAGGCTGTGTCCATAGTGTTTTTAGTAGCTATACCTACATATAAGCTTGAGTTAACCACACTGAGCATCCACAACCTTGTCCCCAATTCAGCTGGGTACACACACCCACTGTACCCACACTTCATTTCCACCAGGAAATGAATGCTGGCACATGGGCTATGCCACTCACCTTTCACAGTCATCCCAGCCAAGACCTTTTAGCACTTCATGCAAAAATAATCAGGCTCTAGACACAATAGGAACACAGCCAAGGAGGAAATTACTGAGTCCCAGCACAAAGAACAGATAATAGCACACAAGGAGCAGAATAAACATGCTGTACTCCCTTAGGAGTGTCCAGAAAATGCACTTCAGAATTTTACAGGCCAACTTCACTGTCACTTCACCCACTCACCTCACTACAAGTCAATAATGTTATGTTACAAGATCCTACATAGCCAGCTGATGCTCCTGTCCAGCCAGGGTCTTATTTGAGTCAAAGACCTTTTTGGCTTTTCACAGCTTGTCAGCAAGCTCATCTGCAGCCTGACAGTGTCCATGCTGCTGCAGTCAGAGCTGTATTACAGGCTCTTGCCAGCTCCTCATCTAGAGAATGAGAGGAACTACATGCACAAATAGTGCCCTTCATTCCAGTGGTCTGTACTACTACAAATAAACTACTTTCTTCCCTGGTGGCAGTGCAGCTGAGGATCATCCTGTTTCATCTGTCTCCCACACCTGTGTGTATGCAAGGGAAGCTATGGAGAATGGAATAGCCAGGAAAGATGGGTACAGGTTACACCTCCAAGGCTTTGAGGTTGCAGAAGGGAAGGAAGGAGGAAGGCAAGGCACAGGTGAAGGGAGTGAGAATGTAGAAAGGAAGAACTGGCCTCTCTCTGCTGTGTGAGAGCTTCTAACCTTGCTCTCTGGTTTGTCTCACCCCTGCAATGAGCAGGTCAGGAACATCCTGTTGACGGAGAGGCTGCCCTGGAGCTGAGAGGGGCTTTCAGGGCCTGCAGTAGTTCATTAGCCATATTTGACATGTAACAGCTTCATGCCATGCTGTCGGATTCAGGACTAGGCGCTATGTTGAGTAATAATGATGTTTCAGTGTTAAAGATTCCAGAACACCTAAATTTCCTACTCTCCAAGTAGCTTGTCATTGACAGCCAGCCCTCCTCTTCGTCCCTCTGGTCTGCGATACAGTATCAGCGCTCAGTCAATAGGTCCAGGGAGCCAACAGCTTTGATGAAAAGTGAGGCAGGCTGGAGGAAGAAAGCGTGAGTGAAACTTGAGTGCTGCACTGCCTCATGTGGGGAAAGGGCCTGACCGTGCTTCCTGCTGCTCTCTGCCCTGGGGTCCAACAGCCCTTAGCTTCTCAAAGATCCTATCTTTTCTTGTGAACCACTGTAAATTATAGAAGAGCATAGCCTCAGTCTGTGGACCAGGATCAGTGACTGGTCCTGGAAGGGCTCACAGAAATGCTATCTGGAGAGAAGAAAATAATGATTTCTGGTTTAGAAATATTAAGAAAACTTTTTATGCAATTTTAAAATATAATCAGATCTCACTTTTTTCCTCTGAGAAAATCGTAAAGTTCTTATTTCAGGTTAACATTGATTGAACACTTTTTAAATTGCTTACTATCCCACATTAAAAAAAAAAACCGAACAAAAAGCCAAACAAAACCAAAATACCTAAACTACAAAAAAACCCAAACAAAAAGCAACAACAAAAACCAACCAAACAAACAAAACCAAACTCCAAAAACTCAAACAAACAAAAAAATTTGTAAAGCTTTGTTCCCTGTAGTGCCAGCACATGTTAACACATGTGGTCCAAATTTCTTGGCTTGGGCTTCTAAATACAGGAGTAAGACAAAAAGAAGAACAGCAACATTAACATCTTTCTGACTTGGCTGGTTTTGATTCCTAAGTGTGTAATTGAGGAAGATAGGGAGGGGAAGTTTGAGGTTAACTGAGTTAGTACTTCTGAAATTAGTACCTGGTAAGAAGGAGAAAGCAAGAAACATTTACCCATTGTTTAAATGCTTTTTAGCTCATTTTATGCAAAACTATTCCTCAGATACGCCTTGGCCTGGAGAGTTCTGTTTGTTTTATTCATTAGTCCTGTGGGAGATCAAGAGCCAATGACTGATTTTATGGGTTTTTTAGTGGTTGACTGCAAAGCAATGGAATTCAAAATCTGTACCATGCTGTAGAAACAAACATAATCAGAGCAGCTGCATTCAGGCATACATTCACTGATAGGAAGACAGTTACACTAGGGAGAAATTTGGGCCTGTTTAACTGCTGAAGGAAAAAAAAAACACAACCAGAGCAGGTTTGACTGTTCAAGTATTGTTCCTGATACTAAACAGAAAGAAGATTTGGATCTTTCTTTTCTCTCAAAGAGGAACTGGAGAAGGCACTTTACATCACCATGTGGACAGCTATTTCCATATTTATCACTTTATAATTTACTAACTGCTAGGTTCCCATGCGCTGGAAGAAAACGGGTTTCAGAGCAGGTTTTCACTAAAGTCATAAAATGCAGGTGTGCTATGGTCAGACTAGTTGTACTTCATCCTGATGACATTTCACAGGATTTCCTGGTTTATCACCAGTAAGCTTTTTTATTTTTTTTTTTTCCCCCCCACAACTTTCCAGATTTACGTCTTTTATCCTGCTTGGAGATTCTAATCCAGATAGCACTGATCAAAAGACTTACTTATCAAAAGACACTACTTCCTGGAGCAATACATAAATAGACTGCAAACCTCAGTGCTGTTACTGAATCAAAGCACTGAGCAAACCTCCAAGAGGGACTGGACTATTGTATGGACAACTACAGCATTCAGGACTGATACAGTGAAGGCCGAAAAGAAGCTTAGTAAGGGCACTTGAAAGCACGTGATTCAGGGCTTAACCTCCTCATCATAAGCATGAAATCCAGTTATTATGTTTCTGCCAGCTGAAGGGTTTCATCCCCTGAGACATCTCTAACACTTTAGAAAGTCTTCCACTGACACCTACTGGTTTCAGATAAGGCCAGGAGTAAAAGAAGTATAACAAATATTACATACCTGATTTCATTAGATATCAGCACATTTTGATCACCTTAACAGGATAAATGTCAACAGCGGAGGTAATTTCTGATGGGTTTTCCTTCTGACCCTTTAGAACCTTATTTCCATAATTTATACTGTATCTCTTTTCTGTTCAACTCAGAACAGTTCTATCAACTCATCCGTTTTATTGTCTGGAGTCTGATTCATCTGTTGCACTGTCTCTAATTAACAAAAGAGAACAACAGTTTCACTAATATCTTTTCAGGATCATATACGAAGGTAGATGTAGGCAAAAAGTTGTTACACATAGTGAAGATTATTACACGTGCCCAGAGGTCAAATGTTGCTCTAATAGGGAAGAGAGAAACTGAGCCTCAGTGAATTACAGCAAAGTGACTCCAGGTTTGAACGCTCAGTGACGCAAAGGAGAGAACTGACACTCTGTGAGAAGCTAACAGGATTCAATCACTCTCTGCTTTATTAAAACTGCAACACAAGGAAACCTCTTGTGCTTTGAATGAATGAAGCAACTGCACATTAGCAGATATCACAATGACATAACAGCTTAGTTCTCTGCCTATATATCTATATTCTTATTTTCTCTTCATCATCAGATTTCAAAAATCCTACCAGATATTTTAACAGCTACTAAACATTGGTGTTAAAAAAACCAAAACAGTCTTGTATGAAAATATTTTCCTCTGCCCACCCTCCAAGGATGGTTTCCCTACACATAGAAAGGACTACACATGATCCATGACAAGATGAAAAATTCAGTCTTAGGCTCTCAGTAGCAAGAATGCACGCAAATTACTCAGATTTTGATTGTTACTTTTCATGCAAAGCTAGCAAGTTGACATTAGGATAGCACATGTTCCCAGACTTCTCTGAAAACAGACTGCTCTTCAGAACTGAACAGTCGTATGGAGCACTGGATTTTTATACCAATAGCTGAAAAATCTCTCAAGAGCTCCTTTAGATAATTCTAGGATGTTTATCACAATTCCCTTTCACCACTTTGGCAGAAGACAAAATATCATATTCTTCCCCTTTATCTCTAAAATATTTATAAAAGCTTGCACAAAAATCAATCTCTGAATAGCCTAGATAAAATTTGCATGTGCATGAGCTATAAATATTCCACACTATGCCCTGATCCATCTTAAATTCATGCCAGTTTGGCTATCCCACAGTAACACATCATGAATTCTCTCTCTGTAGACAAGTATAGACACGTAGATTACTGGGTCACTGTTAGTCATCTTTCTGCTTTCTTTAATGAAAACTGATGAACCTAAGTCTCTTTCAGACTCCAGTATCTTAACTGCAGAATTACCCAAAATACCTTTTAAAAGCACAGTGTAAATATTGTAGAGTGTACACACTAAATACCCTGGAAACAACAATTGTAAAGATGTAAAAGACCTCTTGAGTCATCCAGCCTTGTTAGAGTTACATTTACAAGAAAAAGAAATGGGTAAAAAAAGGAACCAGCAGCTCAGTGGAAGAGTGACTCGGTAATTCTTCAGGTTCAGACAGTGGAGTGGGCAAGAACAAGAAAGCTGGTAGGCTGCTGGGACAGCTTTCAAGCCTAAGGGTTAGAGTTCTAGAATTAAACAAACATAAAGTCAAATATTGAGAGTAGCAAGTCAGATCAGAGCTTGGAGAAGCAGTAAGGAGATTTGGAAGTTGTGATATAAAATATCAGGGGCACACACCAGTGGCATGGAAGCACTGGGACAGTCCAAAGAAGACAGGCAGCCGTAGAGGGCTAATTAGGCTTTCTTGCCTCCACAAGAGGAACAAAATCAACACCTCAGCAAAAGCAACACAGTCTGAAATTCAACAGTGCAGGCTGCAGTCTATGTGGTCAGGAGGCTTCACTGTGATGACATTCAGTTCTTCGGTGGTGGTCAGCTGGGAATGGCAAAGGAAAGCCTTGGTCCTGCTCAGAGTTTAACCATGTCTCCCAATACGATTGGTACAAAAGAAAGATTTTTGCCCAGAACAGTCCATCCACAGTGTCTAATCCTCTCGCCTTCCTTCAAGATCTGACATTTAAAAAACTTCAAGAACTCTATTTAGTTGTTTCTGCCTCTCCCATCTGCCTTGTTGTTGCTAAAAGGCTTGATAGCATTTGAAATATTATTTGCTTCTTTACAGAGCAGTACTGGCTTTCTACATGAGAACCTGCACATCTTTTCTGAGTGCCTGTATTTCATCCCTTTGACCTGAGCCTTCAGAGCCTATGATAATGCATGAGAAAGAGGAAAATGTGGAGTAAGAGTAAAAAACTGTGTAATTGAATTTGTGCTTCTTTGAGGGGGAGGAGGGGAGGGTGAATGGGGTGGGGGGGAATTGCTACAAGTTCTGGAACCATTATTAAAATCCAGTTCTGATGAAAACTTGTGAATGAGCTGGTGATGAGACTAAAGGTTAACATAAAAAACCCCCCCTCTGTTTCTGGTTTCAAACAAAAAAACCTCTATGGCAGGTTTCAGCCATTCAAAGCTCTTTCCCTTTGTAAATAGATTAAAGTTTTGTTACAGATAAAAAAAAAAAAGAATACGGACAGTTTTCTGCATGCATCACAGCCAGTAAATACTAAGACTCAGACTCATGCAACCCCTTGCTTTTGGACAATCCTTTCTGGTGTTATGCCACTGAGCATCGTGTTACTCAAACTAGACAAAGCTCTTACGCTGTCAGCTGTGCCATGTTCATCATTACCTTTCATTTTCATTTCAACAGACTGTCAATATCACACAGGTACTCCCAGGCTCAGTGCTAAAGAGAGTGGATAACTTGGGTGAAATCCTCGGAGCAAATCCAAAGGATTGTCTCTGGGTCGATGGCAAACAGGGGACTAAGAAGCTGTCAGGGGGGTTTTGGAGTAAGGAAAGTAAAAAAGGAAAGAATACAAAAGGATGAGATAGAGAAATGGGTAGGGACTGACAGGTCCAGGATGAACTGAGATGGGGTCCTGTGCCATGGGCATGATGGGAAGAGGCTCCAAGGGGGCTGAGCAGGGCCAGTCAGGTATAGCTCTGTCCTCAGGGCTTCCCTTCTACTTCCATAGCGGAAGACACCTTTCCTTATGCCTTTTCCTTTGACCAGAATTGAGATGTCACTGGTGGGGGAGGCAGGGGGAAGGGATGTGTGGCACTACTCCTGGAAGCCTGAGGCAAATACCACCCTCTGTTCAGCAGCATTTCTCCAGTAAAGCTGGCACAAAGCCTGATGTGGCTCAAGCAAAGAGGAGACAGAAGGACAATAGGTTTGACACCAGAAATCCAGCACAGTCTATTCAGACAATGTTCTGTTTATTCTGTAAGCAGCTGCTGTCTCAGATTTCTCTACTGTGGGTTGCTCCTACAGAAACTGTTGTCAACAATAAAGCAAAGGGCAAGCAGCAGATCTCCTGTGTCTAAGATAAGGTCAGGGAGTGCCCGTATCTGACTTTAAATACTTAATTTCTCTGTAGCATCACCAAGGAAATGAGCTAATATTGACAAACAAATACTATCTTGTAATGCGTTATAAGCAGAGAGTCCAGAAGAGCTCATGCTCTAAATAAATTGAGAGGAAAGAAGACTCTGAAAGATTACTGAAAGTAATCCAGATTACACACTCCTGTTTCAGTTTGGCTCCATTCCTTTTCTGCTGTGACAGAAGGTTTGCTTATTCTGCCACTTTTGGGTTTGTTCCTAGAGATGATCAATTGGATTTTGACTATAGCAATGTCATTCTCAGCACAGATCACTTACCCAAGTAGTGCCTCTTCCTCAAGCATTTCTTGATTTCTCTGTCCTCCTCTTCCCTTCTCTTACCTATAAATGTTGGATATTAATGTGCAATTATTTCACCAACAAATATGGAGGAATGACTTTTTTGGCCTCTCAGTTATCACTGGGAGAACCAACGTAGAATTTCTATCATCACTACCATCATATCGTAGAGTATAGAGTCAGAGTGCAACTTAGGGCTACAATATTTTAGTGGTGCTCCATATGCAAATCATTGCCCTAAGTGCCCAAGAGGAAAAACAAACAGATTTTGTCCCAAATAAAGGACTTTAATGCAGCATAGTGAAACAATCAAAAGGAAAAAAAATAGAAAACTGCCTGGTAAGTCACATAAGAAATATCACTCATAGGTAACCATCAAAATGAAAAAAAATCACCAGTAGGTTACAGACTGGATTTTTTTTTCCTAAACTTTTAAAGGATTTTAACATTAGGGCACAAAAGTTAGTGAAGGCTGGGGTTTTGGAAGGGTTGGTTTGTTTGGGGAGGGAGAGGTCCTGTGTGGGTTTTTTGTTTTTTCTTAAATAATGTTTTTAACAAAGCGCTTAAGTGATAACCGGATGTTTGGTGTCATTTTGTGTTACTCACAATTAGAGAAAACCTGGGAAAGAACTCATCCATCTTTCCTAAAAGCTGTCTGCCCTTCTCTCCTAACCATATAGAGATACTTCAGCAAGTGAAAATGTAAGTATTGCACGTGATGCTGCTGTCTTGTAACCTGGGGGACACTGCAGGACAAAAGAGTGATGGTTTGCTGCTATGTGGTTAATGAAAAGTCATAAAGTCACAGTAGGAACACTGGGACACGTGCAAGGGCTTGTGTCACCAGTAGGGCCAGAAACAGAACTGGAAATGCACTAAAGACAAAATCATACGGCTTTTGTAGCCATGCAATTTAACTTGCTGGTCAATCAAGAAAAATTGAGGGAAACAACACACACACAGAGACATGCACTTCTGACCCAAATTTAAATGAATGAATGAAAGCAGTGACTGAAAGCATATCCTGCTCCTGAGTCAATTAATAGAAGCATTTTCAATTCACCTTTTTCCCCAGTGCTATTTCTTCCACTCTTGTGGTCTCTGCGTGTGCAGATGGTTTGTAGAGGTGTGCAACTCCTTGCGATTTCTCCTTTCTCCGTTAACATGGTGAATCTTATAGAATGAAATTATGCCAGTTGAAATCACTGAGCAGACTGGAAATCAACTGTCTATACAGGTATCTCTCTTAACACTTGTCTTCTGGTTTTTGCTTACCTGTGTACAATGGGAGAAGGAGCAAAAATGAGGAAGAAATTGGCCATCCCGTTTGAGACCACAAGTGATTAAATTTCAAAAAATTGTGCTATAAGTCCATGAAGTTTGTTAGATATGTTTGATTTTAAAGTGTAAGCAAGGGAGAAAACAGGAAGCTGAACTTGGAACAGATTGCATTTCTTAAAAGTAACTGTTAGCTCAGAAAGACATAATTAATATATAAATAACCCAAGAACCCCTAGCTAAGGAATACAACAGTTAAAATAAAACACTTGGAATCTCATAGTTATATATTGCCAAGTCTGAGTAATAAATCTGGGTGAGAGAAAGAGGGGGTTTCTTAGGCAACCTGTGCTGGGTTCCTCTACCATGGGAACTTTTTGTCAAGAGTGCTGCTGGCCTCACTTCAAAGTGCTCTGTGCCTAAGATTAACTTTTTCACAACAAGCCTTTTAGGTAGATAATATACTATGGTAGTTCTTTGCTTTGTGAAGATATTTGTTTAAAATCAAGGGTGGTAGAAATTTCGACTATTTAATCAAAGGGCAAAGATTGACATCACTTCTAGTTAGTACAGCTTTCTGTTAAGCTTTATACCAGAGTTGCACTATCTCACAAAATTTGTACTGATTCAATTTCTTTCTGGGGAAAAGGTTTCCTGGGGAAAAATGCTTCAAAAATTACAAGATCAAGTTTTAATCCTGATGTAATACTGCACTTTGCCTCTTCTGATCTCCCCTATTTCTTCTTCCTTTTACTCTGGCCTCTCAGCTCACAGGCAGAGGAGAAAGGTTGCTTGAGGTTATTGACTGAGATGGGAAGTAGCCAACTTTTGTGGCAAGTTCATAACTGTGTGGCAGGTGATACTTCCTAAAATTCAGCAGAGGTATGTTGGAGGTATACAAGACTAACAACCTCTGCTTATTTGCTTGATCATTTCTCTTCCAGTTTCTGGTCTACTTGGGCTTCTATTGGGATGGCCGTTTACGTCAAGTCCAATCTCTATTTTCTCTCTTAGCAGCCACAGTCCAGCAAACACCACTGCTAAATTCTCTGTAAAATACCCTTCATAAATAAGCTGGCATCTCACAAAGGACAAAAACCTGGCCGTAAGTACCACACTGAGGGACAAAGTGCCAAATTCTTTAAAAAAATTCTCTCATCTACTTGAAATGTCTGTTCTTCTCCAGGCCACACTGGCCTAGTTATTTCTTAGTTTACCAACCCCCAAATAGTTTCATTAAGTTCCATCCCTAATTCCTTTGAATCCAGTATCTAACTCTCACACTAGCATTTGGCTATGAGAGCTGATGAGATTTTTAATGCTCCCTCATTAAAGGGCAACAACTCAAGAAAGACAAGCAACTTCTGCAAAATGTATGTGCTTCAGTGACCAAATTCACTCCTCATCCCACCCAACACAAGCGGCCAGCCAGCTACAACCGTCTGCGTGTAAAGAGTCTACAGCACGCATAGAGAAGGCAGCTTCTTTTCCAAATTATTTCAAACATGCTGCTGGACGAGATGCTGAATATACAGTTCCTGCAGAGATGCTGACCAACAGTGATTTTTGTCCTACCGATCACTAGCTTGCAATATCCTGCTTACCTGTATATTTAACACAACATTTCCATGTGACAGTGGAAGGAAGGGTGAACTGTGGCATAGCAAATTTGGGTTCAGGGTTTTGGAACACGTAGTAAATGTGTCTTACAAGTGCTTACTAAGCAAACATTGGGGATTGTGTCTTGAAGAGAGAGGTGATTTTGATGCCTTGAGGTTTAGCTTTTATATTCTGTATTGCCTACTGTAAAACGCTGAAGTGTCTTGCAGCCTGCTGCTGCTGCTCTCTCATGTTAAGACAGACATAACAAAGTCTCTAGGTTTGCTGTCCAAGGACACCTAGGCCGTGCTGGGCCCAGAAGCTTGGAGAACTTACATCAGTAGCTAACATTTTAATCACCAAATTTATGCTGTATGCAAATGAACCAAGCCTATAAAAGTGTGAAGAACTTGTGACTCGTTGTCCATCTTGGGGTCCATTTTGGCAGTAGCCTCTGGGCTCCCCAGGGTGTTCCTTTGAAGGCCTTTCAAATAAATATCCCCTTTATTCCCTTATTTCTGTCTAGTCTCTGTTTCCAGGTAGCCACTTCAGGCATCATTTTGCCTCAACCTATTTCATTCTCCTGGAACATTCAACCAATCCACCGAGAAAGACAAGGCAAAATTTACCTTTCCATCCACCTGAAGACTTGTCTTCTTACTTCAGCCAGCTTGCTTTCCTGCTGCTCTAATACTTTTGTCCTGTTAAATCATTTTGTAATAGTTAAATCATTTAACTATTAAATCATTGTTAAAATCATTTAACTATGTTAAATTAAATGGTAATCATTAAATCATTTGGTAAATCATGTTAAATCATTTGGTAATATTTCATGGTTTGCTATGAACTCCTTCTGGAAATGCAAGAGCTTGTTAAATTGTTCAGTTTTAGCTACACTAGCCAAGTATGAAGGTATGAACCAGTATTCCTCTTTGACAAGTTCCACAACCATAATCTCTGACACATCTAACTCATCTTTTTTGATGACTCTCATGGAATCTGTCAGTTCCCAGCTCTTTCCCTTTAAGTGTTTTCAACTTCAGCATTTCCAGTGGAATAGAATGCTGAGGCACTAACACAGGTCACAGGTGACTGTGGATGTCTGTTGTTAGGGCAGAAAAAATTCAGGCTTTGCTGGAAGCAGAGGGATGCTGGATGAAAAGTTACCTGAAAATCTTTTAATCTTCCTTGCTCTCTCATTTTCAGCTGGGAATTTATTCCTTTCTGTTATGGAACAAATTTGTTTCTGGATAGAGCACTATCATCCCTGTTTTATTTTCTCTGAAGGCTTATGAAACTTGTTACGATTCAAGAGTCCAGAGGTGTAAAGTTTAAGATTTGTTCTATAAGCCATTTCCACACCATCTAAGAGGTGAGCCAGGCTCCTTGCTTGACAGTTTCTTTCCATGGTGAAATGGATTGTTGCAGCACACACTTAGAAGAAAGACAAAAGGTAAAATATACTTTAAAAAGGGAAAAGTTTAGATGACAAAATCTTTCAACACACAACAAAACTATTCTACTTTTAGAACAAAGCATTTTATACAGATATGGCTTACAAAAATATGCTACCTTCTCCTATTTTTTCTGGTTGGCAGCTGGATACGAGCCAGAGTGTGCCCAGGTGACCAAGAAGGCCAGTGGCATCTTGGGCTGTACCAAGAATATTGTGGCCAGCAGGACCAGAACAGTCCAGCTGTACTCAGCACTGGTGAGGCTGCACCTCAAGTCCCGCATACAGTTCTGGTCCCCTCTCTACAAGTAACACACTGAGGTGCTGGAGTATGTCCAGAGAGGGCAATGGAACTTGTGAAGGATCTGGAGCACAAGTCTAATGAAGAGCAGCTGAGGGAACTGGGGTTGTTTAGCCTGGAGAAAAGGAGACTCAAAGGGGACTCTATTGCTCTTTACAGCTGCCTGAAAGGTCGTTGTAACAAGGTGAAGGTCAAGTTCTTCTCCCAGGTAACAAGTGAAAGGATAAGAGGAAATGCCCCTTTTACCAGGGAAGGTTTAGATTGGATATTAGGAAAAATTTCTTCACTGAAAGGGTGGTCACACTTTGGAATAGGATGCCTGGAGAAGTGGTTGAATCACAATCACTGAAAGTGTTCAAAAGTTGTGTGGATGTGGCACTTGGAGATATGGTTTTAGTGGTGAACAGAGTGGTTCTAGGTTAATGGTTTGACTTGATGGTCCTAAAGTTCTTTTCCATCCTTGAGGATTCTATGATTCTTATCCACAGCACTATATCAATAGTCAGACAAACCTGGAGATGCCTGTGGGTTCCTGTGAAGCTCAGCCTCTGCCCACATGCCTTGGTAACACAGTCTCTGGCTTTTTTTCTCATAGGTCACCCCATGAATTTTGCTGCTTGTGAGTGCAGCTTTTCCTGCTGGTTCACTTACACTGGGCTTAAGGCTGATCCCCTTCAACAGTATGCCAAATAATTCCTTTTTCCTCACTTGGCACTGGAAAGGTGAGTAGGTGGCTGGTACAGGCAACATCAGAGAGAGAAGGGCAAATATATGTTAGAAAACCTAATAAACTGAATGACCAGACTGGGTAGCATCAAAGTAAAGTGTTTCTAATTTGGCTAAACCTGATGAACATCTGTCTACCATATGTGAAAAACTGCCTGAAACAGTCTCAGACAGGTTAGCAGTTACTTTTGAGGATAGCTGTGGACTGGTGACTCACCAACAATGCAAACACTCTAAGTACGGGGTGTGTGTTCAAAAGAAGTAAGAAAGGGAAAAAGAAAATGAGTAGAAAAGCTCATCAACTTTACCTTCAACTTCCAAAAGAAAAAAATAGAGCTGGGAAAAGGTAAACTTGCTCTAAGCATCTACATGACAAACAAGGAGCTAACAAGGAGCTGAATAAAAGCCAATATGATGGTTCAAGAGCATTAGTGCAAGAGAAGCAGTTGCTGTTGCATATTTTGACTTTACTTAGGCTTTGGGCATTGTCTTTTGTGGTACTGTTATAAGTAAGAAAAACAAAAAGAAAAGAAAATTACCTAGATTGATAGGCTAGCATGGGTGCAAAATAAAAACATCAAGAACTCCCTAAAACTATATTCAAATAATACTTATAAAGACTCGCTGTCCAAATGGAAGAAGTACCAAACAATTTTATATATAGATTTATCCTGAATCTGTATCTAATTTTCCCAGCATTTTTGCTTATACTATGGATGATGGAATACACAGTATGCTTGTTAAATTTGCAGGTGACATGAAATGGAGAGGGGATGCAGATATTCTTAGAGACAGGTTTGGTACTGAAAATGCTCTTGATGAACTGGAAAATTCTGAGAACAGCTGGATGAACTTCAGTATCTGCAGAAATAATCAGCTTCCCAGTGGCCAGGAGCAGCTGGCTCAGTAGAAACTGGGGAACATGGTGGATGACATGGTCAGCATAAATCAACAGTGTCATTGTGGTGAGCAAGGTAAATGTCATTTTGGGATATACAGAACAGTCAGAGTTCAATACATAGCAAGTGGGAATACTTCTGTCAGTGTTCCCAACACAGAAGAGGCTTCAGCCAAATGTTATGTTCAGTTTCAGTCACCATGCTTCAGAAAACATTTAAGACAGCTGGGGGATTCCAGAAGAGAGTAAGTTGAAACCATAACTGAGAAGAAAATGTACGTGGCTGCAAGAATCCAATTTAGCCTGGAGAAGGGACTAAAAGAGGAAAATAAAGCAGAAAACATGCCTGTAGCATGTCTGGAAGTATTTTAGGAGTTCAAGCATTAAAAAAAAACTACCTCCAATGTTACAGACCATGTTTTGCTTTTCCCACTTTCCCGGTTTCCAAGTCAGCAGCCTGAGGTGACCACAAGCAGACCCTAAATGCTCTTGCTACCCAGGAAAACAGATTGAAAGACACAGTAAATTTTATAAACTGTTATCTAATAGAGAAGAAGTATATTATTCTTTCATCAACAATATGACAAAAAGGAGGGGGAAAGAAATTTAATTTTCCCTCCTTGGCACCCAATTTTTACCTGTTTATTTCTAAAATGTCACTCTTAATTCCAGAACTATTTAATTGTTCCTATGATTGACTTGTGCGGGAGGGATGGAAATGAGCATGCTAAGAAGTTTGTGATTTTTCTAATAAAAACATGCCAGAGGAAAAGCATATTTCTTCTTGTTGAATAAAGGATAAGCAGAGACTGCTGCTACTGAGGAGAATCTGCCTAACTGATCATATTTGCTTCTCTTGTCTGTCTTTAAATTGACATAAAACCCTCTTGTGGTTTATTATGTTATTTATTCTAGAAATGTAACACTAGGCTGGCTAGGTATATAGGAGAGAAGGGGACTAATTGTGTTTTCCATTCAGAATACAGCCTGGGATGGTCCTAAAGGGAAGTCTCAAGCTGGGTTGGGATAAGTTCGTACTCAGATGCTATCCCTTCATTTCCTCTCTGGGCAGAACACAGTAGCCTGAAAACTTCTACACAAGAGCAGCCTTTAATTCAGTCCTCATTTAGGCTGAAGCTTTAAGATCTAAGTGGATAGGAGATGAGGTAAAGTACAAAGTAAGACATGAAGCAAAAGAAAGCAAATATAAAATAGTTTTCTTGAACAGTTCAAGAGCAGGAATTTTTTATTTTTTCTCCTTAGTGACTCTCTCAAAGAGCAGATAGCAAGGATGAACACCTGAGGGCCTGTAGTTCCCGCTACAGCATATGTCTGCATCCTGTCAAATGAAAGACACTGGAGTTCCAAAGGCACTGTACAGCACCGACCTTTCCCCTTCCAAGAGTATCTCCAGTGCAATTAAGACTAGTCTGCTTCTATAAACCAATCCCACCATGCTACTATCATCTATAATAAAACACTGCTCTGAAGAGGAATTAAGTCTTTGAACATGTCTGCCTTGCATAGATACAAGCACAAGAGGACAGGAAACTAAATGCTCAACAAAAAGTAGGGAGATGGAAAAAAAAATATTGGGAGACCTTGACAGGCTGGAGGAATTGACCAACAGAAACCTCTGTTAGGAGGACCTAAAAGAAGAAGTATAACATCTACAGCTGGGGTGCTCTAACCCCACACAGCTGGACATGCTAGGGATGAGCTGAGTGTATAACAGCTTTGCAGAAGGGTACTTAAGAGATTCTTTTGGCAAATTGCACAAGAGCCAGCAGTGTGCCTTGCAACGAAGGCAGCTAATCACATACTAGGCTACCTTAGCAAGTGCACAGCCAGCAAACAGAGGAAAGCACTTATTCCCCTCCACTTTGCATGGCTGGGTCATGCCTGGAACGTGGTGTCCATTCTGTGGAGCAAGCAAGACAATGACAAAACGGAGAAAGTCCAGCAAAGCAACGCTGAGACTGCTGAGAGGCTGAAGCACAGACCACCCCAGGAGGAGTTTTTGTGTATAGCCCAGAGATTAGACCACTAATGAGCGGCAGGAATAGTAGGCTGGATGTAAGGAAAAGATCTGCATAGAAATAACAGCTCAGCACTGAAGTAACATGCCCAGAGAGGTTGTGAAAGCTCCGTGCTTGGAAGTGTTGGCAACTTCACTGGATATGGTGCTGAGCATCCAATCAAAATTAATAGGGCTGGACTGGGTGAGCTCCCAAACTCCCTTCCAACTTAACTTTTTCTATGTTTCCAGGAAGATCTTTAAGCTTGCAAATGAAACACTGTAAGGTCAGGAAATACCTTGATGTGCTTCCCCTCATCTTTTGTCTTGTACATTCAAGCTCCACACTGCAGGTGGCAGAGAAGCAACAGCAAAGATGAGCAAGCACCGTTGTAGTCACAGTGCCTGAAGAATGTAAGTGAGGCAAGGTCCGTAGGAAGAGGTAATCTCTTTTATTAGACTGACTGATATAGTTACAAGAACTTGGATGGGATTTCAGGCACACAAATTCTTCTTCAGCCTGAAAATAGAAGCAGCCCACTACAGTGCTAAACACAGGTTGAAAATGGTTACTCTGAATTTAGCTAGCTATATTTATCATTTAGACCATCTGAGAAAAAAACCCACATAATTGGCACTTGTGGAGTGAAAAATTTGTTAACTAAATTTTCATCTCTCCTCTTGATACACCTCCTGAAGGAGGCAGAGGGATATTTTTGCCTGCAGAACATGAGGATGGAAGAGAGTTTAAAAGCGTGACAAAGCAGCTCTGTACAGCTGAGCATAGCTTCCGAAGAGTCAGGGAAGCTTGGGATGCACATAGCAAAAGACACACACACATGCCAAGCCCAGGTTTTGGATAAGGCCACTGAGCAGGGGCAGCCCAGCAGCATGTGTCATGCTGATCACTGTGGGTTATGCTCAGCTTTTCCTGCTGCAGCAAAATTTCATGCATGGCCCTCAGACTGGCGCAAAGGCCTCCCTGCTTCATTCCATGTGGCTTCCCCTCCCAAACATGCCACCTGGCCCTTCAGCCACACCTGCCTTACAGGAACCAGTGTAGCAGCACTGAGGTGCTCACCCGATTCTCCTGTCACCAACACAGCCTGGCAGAGACTTGGGGACATGCTCACCACAGGTCCTGTTCATCACCACAGAGTGTCTGGATGCCCCATTGTCCCCAGGGCCCTCACCTGGCACTGGGACAAGCCCTTGGGCCTGATGTTCCCTCAACCACGCTTCTGCCTGGGACTTAAGGCCAAACCCAGGCTTGATTTCAGACTGGCCCTGTCAGGCACTGGTCTGCACCCCATTGCCCACTTCCAGGGCCCCCAAACTTACCACGGGCACTCCTTGCTCCTGCACAAGAATGAGACTCCAGTTACAAATCATCCTGGAGGGTGGATGCTAAGACATGCAATGCCCTCAGCCAGGGTTTTGGGATAGCCTCTTCACCTTTGCAGTCACTTGCTGTGCTAACTACTGCTGCTTCTTTCACCAGTAGGATTTCCCTTCCAAGTCTTGCCCCAGCCTTCCTGTCAACACGGGAGTGCAGAAGGCCTTGACCACCACCCTCACCCCCACGCAGGCTGAGGCTTCATCTGGTTCTAAAGAGATCATGTGCCTCAGATATTACAAGCAGTAAGATTCTGAAGGACCAAGACCTTACATCTAGTCCTGCAATAAGGCTTGGGTTTTTCCTCCACACTGGCTAACCTCCATAAACATAGTGGGGAAGAGACTTCTTTCATTGACAGAACACCAAGTCTTTTCTATCAAAAATACTTTAGTCTTCAAGGAAACAGGTATTTGTATTGCCGACAGCAGTCAGTGGCTGAAGGTTTTTTGCCCTGGACTCAGCTGAAGCATTGGGTAGATGCAGAAAGGAGTACACGCAAAAGGCCTAATCCAGCAAAATTGAATTCCCATATCCTCATCCAGTCACATCAGTATCTAGTGAGAGACCAAGAGGCAGATTCAAGTCACAACATGGGCCTCTCCAGAAGAATTTCAGGTGACACGAGCTGACTGTGTACCAGAAGGATCTGTCACATGAGAAACATGATATAAGCAAGTCTGTACACTTGAAATCGAAGAGGGGGCAAAACCACGCAGTAAATAATCTGCAAAAGAGGTGAAAGGAAAAAAAAGTGATAGCCTTATGAGCAGGATATCTAAAGCTATGGAGTAACTGAGCTTCTATGAGTGTCAGGGTTCTGAACCTGCTGTTGAATCAAAATGTAGACAAGCTGATGACACAGTGAGAGTGCATCAGAAATAAAGTGGAAGACAGCCTTTTCCCTGGCAGATAGCAACAGACACGTTTGACTGGCTTTAGGACCATGATCAAAGCCCTTCTGTTCTTAGCACAGTTATCACATATGCATTAGCTTGACAATCCCGTAATTTGTTTCCAGTGCAGACAGAAAGTAATCTAAGCCCAAATAAATGGAAAAACAAAACAAAAATAAACTCAAAAAACTAACAAAAACAAGAAAATAAATCCTGCATCAAATAAATAAATAAACTCAAACCACTGTACTGATGCTGTATATTAATCTTACAAGCATACCTAATTAAATCCATTTCTTAGAAGTCTAAGAAATCCATTTCTTAGAGTAGCATTGCACTGCGTGCCTGATTCCTGACAAACCAGATGACAACCACTTTAGCACATTTCAAGCACAGCACTGGTCATCTTATCTGCCTGACTCAAAGCCTTAAGCTGGCATCCACCCTTCAGATGGGCACAGAGCAGCTTGAGCTCCTCTGTTGAGTGCCGTGCCGGGGTTTAGCATTCACACTGGCTGGCTTCTCTGACACACCAGCAGCAAAGAGATGAGAAGGGCTCCCATATGGAGTTCCAAGAATGAGAATTTATTGCATCCTCACCTGTGGAGAACTCTAGTGATGAAAAAGTGCCATTACATCAGAAAACATGGGATTTTATATGGGAGCAGGGGAGAGCATCGGGGACCAATGGTCTGGGGACTGGGGGGCAGGACATAGGCGGGACCTTGGCATATAAGGGAAAAAGGGGTACGAGGAGCCACGGGCCAGTCAGGGAAACAGAACTGGGGTACATTTGTAGGGGAGAAACAAAAGCATCCTGCGAGGCCTCACCCTAAGCTGGAGGGTTTCTCAGGGTCGGTCCCTCTAGGGGACTCTCTCATTCCCTGATTGGGATATTCACTGGCTCCCACACTTCACCTTTCAAAGAATCTCTGGTTTATGCTCAGGAACCACAAAACAGTTGGACCCAGTTATAGTTTAGAGTAAACATGAAACCTCCCATCTGTGCCCAGAAGTGATCATTCCCAGCCAGCTCTTTTATGTATGATGACCACAAATATAGGTAGCTCAATACAGCTTTGTTACTCTTGAAGCATACAGGCATCAAAAAACAAAGCCTCTCTTACCTCTGAGCTATTGCTCCTGCTTCTCAAACTATGTTTGTGTAAACAGAAAAGAAGTGGCAGCATTCCTTCCATTACTGTTAGTGCTACAGTGGGACTTTTGTTTGCAATGAACAACAGAAAAGGCTTCCAAGATATCAGATCTCTTGCTATAAGTTTTATGGATATTATCTTTCCCCCAAATGCCTTGAAATGCATTCATGCATCTTATGGTTGTTCCATACTTTGTTACAGTCACAAGTTCAATTTGCTTTAATTTCATATTGCTATTACATTAAAAGACACCATCAAGCAGAGGGCAGGGGATCCATTTGAAGAGTTGGTTATACTTGCTCTGTAAGCATCAGTGAGGAGCCAGAACCACACTAATGCAGCTGGAGTGGCCTTGTTCTCAGATCTATGGAACAGTTCAGAGGCTGCACAGGTGCATTGCGTTAATCAGGCAGATTATGGCTATGGAAGAGGCAGAATGAGGGTAGACTCTCAGTTATCTCTGGCACAGAGGCAGTCTGGATGCTGTATTGAGTCAGATGTGTAATCTGGGCTCTGTAATGGTCCCTCATGGGCACTTGTGCCAAAGGCACAAAGCTGGGGAATGGGAGCAATCAGCATTTGCATTATTAGAGCAGGTCTTCTGAGGGCATTGCCAACCATCACTAATTACACTGCTACCTTTGGAGTCTAAATGGGCATTGACTTCGGGAACTGACAATGATTTAAGCATTTACACCTGTCCCAACCCCACTTTAAGACTGATCTTTATCAAAGGAGTCAGCAGGACCCTTCTGTGAAAACCTTCATGAACGCAGCCAGAATCCAGCCCAAATTTTTTCACATGTACCTTGACAGAGCTGAAAGCTCTAGGCTGCAGAGGGAAAACAGCAGGAAGATGAGTGAGGGAGGTTCATCATCAAACCAGGATAATTCAAACCTGATTGCTGTTCAGGGCAGACTTTATACAAGGGAAAAAATAGAGCCCTAAAATAAAATCCATCCATCAAAAAGTGTTTACAGAATCTGAGAACAGCACCACAGTCCAGCTCTTCAACAGTCACAGCATCCAGTCTCATCAGTATCACAGGGAAGGCTCATGTCATCACCAGCTCCAAGCTCCAGGATTAGATTTAAGAGAATTTTAAAACTTAAATCCTTAAACAAAATCAGAATTCCTTAACAATTCAAAATGTAAGATAGTTTTTAAATACCTGCTATGTTGCTGTTTGTCTCCATCCCAGTTTGCTACTCACACTTCTGTCCCAGAAACATAACCTGTATATAGTCCAAGGTCCTGAAAGCCAGACTTGTCAGTTAGGAAGCAACGCTCCCTCTGCAGATAGAGGTGAAGTGTCTCTACACAACACATCTTGAACAGAAAAAACAAGGTGCCCAGACTTGTTCTGAGAAACTGCTGGCAAGTTGCAGTATTTAGTTTGCGTATTAGGAATGGCAAAAGCAAAAGTTTGCCATCATTCATACAGAACGTGGGCCTTCAATAGATTGTATTATTTTACCATAGTTCTAAAGTCAAAGTTTGAACTATGAGGCACAGTGTGGTATCTTAGGTGGCTTTTCAGCAGCACCACACTAGACCTCCCACTCCCTGCCACCTTCATTCTCCTCCCATAAATCTTTTGAACATATTGGCTGATTTCATTCAAACTTCAGAGAACAGTCTCATAAATAACAAAGTTCCATATTTGATAAAAGAACTGGCTGTTTAGGGAAATGACTGGGGTCCACCCCATAATATTCATTCTGTCAGCCAGCTTCTACAGAATATGTAAGTCTGTGTATCACAGGCAAAGCTCAGCAAGAGATGAATTGTAACAGAGAACAGAGGAGAATTTAAAAATCACATGTAAAGATAGCAGAAAACTTAATTTTTAAAAATCTAAGGACAATAATGCAAATCAATATGAAGCTGGGATTCATCACCCCGGTGATCAGAGGAATTCCTGTTTGGGAACACAGTGCAGCCTCAGACCCTTTGGGCAGGATTTCACATCAGCTCTGCTGCTGTGGATTCCACCAGTTAATAATGCTGGGAGCAGCAGAAATGATGATCACTGTCTCCTGTCTCGAAGCCTTTTCTTCACAGGGATATAGTTGGTTTGGTTGTGTCTACTTGCTTGTGGCTTTGGTGAGTGGCAGAGATGACCTTTCCAGTGCTACTTACCTTTGTCAAACAGAGAGGGCTCACAGAGCACCCTCTGAACCCATTAGCACAGTGACAGTGATGTACAGAGCAATTTCCAGGTGAGATCCCTCACAGTCAGAGCTGTATGTAACTATAAGAGAGAAAAGTGACTGCAACTTTTTTAAGCTCTCCCTGCTCTGCAAACACACAATTTGCAGCAAGCTGGGGATCAGCCACATGCTAAAAATCCTTGGAAAAGTTATTTCTCAGCATTTTAAAATATCACTGTTTTGCTTTTTAAAGTTTTTTTTTCATCGTTTATTTAGGAAGTATGTTTCTGTGTATTCTCAGCCTGTTGCTGACATAAATGTTGAGATTCTATTATTTCCAATGATCATAATACCTATTTGGAGTCTATATAGCCTGTAGAAGTAGTATCCAGGCAGTTTATTATCAAATAAATGCAACTATCCTCAGAGGAAAAATAGTGTGGGGGTTTTTTTCACAATATCATTCTCTAGTGGAATTTTCACAAGCATTTCCCTCTCATCGTTTCTTGGCATGTAGGAATTAGAGCATGTTACATTTTTCTCCTAGGTTACTTGTGTTTTAAACAGGTAGTGATTGCCATGTGGGTATAGTGCTGAAGACCCACACAGACTGTGGGAAAACCATGCATTTTAAAAATAGTTGCTTTTATATACATGCACAGAAAAAAGCATGTGAAAAATTTGGACTAACCCTGTAGGGTACTGTGGAGAATTACACAGTTCATATTTGGTTTCTAATTATTTCTAAACTTATTACAGAACATGACATACTCTATTTATTTTACTTTTTTTCCAAGGTGGAAGTAGCACTAGTGAAACTGATATTCCCAACCAGCACATCTCCAGGAAAACTTGAGGAGACAAGCTCTTGGAAGGAAAAGAATTCTGCCTGTTCCAGCCCATCTTCTCTCTCTGCTGAAGTTCCCAGTATTCCCCTCAATTCAGGACAAAAATGGCAGTAATGTCACTTATGGAAGGAAAGAAAATGGGTTACAGCCATCAGCCTACCCAGTAAAGTTCATAGAAAAGACAATTCCAGGCTGTGTCAACCACATTAGCCTTGACTGCAGCAGCATAAACATTAAATTATAGCATCCTCAGTCACAGGATTCT
Source organism: Falcunculus frontatus (assembly GCA_013398115.1). Taxonomy (NCBI): domain Eukaryota; kingdom Metazoa; phylum Chordata; class Aves; order Passeriformes; genus Falcunculus; species Falcunculus frontatus. The sequence goes on along the minus strand of VZRV01003975.1, from coordinate 1,619,122 downwards.
CTTGTTTAAAATATAGAGTTGCTACTAAGATGCAGAAAAAGAGTTAGTGATAAGTCACTGACACAAAGCCTTCCCACATCTGCAAAAGGAATAATGCTCCACTCCAGTTTTCCCATGGTACGTTTTATATTGACTGACTTGACTGAAAAGGATGACACAGATCCTCTCTGGGTACATGTTCCAGTTGAAAGAATGTGAAAAAAATCATTCCTGTTTATCATGTGAATGTCTGCTACAGCATTTCCCATAGAATCAGTATTGCTGGAGAGGGGAAATATCTGTGTCAGAAGTGTTTTGTCAGATGGAGGTTAGATATCAAACAAAATGGAAGCTCAAGCAAGTCCTGCAAACTGTTTTACTGTGACTAAAAGCCAGCAGCAAAAGGAATAAGATAAACAATTGGCTTCATCTATGACACAGGCTACGCAGGATCAATTAAATTTAGGAAATTGGTGAAAGGTCTTATAAGTTCTTTAGGTTCTCTTGATGGACCAGACACTTAATGGGCTAATGCTTCTGCTATATCCCCAGTAAAAGATAGCTGGTACTGATGGCACTGCTCTGCTGGAGACAGGAAGAGGGATTTCAGAGAACATTTTTCTGTATTATGCATGAAAGACTCATGAAAGACAGCTTCCAAAAGTAACATATTCTAAGTTTTTGTGTATTATTTTATATACATTCCAACAAAAACCAACATGAGAATCGGGTATGTATTCCTCCAAAACTAGTTTTACCATGCTTGTGATTCTAGAGTACCTAGAACCTTTACTAGTGCTGTGACTTTGAAAACTTTGTAACTTTGAAAGGAAGAGTGCAGCTCTCTATGAGACTATAGAATGTTCTAATATAGTTCATTACTAATTGTGAAAAACTTTGAGAGCTGCACAGAAGATACACCCAGATACAGCTGGTCAGATATAAAGTCCAAAATAGAAAATTGCCTGATGACTGGAGCTGATTGAGACAGTTTAAAGGATCCAAAGAATTACTTATAGCACTCTCAGCAGCCCTGGAACAGGACCTGCAAAATGGCTGCAGAACAGGAACTACACAGGTGTGGTATCCAAACCAATTTGCCATTGGCACTTACATAGAAGTCAGTAAAAATTTAAAACAAAATCTGCTACAGTGTTCAGTTACAAGTTTGATTTTTTTTGAGATTACATGTCACTGCAGCAGCTCAAAAGTTCAAGGTGCAACCATATATGCAAGCTTGAAACCTTTCAGTGTGATTTCTTAATCTTCCCCTCACATCCAGAGAAAATGGAGAAGGAGGTACTCAGCAGCAGCACACCTGAAAGCATCACAGCCCTGTGATATTTGTCCTCACCAGACAAGAAAGTAAATATCTTTCTCTACATGTATTTTGCATTCTAGACTGCATGTAACCAGGAGTATTTTATAATATGCATAACACACAAAAAAAGAAAGTGCTTAAAGGGAAAAAAAAACTCCAAACCATCCAGTGTCTGGCAAGTTGCACAAGGTTATCATGAAAATCTGTCACAGAACAGCTTTGTTCCTTCACGTCCATAAGTAGCATCATAACAGATGTCCACTGTCTTTCCAAATGAACTGTAAATATTCTTCTCTTCCAGCATCAGTACATTTTCATGTTAAGATGAAAAGCACATCTTGCTGGCCTTTTCCCCACATTACTCACATGAGAAACTACATTTTTTTCATCAAGGTGGCTTTCTTTTTGTATCAAGATGTAAAATATACCTGATACCAAATATGCTTTTGTTTCCACAAGACAGTAGCAGAAAACAACCTGGATTTCACTACCTGGAAATTAACATTAGTTATTGTACCACTTCTGTTCTTTATGATTAACTTGTTCATCAAAACTACCCATATTCATCATTGTACCACATTCACTACTGCTACTTATATTGATGGTAAAATTTTCAGAGGCTTCTAACAGCTACTGACTCTCTTAGGTACTTCCAAAAGGTTTTTGTTCTGTTTTTTTCTTCTTTCTTTTATTTGCTTTTGGTTTTTTAAAACTTTTTTTTTTATTTTACAAGCCCCATTTTTTTCATTTTCAATGTGCTTATTAAGTAGTGTTTATTAACAACTGATGTTGCTTCTAAAAGCAGCATAAATACAGCCAGAGGAACAGAAGTAACACTACAAACATATCCTCACCTGTATTCACAGGGTTGACAATGCTGCAAAAAAGAAAAGCTGTTAATGCCAGTTGCATTTTAATAGATGACATGGTGAAAATCATTTAGTCCTGCCAACAATGCTACAAAAAAAAAGAAAAAAAAAAGAAAAAAAAAGAAAAAAACTTTATCTGCTATAATTCATTCTTTTCATATTTCTTGAGTCTCAGATTTCTCCTTTCTTTTAGACTTTTAAACAACAGGTATAATGCACACACGAGCTACCTTCTGATACATTTCTCTGTATCTCATTCTTGACCCAAAGATCTTCATCTTTGTAAGCAGCTTCCATAAGTACAGGCAGCCCTTCCAGAGCACTACTGAAACACAATAAAAAAACTTTTCTCCCTAACCTCAGGAAGACGGACTACAGACTGAGGAAGGGGAATTTCTCCTTAGCTTTGTCTTTAGCAAAAGAAGTACAACAAAGTAATCTCGAATAGCTGTTGAGCAGGTGAATGCCATTGATATTTCTGTCCCAGAGCGCTTTGATACTTTCAAGTAAGACAAATTCAAAGTTCCTCAAAACCAACAGCAATACTCATTTCCTCCACAAACATCAACGAGCTTAAGTTAAGGTCTTCTTACATTTATATTTTCCACTATCTGCAAGGGAATATACCCAGGCTTGATTTTTCTAAGTTTCTGATGATGTTCTTCAATGTCAAAGGGCTAAAAATGTTAAGGAAAGCACACCAAATGGACAGTGACCATCAATGGCAAAGCACCATGCTGTGCTACGAGAGCTAAGTCTGCACAAGCAGAAAAATTTGAAAAGGCATGTGATTGACTGCCACCAATTTTAAAATCTTGTCCAGGAAGTCATTAATTGACCTCAGTCTATAGATCCTTGCCAACAGTACAGAAACAGGTAGAAAGTACTAAATTAATTGCATTTAGAGAAACATTCCTCTTCCACTGCCTTTCCCTCAAAATGATTCAGAAAGTTTTAAACGGAATGAACAAATCCTAAAAAATGCATTAAATGCAATTTCTCTCTCATCAAAAAAGCTAGCCCTTGCAGCAAACAGAGCTTTCTGGAAGGGTTGGTCACAAGAGTATATATTAGGTGGAGAAACACACAGAATTATTTTTCCTCTTGTTTTTAATTTCATTTTTAATGTGCTGTTGAGAATTTTGCTTTATGGTTCTCTGAACCTACCTTGTATTTTCAGGGTATTGGCAGCTGTTAAAGCCCTATATTGCTTTGGACTAGACCTTAAAAATTTGGGTGTAGGATTATTTTTTTGCAATTCAGCATCTGATTATCTCAGTAATTCCCAAAGGTAGCAAACGATTCTGTATCAGCTGCACCGATATTACACAATGGCAAAGCAAAGATCTGTGTGGAAGTTATCTGTCAACAGCAAAGTAAGCTCCTGGCAGCAGGAGGGCAAACAGAAAATGAGAATCTTTCACAGTTTGTGACAACATAAACCTGCAATAGGTGATAAAACTATATTGAAAAAAAGTCTTATGTTGGGAAAATATATCATAAGCAGTTAACTGCAAATACAGGGAACAGCAAGCACTGCCTATTCAAAAGACTCCATTATGTTTAGAATCACTTTGTGCTGCAGTTTACTTGTGGTATAAACACACATATATGCACACACATTCCCATCCCTCACTTGCACACCCAAAAATAGCAAAAATAAACATGAAAAATAATATTAAAAAACTCTGTATTCAGTAATATTCACACCAAAGTATATGTATAGATATATCCATTAAAATTATGAACATTTCTAAATATATTTTATGTATCATACATATATTTATATGTATAATTACATATCCACAGAAGTCGTCTTGCTGTGCTAAAGCCAGCAGTAAAAGCAAAAACAGGTTTCACAATAGGACACCCATATATGCATATGTACTGGCTGTTTGGTTTGTGAATTTATTTACAACTTAACTATATCATAATAAATGCTTACTGTTCTATTGTACAAACGTAATAGTAAAGGTTTAGGTTTGTTTTTTAAATACAAAGACTGCAAATGAATACATGAAAAAAATTACACACCATGTACAGTATTTATAATTTATAAATGCAAAGTTAAGACCTCTTTAAATTATTGCACTTGCATATTTTTTTACAAAGATAGTTTATATGTATCATATATATATATATGTGTGTGTAAATATATATATATATAAAACAAATTTTTCAGCTCACTAAATGTAGTAAAGTTGAATGTTGTTAACTTGAAGTTCTTTCTTCTTCACATAACAGCCCAACCTGAATTTGGAATATTTATGAAACTACTCTACAAATCAGTTTGATCTACCCTAGAAAGCAGTCCATTATTTTAGGTTTTTTTTGACAGAGTATACACCCGTATTACAATCGAGCACAGTTTTTGGTCAGAAAGCAAACAAAAGTTATGATGTGCCTTTGCTAGATTGGGATATATAACTTAAAGTTTGAACATGAACTTCCTTGTAGTAGTGTGCAGAAAGCCTTTTCTGTGTTTAGAATGAATAAATTATTTGTTCCACTTCACAGAACTGGTCCAATATCACAGTGTTTGAGGCAAATGCATTATTTCAAGAGGGTCATGATTGATTTGAGCATCTAACAATCTCTATTTTTTAACATGAATAGTGCTTTTTGCTACTCCTACAATTTTAACACTAAATGCTTGAAGTGCAGTCACAGCAAACTGATCCCACTGTTTTAAGTTCAAACACAGGAAAGAAATCTGTGCCACATAAAAAGATGAATTCCACTCTGCATGTCCCCTCCAATTTAATAGGCTTGATCACATACTCCAGCTAAAAAAAGCCTATTTCATTTCTCTAATGGTCACTTACAGAAAAAAATTACTGCCATGAGTTGAACCATTACAGTAGAATGCTGCAAAACCATGCAAAATTCATAGATTAATTGTAACAATGGAATTTGTCATGCTGTAATAAAATATGCAACATCTCAGATGAGTATCATGCTATGTCAACTATTTTTCTCCCTTAGTGCATACCTTTCAGGCACCATTTCATAATACATTACAAATGCTCAGTTATAACTTCAAACAGTGCTTTTACCTTTACTAGACTTGGGAGGGAAAAGCAGATGGAATTATTATCAAGAAAAATGCAATTCTAGGAATATAAAATCTAACATTTCTAGGAAAGGAAAGATCTGTAAAGCTCTTTATACATTCTTTTGGGCAAGATCAGTTTTAGTAGGATAAAAATGCAAGGAGGAATGACTTTTGACAATTTAACTTAATGAGTCAGATGTCTAACAAACATAGATATCTTATTTGATTGTGACTTCCAGTCCAGAACTTTGAACAATTAAGTCTTTACATGTCTTTGAGCCATGAAATTCAAATGCAGCTCCAAAGTTCTAGTTTTTGGCGGGTTTGACTTTGAAAGTGCAGGTACAAGTCTTTTTTCTACAAAATATTTACACACATGGATCTGTACTCTGTAAATGCTAAGACAGACTATATTTGCTTAAAAACACTCAGTTTGTCATAAATATTTTTGTTGGTCTAGGTCTTAACAAGGACCAACATTTTGCTATGACCTTTCTCCTTTTACTCACTGGGAAATCAAACCAAACCACAGCCACTGGAGCCAATTTTTAAAAATTCTAATAGACATTATACTATCGCAAACATCTATTTTAAGTGGTTTGGATAGTTCTATATTAGAAAGAGTAGCTGATTCACTCGAGACATTAATAGAACAACTTATTGCCAATATGACAAATCTGCCAGGAAAACATGCTCTCTATCAGTACTTACAAACCTCAAAACATAACATCGTGTGTGATACTGCCAAATATTTTTAATGGTAGGAAGCAGAACTAGTGACGTTATCTTTACTGTCCATGAGTAAAAGATGAATGAAAAGCTTTCCATACACACAGACATAGTGTGATAAGGAATACTTTTGCAATGCTTTTAAGATAAGCATTTTTAAATGGAGAGGGGAAAAAAAGGGAAAATAAGGGCAAATATATTTAAAGCAAATATGCTTAAGCAAACATACTTAACCCACAAAGGAAAGGAAAACATTCCATCCAGTTTTTGGGGTATCTGAATTTCAAAGAGCATTTTTGCAGTCACCATAGATGTAGATAATTTCCATGTAAATTAGGAACCGTGCATTCTGTCTCAAGTACTTAGTGGATGAAAGGTTGCATCTGCATTTTTTAGCTGAAACAGAACAGCTGAGGAGGAAAGTAGAGAACACAGCATGAGATATTATTCATTCTACTGTGGTGTAATTGTTTCCTGCCATGTTTTTCTTTTTTTGCTTTTGTTCTTTTTCAATTCCAAACCAGTTTGCTGTGATTACCAAAGAATTTCTGCACTTAGAATGTGTAAGGGAAACTGAAAAAAATGATGGGGCTGTTGCTAGGTAACATGCATCATACAAATAAGATAACTTCATATTGAATTCTCAGCCTGTGGGATCTCTATGTACAGCAAAGGCTTAGGTGCATTTATACATTATGCGACTACAGATCACGTACTGTACACATATACAGATACTGGCATGTGCTCGACCATAACAGAAGGCAAAACTCAAGAGGCCAAGTTGTTCACATGGAATTCAAAAGCTGGCATGCCTATTAGAGCAATAGAGTCCAAAAGACAGGAGATGGATAAAGAGAACCTGTGTTCTGTCTTTAGGTCACTACCATTACTCATTGCAGTTACACAATGGCCATGTTATCACGGAACCTCTACAAGAGTGCATTATCTGTGAAAAAGCACATAATGCAGTATAGGCTGTATGTGAAAGGTATGCAAAGACTGTGTTTTCACCTACTGTGTGGATCACTATGAAGATTTTTTTTTTCTCATTATTTTTAAGAGAAAGACAAAGGCAAATTAAATGTTGTGAAACATACTCTGTACAATTGCACTAAATTTAAAAGAGTGGCATCACATGTAAGTCTGTGCATAAGTTTGTAAGGCTGAGGCCCAAGTCAGCACAGAACTGTAAACACACCATTTAGTGTACTTTTCTTCAGTCAGCTATTCTTTCACTAAGAAAGGCATTTCTAAACCTGGAAATTTCGCTAACTAGGGGAAAAAACAAACAGACAAATGGAGAAGTTTCCTAATTTCACTCATCTTAGGATGGGGGGAAAAAGCAGTAGAAGACATGCAGTGTCACTGTGCAACACAAAAGCTAGTCAATACAAACACATTTTTGATTTATTGTGATGGTACCACAATCTCTCTTATCAGATCTGACTTTTCTGACAAGGCTTTTGTTCCCAGCAGATAGCATACTTCAGGTATGTCTCTAATATCTTTTAAAATACAACTCAGTAGGTAGAAATAAAAATTGTGACTTTACTTAATTGTGAGCTAGGCAAGGAAATCTTTGCTGTCACGTTTAAATTTTAGTCCAATATTTCTGTCACTGTGGATACAAAAACTCCAACCTGAAACTCCCTCTCATATCAGAGATAATTACCCAGTACTTCCAGTGTTTTAAGGGAGGAGTTGTCTAGGTTTAAAAAACATCCTAAAGAACAAAGCACCATCACTAGTTCTATCAACATTTCCCTTGTGAGTGACAGACAAGTGGCATCATGATGCTTAATGAAGTACTTTAAAACTTTAACCTGAATGTTGGTTTTCCTTTAGTTTGCAGCAAGAGAATTCACTGTAACCTAAGCATAAATTATAGTCTCCAAGGATTCTGCTGGAGTTCAAACTGATTACAAGTAGATCACACATAAACATTCACAATAGCAATGGGTATATTGTTCTATTTATAGCCAAGAACTCCCAAGTGACACTGGTGTTAAAGCCAGCCACAGTACGGTATAATAAAAGTACCATTGAAACCCTTACTAGAAAGATACAATTTAGAAGTACCCCATAAGACTCCCCCCACCCCTATCAGTTTTAAATTAAGGCCTCAGCAATGTAGCCCATGAGATAAGGCCAGTCTTTTATATTCACAAGTTGTAAGTTCTCTTTTGATAGCTGACTCCAAACCATCTGCGTTGTCATTTTCCCTCTGTTTACGTGGTGTCACTGGTGTAGGTCAGGAGACTGGCTGCCAGAGTCCCTTAGCTGAGGTAACTCCATGGGTGTTACCTTCCTAGGCAGGTCTACTTCTTAGTTAGCATTTTGTAGCTTTCCTTTTTTTTTCTTTCAAATAAAAACGAAACAAAACAAAAAACAATCCCCAAAACAAGAAGGGGTGCTTTCAGGTTAAAGCAATCTGTTGCTGCGGTTCAGTCATCAATCTTCACAGGAAGAGAATCTGAGGTCCCAGGAGCAAGGGATTGAGAAGAAATCCATATAGAGGCTTCCTCACCTCTCGTTACTTTCTCCCATTGGTTGAGATTGTCCCTGGAGATGCAAAAAAGTTGAAGGTAAGACACTGTTCATAAGTTTACTGGGATTTATTTCCTCCTCACAATAATGTCTGCTGTACTATACCTTGAGATTTATATTTAAGTATATTTATATTAGTACTTGTATGTCATCAAGCTTTTATCATCTATAGATTATTTCAGCCTTCAACTTCAGTTATCCCATTTTGTAATACTGTATGACTCATATCCATGTTAACTCAATTAGCCTACAGCATACCTTCCTTCCCCAAGGCAGGGCCTGAAGCTAGAGCCTACCACCTGCTTCCATGACAAATTTATAGCCCTCAGGGCTGCAGGAAAGCCCAGCTGTGACCCAAGAGAGACATGTCTGCAGAGACTCTGAAACAGCACTCTGGAGACAAGCCACCTTTCACACTTTGGACTTCAGGGATTTTAACACAGCAGATTTTACTTCAGCCTTTTTTGAAACCAGCAGAGAAATCAGGACGTTTTCCAGGAAGCTTCCCTCATTGGAAACCACAGGAACACATTAAACTTTCTGAAACTCCTGCACATGGCCTTCCTGACAGTATATAAAATGTTGGATGCCAATATCATAGTATCAATTTTCAATTACTATTGTGGTAATCATATTATCAATCTACTACATTTAAAGGGTACACCTTTAGACATAAATTTCTTTTAGTCAGAAAAGACTCACAGCCTAGCCAACCCTAAAATTCAAAATTCGGTTCATAAGCCATAAAATGGAAATAAAGCTGGAAACGTTCTAATGATCTGAAGGGGGTACAAACCCATAGTCTTAGCTGCTGTACACCAGTACCACTCTAGTGACTGGTAAGTCTATATGCAATAATGAACCATAATTGCAACCTATGGCCAAATCTCAGCATTCAGTCTTTGAATACAGAGAGAGAGAGAGCAAATCCAACTGTTTCATTTTCATACTGTCAGATCCCCAGTTACTAAAACAACAGTTCTTAGATGCCTTCAGTAAGCAAACAGGATGGCAACAGTACTAAAAGGTCTCCCATGATATGTGTCATACCATGATATTGCATTGGAATTTATGTGGCAGAGCTCTTCTGACTTTTTTGTCACAGCCTTGCCAAAACATTTGCTAAACCAGCAAATATCGATCTGAAAGCACAGTGTACAGGTAAGAAGAGGAAATGTTGTGTTTTCTGAAGATGGTGGAAGGCAGGATCTGATGGAGTCTACCAAAGAAAGCTGGTGCCCTCTAGGGTAACACCTACACCATTTTCTGCAGGAAAATGCTCTGCCAGTGCTTCAGGACAACTGGAAGTTATGAAGCCAGCATTAATATGGCATTGAACCTCAACAAATACAATCACACACTGAGGATTAGGAAAAATTGAGCTTCTCTAGTTCTGTCTCCTTCCTGGAACTGGGAAAGTAATGAGAATTGCAGGCAAAATATTTTTAAATTATGTCAATTTCAGCAAGAATTAAGAGACCTTAAAGCACAAGGAAAATAGTTTTAAATTATTTGGTCTGAAATAAAGGAAAAAAATAAATCACTTCATCCTCCAAATAAATACACTACTATATATTTATACTTTGGTAGGCCCACTGACTATATGGGCTACAAAACGTACATAAGACTTATTCTGAACACTGTAACACAGGTGGCCAATAGTTTTAATCTACACAGAATGACAAGAAAGCTTTTAAAAATGTGGAATAAATTACCAGATAAGAAAACCTTCTAGACTGTTAGCTGCTACCTTACTTTAGGGAAATCGCTGTTGGATATTTTATTTTAATTTTTTGTAAGTTATAGATAATATGATTCATTTGCCTTTGAGGTCCCAGTGAAGCCCTGGCTCCTAGTGTCTGGATTAAATAGCCCAGATGCTCTAAAAATAAAAACCTTGATGCTGACATGCTGCCTTGGCTGCTTTTGCTGCTATTATTTGCAGCTGGTGTCTGAGTTTCAAAGTACTCAAGGACACGGGAGATTAAATACTGTGTTCCAAGAGTGAACACTGCTGGTGAAGGGGTGATACCAAAATTGGTTCAGTCAGCAACTAAGGAAACACCAAACAAGAATGAGGCTGTTTGCCTCTGATCACACCAAATAACAGTTACCCATCAAAAATAAAGGAAAACAAAAGTGTAGTACAGAATCAGCCATTTGAAACACTCTGGAGTATTCTTGACCCTGCAATAACATCAATTTTTTCTAACTGGGCACCTGAAGTTATATCTGTATTCTGATTTCCTATTCTCCATCTCCAAGTCTTAACCTTCAAACTTCCTCTTCATTCTCTTCAAAGACAAAGCAGAGGGTAATTTCAAGGCTAAGATAAAACTACTAAACTGCTCCTCAGAAGACTTTTTGCCAGGGTCTGGATTTTCAAGAAGCTCTTTAGTCCTGCAGAGACTTTATCTACACATCTCTGCTCCAGTTCTGCATGAGCACAATCTAAATCAAAGGATACACAACAGCAAAACAGGGAGCTGCCTGGACAGAGCTCTATCCCGTGTGGAGACTGTGCCAGTGTGGCTTTCAGAAGTATCATTATGACAATTTGAATTACAAACAACAAACATAATTTCTGGAATAGGAAAAATTCATATTATCTCTGCCAGGAGTCCGATTGATTTCACTTCAGACGTCACACCTTCTACAGCGAAACCAACTCTTGAAAAGATGTTCATGCTTGATCTTCCGAATTAGGGAGAACCTTTATTTAGAGCACATACTTATGTGGATGTTTGATATCCACAGTTCAACTTTAAATATCCTCATCTGAGTTTCAAAAGATGAACCATGGACTAAAACAGGCCACTTGTGCAAATAAGCCTCATTGGGATATCCATATGGCCAGAAATCAAAAGATATATGTCTTCCCAGATTGCTGCTCCTGTAAAAGATACTCTGGAGTCTTAAGCACTCAACCTAGCCTCTCTAAGCCCTGGCTTCCATTAAGTGGAATAGCCACTTGATTTTGATCAAGTCTTTACTGTGAGGGTGGTGAGGCACTGGAACAAGTTGCCCAGAGAAGCGATGGAAGCCACATCCCTGGAAGTGTTCAAAGCCAGGTTAGATGGAACTCTGGGCCCTGTTCTAGTGGAAAATGTCCATTCCCATGGAGGGGAGACTGAACTAGATGATGTTTAAGTCCCTTCCAACCCAAACCATTTTGAGAGTCCATGATTTTCTTGGATAAACCAAATACATTATTTAGTCTCTCTCTACTAAGATCTCAAAACATTCTTTCAGCTCTTTCTTCATGTTCTCTTGTTTGCTCATGTCTTTATCTACTCTTCTTAAAACATAGACACTAAACAAAACTCCAGCTCTAGCCCCATTAATGTAAAAACTACAGAGATATAGTCTCTAATCCTCCTGAATATTCCTTGCAAATCCATCTAAGGGTTGCACAGCCATGCCTAGTAGAGGTACCTTAGAGGCAGCTATTAATGATGCCTCCTAGATACTCACTGTTTTTCATAAAGTAGTCCTCTTATACCACTGACTCAGACCTACATATTCTTCTCACAGCTATATGAAAGAGTGTTTGTGTGTGAACAAAATTGTTGTGCTAACTACTACATTAATTTCAAGGCATTTGTCTGTTACTTAACAGAAATAATTTAGTCCACAAGATCAGGAAAGTCACAGAGGAGGTAGTTCTGCCATACAGGACAAAGAAAAAGTTCAATGCAAGATAGAATTTAAGGACTACCACAGAACAAAAAATATGAGAGACTACTAATAAGAGCATATAAAAACAGACTTTTAACCACTCTATGTGACTAAAGACTGCTGGCATTTTATGAAACAACTGGGGTTTTCTAGAAAATACAGATTAACCTGAAACCAGAACATTTTCATGAAGCATACACTAATTTCAGCAGAATTTTTGTCAGGAAAAATTGCTAAGGTCCAGGATATAATTACTGGACAGAACTACCAACAAAGAAATTCACCATCATTCAAGTGTAGAATCAGCCAACAGATAAAGGACTCTTGCCTCTTTTCCAGAACAACCCAAGCTCCACACCCACTGTGCCATAGAAGAAAGTTACATTTGCCTCTCCCACACCCCAATGTTACTACTCTTATGCTCCCAATTACTGAATATTTTCTGGATATTTCTTTTTCTGGTTTTTAATAAAAAAGATATGATATGAAATAAAACCCCATGCTAAACCCACATTTTTTAACTAAAGAGAATACTAGCAAATTTTTGTTGTGAGAATCACACTGATGTAAAAAGGATACAGAGGGAAATTGCACTGAACCAGTGCAGACAGGGATGCATAAACACCGAACTGTTTCTCTCTAAATGCTTTTGGCATCCAAGACGTTTTAATCAGTTGTGTCTGTAAACCTACAGTGGATAATCCCAGACAGTAGTTATCACCTCTGGGTTTCTGCACAGATTGATGTGGGATGCGTATCCCTGTTAATGTTCATGAAAATTCTAAAATTAAAAGTCTGTATTTCCAGACAAACTTGCAAGCACTCTTGCTTTTTCTTTGACCAAGCTACAAGCTGTGCATGCTTACTCACCTGCATGCTCGGAGTAGTGGCCCAGTTGGAGGAAAGATCTGTGCAAGGGTGGTGTAACATGGGATGGCTACAGCATTGTAGAACCCAATCTACGAAAAACAAGAATGAAAAATAATAGATGTTGCCAAACTACAACACTGGAATCTAACAGCCAGCTAGGTCAAAGCTCTTTACTTAATCACTGCTTATATTAGTTATTCAAACTTCTGCTTCTCCTTTTAATATCCAAGTACTTTAAAATAAGCAGCAACAGTGAAATCTTTGGTAATTACAAGCTGCTTACATGCCTTTCTTTTATGACTGATACAGCTGCTTCAGGTAGAGTTTTCTACAGAACCTTTTATTATTCAATTGATTCATTTTATTTGTTCAGGATATGTCTACCTGTTTGGTGTCGGTAGTGGCAGGAAGGAGGTGGAGATGCTGAAGACATTCCTGCAAACATTATTCATGTGATGATTTTATTTTTTAAAAAAGGAAAGTTGTGCAGCATTCACAGATTATGTTCAGATTCTGGATTGTTCTGATGTCCTCCAGGGTATGCATTGCACAGCTCAAATGCTGGGGCCTTTCCACACTTGTCAATGGTATGCACTGTGATCAGTAACTGGTTTGCAGTTGCTTCTCAGGTATGCAGTTCAAAAATATTTTTTTACCATTATCATATTTAGAGAACACCAAATGAGCACATTTTTAATGATAACTGACTCATACAGGCTGAGGAGCCTATGACGGTTACGATGTCACAGCTGAATTGTCATGACACGAACAAAATTTTAGAAAATGCTACTTATATATTATCAAGGATGACAGGTTGCATTCAGATTCATTATAGCATCACTCACTTATCCCAGACTCTTATGACAGTTCCAATAGTGCACTATGATCCCCTCCTTAGGGCAGAATTTTTAATGCCTTGTAGTGAAATACTAGGTATTGTACCATGACCAAAGCATTTGGTAATATCTCTTTTTTTAATAGTCCAAACTTTGATCCTTATTCAGAAACTGAAGAGCAGCTCTTGTCTTCATCAATACAAAGATTCCTCCCATACTGCCATGTAACCAAGTCCTCTGTGTACTTTAAATAAAAATAAGATACATTTTCTGAGCTGTGAACCTAACACTCTGCACTGTTGGTTACAGTGCAACCAACAGAAACGAACTGCAGCTGGTGAGAAGGCTACATACATATAGGATGTCTGCTCATCCACACTATTTCACATACTGCATCATTTTCTTCCTATTTGTTTTGGGTTTTTTCTTTTCTTCTTGTTTGCTTGTTTGAAGGGGGTCTATTTTATTTCAGTGGGAAAAGGAGATTACTCCATAATTATCAAAAACTAAAATGGGATATTAGAGATGGTCACATGTAGACATTCTGGCTCAATGAAAATAACAGAATCAAAGAATGAGATGAGTTGGAAGGGACCCTCAAGGAACATCGAGTCCAATTCCTGGCCCTGCATAGGCCCATCCCCAAGAGTCACACCATTTGCCCAAGAGCATTGTCCAAATGCTTCTTGAACTCTGTCAGGCTGGTGCTGAGACCACTGCCCTGGGGAGCCTGTTCCAGTGCCCGACCACCCTCTGGGAGAAGAACCTTTTCCTTATATCCAACCTAAATCTACTCTGACACTCTCTAGGTCCTGTCATGGGTCACCACAAAGCAGAGATCAGTGTCTGCCCCTCCTCTTCCCCTTCCCCTCACAAGGAAGTTGTAGAGTGCAGTGAGGTCTCCCCTCAGTCTCCTTTTCTCCAGACTGAACAGACCAAGTGACCTCAGCTGCCCTTCATGAGGCTTCCCTGCAAGGCTCTTCACCATCTTTCTTACCCTCCTTTGGACATTCTCTAATAGTTTAATATCACTCTTATATTTTGGCACCCGAAACTGCCCCCAGGTGAGGTGAGGTGAGGCTGCCCCAGTGCAGAGCAGAGCAGGACAATCCCCTCCCTTGCCCAGCTGGGGATGCTGTGCCTGATGCCCCCCAGGACACACTTGGCCCTCCTGGCTGCCAGGGCACTGCTGACTCATGTTCAACTTGCCAATGACCAGGATCCCCAGGCCCCTTTCCTCTGCACTGCCTCACAGCATCCCCTTCCCCTGCCTGTCCATACATCCAGGGTTGTCCCATCCCAGGTACAGAATACAGCACTTTCCCTTGTTGAACTTCATATGGTTGGTGATTGCCCAGCCCTCTGATTTTATTGAGGTCTCTCTGCAGGTTCTCTCTGCCCTCAAGGGAGTCAACAGCTCCTCCCAGTTTTGTATCCTCTGTGAACTTGCTCTGTGTCCCTTCCAGTCTTGCGTCCAAGTCATTTGTGAAGATGTTGAAGAGCACAGGGCCAAGAATGGAGCCCAGTGGAACCCCAGTAGTGACAAGTCCCCAGTCTGATGTCACCCAATTCACTGTAACCCTTTGTGCCCGACCCATGAGCCAGCTGTTCACCCATAAAACAGAAAAAACTTTTAGCTAAGGGCTGAAAACAGCCACTTACTAAGATAAAAAGCATTATTGACACTTGTAAAATTTTTAAGTGATTTTGATCTTAAGCTAGAGCTACAAGTACAAAAGAGGGAACAAGTGATGACAGCAAAGAGCACATTGTCATTTAAGCAAAAATTTGAAAACAAGTTTTCCACTGCTACTTAAAAAAATAACATCATCGCATGCAGAACATAGAATTCAGCAGTCTGAATAACCCAATTTCAAATGCAATATTCACTAATACATGAAATGTTTTTTCCATACATGTTTTATGTATAAACATGTACTATTTTACTGAGAGAGTTCATACCTGACCCTGAGGGACTTCATCTTTCTTATCTCTGTCCATCATAGGAATAGGTTGAATACCTGTTTTCTTCATTTCATCGCCCTGGAGAAAAGTAGAGAGAGCGAGATTAAGAAAACAAAAACAAGACTACTGAGACCTGAATTAATTTCCATCTTCTATTCTATGTCAATCTAAAAAACCAGAATTTAAAATAACATGTGGTATCACTCTGAGGCAATCTCAGAAAAATGCCTAAGGAGACGCTCATTTTGTACATTCACCTAACAGATAACGTAAAAAGCAGATTCTGTCAATGCACACACATTTTCCTTGTTTCCCAGTGTGTCTCCACAATAAAAAGCAGCTGGAAGATTAAACTCAAAGAAATCATTCTATTCTGTTCTAGTCTAGTTTCATCTTTCAAAATATCTGTTTAAAGCACCATAATACAATGACCAGTAGAGCACAACTCACCCATCCAAGGATAAACTGAGTAAGCCAGATGAACTTACAGTGTGCCCTCTGTCAAAAATTTTGTGGTTTTCACCATGCTGCTTTGAAGAAGCTGCCTGTAAAACAGCCTTCTTTTCTTTCAGTCTGTTATCCCTCTAGATACATGAGAGGAATACTGGGAAAAACAAAGTGTATCCAAAGACCAGATATATGTAAGGTACAAGAGAAAACTCTCTCCTTACATTTCACCCATTACCAGCAGAGCAGCTAAAACACATGTCTGAGCACTACATTGGACTTTGAAAAGATTACTTCTTAAAAATATGTAAGTAGCTCACTACTTTCTGTAACAAAGTGATGTTTTCCACGTCTTATGCCTCAACTGCATTGTCAAAACACCATAGGCAACTACAGCAACTACAGCAATGACTGCTTTTGGTTATTGCCCGTGTCTGAGATTCCAAAGTGATCTTCAATTGACTAACCTTATGCATTGGGTTTGCACAGCAAGGTTTTGGCAGTGGGGTGTGTGAAGATGCCAGAAGCTTCTGTGAGAAGATGCCAGAAGCTTCCCCCATTTTTTAACCCAAGAAGTTTGTATCATCCTTGCAGTACAGATATAATTGGTTTATAAGTCTCTTAAAAAATACTGCAGAAAGGGTTTAACAATTGCCTCATATCTCACCAAAAAAATCACAACAGATATATTTGTACAAGCTTGTGATTCTATATAATTGATGAGCAACATATTATTTTGCTTGAATTGTAGCAGTCTGGGAAAGCTTCGTGCTGAGTGATATGAAGGCAGCTAGTTGAGGACACTAGCTATACTGGGCTTTGGAAAAAAAAGATCACTGTGATCTTTGTGATGACACATCACGAAATTGCTGCATCCTCTTCTAGAGCTATTGTCTTAGTTAGTGATTGCATAAAGAGGAAATATTATAAAACACTCTGATTATATCACTCAACATATTAAGATGATGAATTCAAGTTATCAGAAGCAGTAGTCTATCCTACATTTAGAACTGTAATATTCTATCCTACTTGCAACATTTCATACTGATTTTGTCTGGGGTAGAGTTAACTTTCTTCACAGTGGCTGGTATGGGGCTGTGTTTTGGATAATTTCAGCGGTGTTGATAATATCAAGATGTTTTTGTTGTTGCTGAGCAGGGCTTACACAGAGCCAAGGCCTTTTCTGCTTTTCGTACTGCCATGCTGGTGAGGGAGCTGGGGGCGAAGGGGAGGCTGGAAGGAGACACAGCCAGGACAGGTGACCCCAATTAACCAAAGGGACATTCCAGGCCATATGGCATCATGCTCAGTATATAAAGTGAGGGGAAGAGGGACATGGAATATTTGCAGTGACGGTGTTTGTCTTCCTAAGTAACGAGAACATGTGATGGAGCCCTGCTCTCCTGGAGATGGCTGAACACCTGCCTGCCCATGGGAAGCAGTGAATTAATTCCTTGTTTTGCTTTGGTTGTGTGCAGCTTTTTATTTCCCTAATAAACTGCCTTTATCTCAACCCATGAGTTTTCCAGCTTTTAACCTTCTGATTCTCTCCTCAGTCCTGCTGGTGGGGGAGTGAGCAAGTGGCTGTGTGGGGCCTGGCAGCTGGCTGGGGTTAAACCACAGCACTTATGTAACATAATCATTCAATGTAGTTAAATATACCTTTCTAGAAGTAACCTTTTTCCCAATTAGGTGACAATTTCTGCAGTGAAACACAATCTAATCTTTCTATACCTGTGGCTGGATCTCTCAGCCATCCTGACTGGATCACAATATATTCAACTTCTATATTGCCTCAATCAACCTCCTCTTAAAACAGGATTCAATAAAACACCTATTACAGAATTCAATTGTTGTCAATAAATTCTAATCTACATTTTCTCCATGAAATAGCAACATATCAACATCTACCTTTATTAACTCATCCTTGGATTACAAAAAATTAACATCTGGACAGGTGCAATTATGTCCATAATTCCATCTTTACTATTTTTGAGTATGGAAAATCAGTTTGATCCTTCCTTCTCCACTGAGTTCACAAGATTTGTATTGAAAAATCTGTTTACTTATTAGCAAAAAAGTTGAGTATGTAATCAATGAGGCATGTCAACATTATACCTCCATTACATCACTCATAAGAACACTCACTTTCCAGTGCAGGCATTTCAGAAAGTGAGTACTGAAATAGATCTTTGAGTTTATACAGACAGCATTTTTCAAATATTTTGTTGCAGTCTGAGCTGTTTATAATTAAGAGAACAAGAACATGTGAATATGAAATACACCCACAAAAAAAACACATCTGGAATTTCATAATGAACATGCAACAGGCAGGATAATAATCTCCACACTATTTGCATGATACATCAACTCCATAGGCCTGATTTCTATTTTATGCCTGAGTAAAACAGATATAAGCCCACTGAATACTGCAAGATTCCAAAGGGCACATAACAGAAAAGAAAAACACTTTATCATACACACGTTCAATAGTAGTTCTGAAAATACAATGTATCTCCTAAAGTTGCATAACTCCACTCTATGCAACAACCTCAGAATTTATTCCTTATCCCCAGAGCAGTCACTTCCACTTTAAAAATTAAAGTTAGGATACTTACTCCTCAGCATAAGACACATGAGAGACTGCATATTTATTTATGAACGTGATTACATTACTACAGTTCAATGTCATGTTTCAATTCTCAGTACACCTTAACTGTCAAGTAACTTACAATATATTGAAGACCCAGCTTTCTGAGACACTCTTGTTGAGCTGGCTCACAGAGAAGCCTCAGAAAAGCTTTAATGTTTGTCGTATTTGCTTCAGCTTTTTCTGTACTCACACTATAGCTTTACAAGTATGTTTCAAGGCAGCTGACCTGGAAGCTGGTTTCATATTTTGCATTTCTACAATTAACTACAATCAGTTACTATAGTTAGTGCATAGACTAGACTTCTTCTACGTTCTGTTGCTTGGTCACTTTATGTTAGGACATACTTTCTACATTATCGTGAACACAGAGAAAAAGCATTGCCTGAAAATTAGATAGCTAACTCAGCTCTTTAAATAGCTTCAGAGTAAGCAACGAACACATGCATGCACCAATGAACTCTCTTTAAAACAAGCACACCAAGATACTGATGAAAAATACTCATAGTTGGGTTTTTCCTTCCTGGATGCTTCCATTTATAAGAAGAGTAAACAAAAGAATCACACATACCTCAGCCCAGAACTCCGCATATATATCGTTGGCTGTCAGTCTGGTAACTGGCCACAACTTTGTTACAGAACACAGATCACAAGCTGTCATCATCAGTCCAATCACTCTATCTCTAAAATAAAATAAAATAACATTAAATTGTAAGTTTGGTAAAGAATTAATGATCACTCCGCTAAGTTTTCATTTGCCCTTCCTCAGTTTAATCAGCAGCAATGCATATACACTAAAAATTTTCTTCCTCATTTGTTTATGATTCATTGGTAAGGCATGGCACAGACTCTATACTGTATTCCTTGTTGTATTCCCTACATTGTCTGCAACCAGAGTCCATTGACCATCCTCTACACAATCACATACATTGACATGGACATAGAACGCCTGCCTGTTAAAACACATCACTCCATAATTTTCTGAAAATACAGTACAAGTCTATAAAAATAAACATGGCAGATCTTATTCCTGCGCTTCTTTCTGTTCTTTAAAGAGAAAGCAAAACACGCTCCAAAAGAGAGGAAAGACTACTTCTGAGTCTGTCTCAGATACTGTCATTGCTTTGCTGGAATGAATTCCAACCCTGACAGAACAAGAACCCAATGCGTGACTCCATCCTACAAGATGACAAACCTGTTCACAGAGTAACTGAACAACATCACTAGCATTAAAATCATTATCAGGATAAGGCACACACACAAAATTTCCTATTTAATCCTATTTATAGCACAAATCTATGGTTTGTGAATCTAAGTTTTATAAAGAAAACTGGCAATTTAATTTAAATTCATGTGTTTTCATCCAATGGAGAAATTAAGATGGCCCTTAAGGATACCTTCATCTTTGTTAATAATGCCTATTCCATGTGAAAAAGAATAGAGCTTGCTAATTTGCCAGCCAGTGTGATGGCAATCATTAAAACTGGACCAACAGACAAATATACCAGAGGAAATACACAGATACACAGTATAATCTATCAATAAATGGCAAAGTGCACCTCCCCTAAGTTAAGGTAAAGGAGTCATTGGCTATGTAAGGGTCAACACAAATATAATGCAGTGGAACTTATTATTATATGTGTGGAATTTTATACACTGCTGGTCTTAAGAGATCACATATGTAAGAAAATTACCATTCAGAGATAATTCTTTTTAGAAAAATGAGGTTTCTCTTTCTAGACTAATGCCATTGGAAGCCACTTCTGGTTTGCTGCTTTACCTGTGTGTTTGGTTCTTAAGGTTTAATGCTCCCGTCTGATGCAGCTCTTCAAGTTGTTTTCTGTTTCCAAAATACAGGGCAAGGTCTGTGGCGATGATGGCTTTCCGGATGATCTCAAGTACTTGCTCATATTCACTGGAGCTCAGATTGGAGAAGACATTGTGCCCTTCCAGCTATGAAAAAGTAAAAAACCAATAAAAAGCACAAGCTCTAATTCTGAGATGATTTCAGTCTTTACTTCACCATACAGGTTACAATGGTTTTACAGCCTAATGACAAGTTTTGTTGCAAATTCAAATGTTAATAGGCTGAAGTTCCCATTTTTATTTTTCATTTTTAAACACTGTCACGAAAAAAAACTATGACTAAGCCACCAATTTGGTTTTGGGGATGTTCCCTCTGAAAATGATTTAAATATTTTTCTTTGATTTAAAAGCACTACGGACACAACACTTCCAGACAGTGCTAACTTGGAAACTTGCGATTCAATTCTGGTTCAGAGTCTGCACAGTCAAGTTGGTAAACTGAGTACCTGATTCACTTAAGCACAGTTTTGGTACTGTGTAATATGTAGTACGGGTAAAGAAACACTGAGTTAAAAATACAAAATAATTTTGTTTTCCTAATGTTCCAAATGAAACGTGCCTGAAATTGCTGCATTTACTGACATAATTTTTGATATAAAGTTAATTATTTTGATGTATATGAACATTCAGGGGAAAAAGCTGCTTTCTTCAACCTTAAGTTGAATGACTCATAAACTAAAGACAATGGTTTCCACTATGGAGGCTCCGGTAACACACCACTGCCATCACTTTTCAATTTCCACTATGTATTATTGCACATTTAACTGACAATATCCATGCACTGTGATCACTCATGAAGCTATAGCACATTTTGAAAAGTCAAGATGATCTGCTGTCTCTAAGATTTGGAAAACAACTTGTCAAAAGTCTTCCTATTGTTGAGAGGAAGCAGACCAAAAAAAAAAAAAAAGAATGAGCTAGCCATGTCAAGGTATGCACATTCAGAAACAAAAAATATTATTAAAACATATTAAATGCAGATGGGTTTTGACATTTAATTGGCATTTGGGCTGAAGCTCAAAAAGTTTCCCTGACTTTCGTCAAGCATTTACATAATTCGCTCAAAATAAATCCTCTGCGGTACAAATAGGCTTGGTTTCTCTCACCATCCAGAACGTAAACATCATTTTCCAGTACTTTTACTTAGACAAGTAGATTTATTGTGAATAATGAATAGAAAATACAATCCATCTATGTCTCAATGCTCCTTTGACAGATTTCTAAGTCATAGAACATGATGTTTAGAAAAAATAAAAATTCAGAACATTTTAACCCATCGTTGGCACTTTGGCAGCAAAAAATTAGTACTACAAGTTCTCACGATTTAGGGTTTTGGGGACCCTTTACTCCTCAACCTTGCTGTCTAATTCATGGGAACAGGCTATTTGTACTAATATTTAAATTATCCTAGACTCTATTCTTGGGCTTTAGAAGTTGCACTCTCAGAAAGACCACTATGACAGCTTCTGTTCAGACTACTCAAAGAGAACTGATTCTGTAAAGCGCTGACAGAAGCTGCCAGTTACGAGTGTGTCACTTAGGCTTTTGAGTAGTACATACAAAGTACAACTCCTAAGATTTTGTTCTTTCCCTGCTGTGAACAGGTGAATAGAATCCTCTGTGTCCTAAGTATGGTGTACACTAGAACTGCAGGTGGATGAGCAAAGCAGCTCTAAAGTTTCAAGCAGATAAAAGTACTGCAGGTTACTAATGTGAAATTAAAACTCACTCCGGTAAACCCTAAAGAGCTCGGTGGGTTGGTTTGGCTTTTTTTCCATCAGTCCAGGAATTAAGTAAGACTTTTTGATTCAAACAAAAACCAGCAAGTCCAAAAGGCTGCTCTAGTCTGCCCTTGCTGCTAATTACAACCAGCATGGGTGCTTCAGTAGCTGGTGTCTTGAATCCACTCTACAACTCTGGCCACTTATCCCCCCTTTCCTCACTCACACTGACAGAAAATCTAGGAGGTAGCAGGGAAGCAAAAGGGCTCCCTGCCTTGTAGGCAAATGGGATTTTCATCAATTACAACATTTTTGCCAGAAAAAATGCAAAATGGTTTGGACAGTGAAGTGTTAATGACTGAGGAACATGCTCACTGTGCACAAATTCACAGGAAGAACAAACACTAAACATCTAATGCCATACCACCACTGAGGGATTCAATCACACCCTCCTACATGAAGGAGCATTCAGAGATAAAGCTTCCATTCTGTGATTAAATGTATATGATACCTAAAAGCATAATCACAAGATGTGCTTCTGAATGCAAGACAGAATAAGTATTTTTCCTAAAAGGTGATTACGTATTTAGGAAAATAAATATCTTCCCCTGAAAAACCAGAAAGAAAGAAAAGTTAACAATTAATTAGTGTCACAGCAGCAAGGTAAGGCTGTAACTTGAGTGTGCATGGAAAACTAAAACTAGTGAGCACAAGTATGGATTGGTAGTGGTTTCACAGGTAAGAGTTCTCACTCTTCTAATTGGGAAATATAAAAAATTTCACTCATGAGAAAATATGTATGTGGCTGTGTAGCACACCTGTATTTTCCCAAAGTGCCTGCATGTTTTCTTGCAGTTTTTTCTTCATTAAACATAGAAACATGACCCATACTAGGAACTATCTTTCACAGAATATTACCTTATTCAGGTTTTTTTTGTTTCAAATTGCTGAGTAACAAAAAAGCACAGGATAACATAATGAAATAAGTTTATAATTTTCATGCATGAAAAATTAACACTTCCTCTTTCATGCCACACATTCAATGTTCACAGAATTTATTACAGCAGGTTTTCAAGTATCATACAAAGTATGGCAAATACTTGCCAGTATTTGAGTTTTGTTCAAAATTTTAGGATGGTTGAAGACTTTGTTGAAATACATTATGACAAAAACTATATATGTAACTGAGAAAATGATTTTTCATTTTCAAAGCTCCTATTCCATATGGTCATGGGAATAAACTTCCAGAGAACCAGAAGCTAAAAGCTTCAAAGGCAGGCCATAAGTAAAGACCTTCAAATACACAATATTTTTTTATAACTTCAAGATTTTGAGAAAGCTGTTTTGCACTATTGTTGAATCCTTGGGTTGCTAATTGTGAAACCTGGCTTGCTGTAATAAATCTTCCACTGCTCTAAATGAGTACTATAATAGAGAAATTAAACTGAGCATGCTTCAGAAAATCTACTGGGTAATGACGTGACTCCTATTTCCACCACTGAACACTAATGCACAGAACATACAATTTCAATAATCCTACCTGCAGGATGGACACAGTCTGCGAGAAGTGGTGCTGTTCCATTGTTGATGTGGAATAGAGAGCAGCTAAGGGGTGATCAAATTTCTGAAGATAGCTGTTGCTGTAACCTCTGTGATCCAGGTCATGACACAGGCATGCAACTAAAAGACCCTTTCGCTACAAAAAAATTGACACAAGCATGAAAAGCAAGATCTATTTCCTGCCCCTAGATGTCACTCTCTACCCAAAATACTGTAGATGTTGCACAACGTTAACGCTTCCTTCAAACAGCACATGTAGAAATATCCTTAAAAATGAGAGAAATACGACAGTAAGGACGTGCTGAATTAAAATTCTTGGTCCAGTTGTAATTATATTATGCATTTAAAAAAAATTGTTGGACAATTACATAGTATTGGATAGACTCTGCTTCAGAAGAAATCTGCGTTTGAAACAGTCTGGTTATCCACTGAATCCTTACCATGTTTATTAAAACAATAAAAAGTGCAGTTATTGAGGGAGAACAAACATACAAGATGTATGACCTCCCGGTCAAGACAGATGCACTGAAGTTCAGTGCCAGATCTGCCTCTGCAAAACTCCTAGAGATGTTAACCAAATCTCCTAGATGAGTTTTTTTCATTAACGTGAGCCACAAATGCTCAACAATGGCAATTGCAAACAAACAAAGACAGTAACTGGGCTTTTTACACAGTTATTCCTTAATCCTGAAGAAATGGAGTCCCTGAAATCTCCTTCTAAAAAAAATTTTCACATAGCTTATGTGTTTGGAAAACAAATTCATTAATGTTTATTACTCTGTCACTGTTGGCATGAAGTATCATGAAAATGTCTTCAGAGACCTAATAGCTTTGTCTTATAATTGGTTCTGATAAGTGTTCAGTAAACAAGGATAAGGCTACAAAATGAAGCAGGAAAAGAATATTGATTAACCATAAGTGTGAAACATCCAACCTGGATACTATACTAAGAGACCCATGATTCTGTGGAAAAATAGCAAACAATGATGCAGTTAAAAATATTATCACAAATACACCATGTGCAGAAATAAGGTTGTAGCAACACTAACTGTATTTCTGATTTTGAGACATTCACTTCTATTTTGAATGATGTCTTTTTAATATTACATCTTATGAAGTGTATTTTTAAAAAACATATAAAAAACCCCAGGTGATGCAGTGGCACGTGTCCACACAGATCCTCAGCAGAAGTGGAACCCTTAGGAACATAACACACACCTCTATCACTTGAAATTGTGCAGTAACAGCTTGTTCCAGTCTCCATGTCTCAGGTAGTCATTCTTTTCTCAGTCCTTCAGGATTATACAATGCCTAATAACAGTGCTCTTGACCTTGAACCTGCTTGGATCCCAATTCTTTAGCCACTGCAAACTGCTGGATCTATTTTTCTCCAGATCAGTGTCTCCTTTACAGTGTTTTATACTTCTCTTCCCATCTCTAAATCTACTGAGGTTCATGTCAGCATCCCTCACCTGATGTCAACCCAATCCTAGATCCCCAAACTTCCTTTCAGCAGTTTCCTGTATTCTTGTTGGATTCATCTCAAAGTATCAAGAAAGGAGACTGCTGAAAAGAGCTGGGATATAGATGGGGATAAGACACTCAAACAGATGAAGCTGGCTGGAATTTGCAGGGAAAAAATACTGCTTCCATCTCTCTTAACAGCTGTCTTTTTTGCTCTCCCTTTCCTTCTTACTCTGCATCTCCAAAGAGATGGGGCTTACTACTTGGTTAGTACTGAATGTTATCAGAGCTTTAAGACTTCTCTGAGGCTGCACTCCACAGATTTTTGTTGTTAAAGGAATACTGATTTTTTTTTTCAAACTTGTATAGCTTGGCCAAATTTCAGCATATGCCTGGCATATGCCACTTTCAAATTTCAGTGTCAATTTTCAAGTCTCTGCTTTACAGCAGGATAAACTAGACCTTTTCAAATGAAAGATCACCAAATTTCATTTTACTCTTATACACTGAACAAAACTTTGATATCTACTAGCATATCTCTTTTAAAAAGCTAAACAATTGTGCCTGAAATTTCCTCAAATGAATCAACCTGAGGAAGTTAACAGAGCCTGGAAAATTACAGCCCAAATGGATAATATTTGGCAGTTATACACAACTGAAAATAGATTCTCCGAGTCAGAAGTTTCATGTAACATTGATAACAGACAGCACTCCCAGTTGTACCTACCATAATTCAGAAGAAAAACAAGTGACAGTTTTCCATACCATGTATTAATGTTCTAAGCCTTCCATTTTACTAATTATCTTTTCCACTTAGTGATCAGTTTAAAGTTTGGCTCTCCTCCTTAACTCACGTATGTCAGCTGTCTCTGCAACCCTTGTCCTCCTATTCAGGATCTCCCAGACCTCACAGGATTCAAGATCCACTGTGTTTCCCTCTCGCACAAGAGATCTGACAGTTAGTTAAATAACTAAAGACTGCGGTTGTAAGTGGGCATCCCCAAAATTTAGCCATGGATTTATAGCAAATCTACCACTGCTTTTTAAGAGGCAGTCCTGAAAAACATGACTAGGATTAGGAATGTGAGTAATCTTCCTTCCTCAAACTCTTTACTCACACCCATTCCTCCCTGAAGACCTTTACATACACTCTGCCCGAGCTGACAAAAAAACCTCTATCACAGAAAATGTACTTGTATAACAGCTGATAGCTCTGATGAGGAGTGGTAACTGATACCATCATGTCACCTACCTCTAGATCAGTGAAAAGCCCCTGGTTGTTCTGCAGTATGGCATACATGCAGTGTGCGACGGTGACTGCATGCTTCCAGTTGTGGTAGGGCACGCGGCGATAATTCTTCTTTACAGACATAGTAAATCGGCACAGCTTTTCAAGTTCAAAGCTAGGAAGAAATTAATTTGGTCAGACACAAGAAATAAGAGCACGGAAAACAACTGGCAGAGGAGAAAAGATGCTCTTTGATTTACCCTTCTTGCTGGGATTAACTCTCACTGTGGATGACTCACTGAATGACATGGAGAGTCACTCAAGTTTGGCAAGGACAGAGGAGCATGGATACCTGACAATGCTCTTAGTTTAATCTGTTAAATTCAGGAACATAAATCATGCTACCCAGCTCAGTCAACACAATCGCATGACCTTCCCTGCTCCCAGAAACTTGAAGTGATTTCTTTCAATTGCTTATTCAACTTGAAATATAGTGCAACTCTGCACCTAATGGACAATTTAAAAACATGATTTGTGATCAAAACAGAAAATTCAGGGTTTTTAAGCAAAGGACATAGAAGAAATAAACCTCTTTAAATAGAGATGCTTCATATTGACACTGTAAAAACAGGAAGATTTTATTTTTCCAATAATTTTAGATTTTTTTCCAGCTTAGCCTAACAGAACTGAAATTCGCATCTCGTGGTTTCTTCACTTCTTACCAAACAGTATTTTTTTAAGTCCTAAATCAACTACTTTTTCCCTCATAAAAAGGCAGTTCTACTTTATTCTCATTTTTTTCCCTTGCTGCTGTGATTTAAGTTCCATGTTTTAATAATTTCTTGGGTATATCGGGAAAGTGGTACTAATGTTCTAGTTTTGCAGTACTTGTGGGGTGAGAAAAAAAAATGAATGTCTCTGACCTACGTGTAAAAACGTAGACACATCTACTACATGGAAACAGGCAGAAATGAGTATTTCTAAGGTTGCGTGCTGAGCAACATAATTATTGTTCTCGGCCTTAATCTGACATTAGGAAAATCAGAGGCATATTGTCTTTCGAAAAACTTTAAGCTTTCTTTTTCAATTGTAGAAAGTCAGACAGTGACAGAACTATTGTTTAAAGTAGTACATAATTCGTAATTTGGAATACCACAATAGTCACTTCCGTCTGCATCCAATCTCAACTCAATGGTTATTACACGATAGTACTGTTATAGCTAAAGGGAAAATCATTATCTGTGATGCATTGGCATGGAATACTATTACTTGGTCCACTGCTGTATTTTGTATACTTGATTAAAGCAGTGAAATATTATTTCTTCAGAAGAGCAAAGAAACTGTAGTGAGTATGACAGGCTTTTCTCTGAAATCCTTCATGGACAATTATACATTATATGGGTAAATACTTTAAGGCACAACCTTACTCCTCAATATATTAAAATCAGATTTTAGTCTTAAAATTCTTGGTTTTGTTTCAAGGGTTTGAGAAGTTTTGTTCTTCCAGAAATTAAATACAAGTCCTGTTCCAACAGTCTCCTTTACAAATATTTTCCTCACTTTTGTTTCCTTAATTTTATATGTGAAAGCTGAGGCTCATTTGAAAAACATGATATGATGATATCAATTCTTTCTCATCAAAGCTACACCTTGAAAGGAAGAGACTGGGAGTCAGAGAGAGAAGAGAATGGAACCTGACTGAAAATATGACCCCCAACTCTGCATTCACAGCCATTTAGTCTGGAATGGAAACAAGCTCACTACACTGAGCAGTAGAGAACAGTCTTTACAAGAGTTACCCACTCTGCAGCATTGAGGAAGATTGAGAAAGACCCTCCAGTTTGACTGTACACTTTGAGGGCACGGAGATTCATTCAGTTGGCAAGATAAAATGAAACACCAGCAAACATTTCCCGAATGCTGCTCCCTTTTCTAGGGACATACTGCCCCTTTCAATTGACCATCTGTATATTTTTTTCCATAATTTGGAGCAGGTCCTTTCTTTCAGCAGTGGGCCGTGCTTAGCCAAGAGACTACTGATCTTAGTAATGATAATGAACACTGAGAGAAAGGGCAGCAAATGAAGCGTTTAATTTGAAAATAATTCACTTTCATAATTAATGCACAACTATGCAAATAACTGATTCATTTAGCAAGATAAGATCTGATCTTGGTTTACTTTTACCATATTCATTATTAATTTCAGCAACTATATATTTGAAAAATGTGTTTTCATGCACTTCTCTCCTTTTTGGGAAGACTGCTTTTTATGTCTTTACCGTTTTCTGTCTGAAAAGCAACCTCATCTCAGAACCAAACAATTTTTCTGTATATTGGAAGGCCAACTGTTCGGATGATATCACAAGTTTTTTAACCTGACTGTTCCCGGATTTTATTAACTAAGGACCAAGAAGCTGGGACAAGAAATCCAGCCTGCTTATTACAGTCCTGTACAGACCAAACATAGTAAAAAACCATCAAAGAACACAGATCTTGAATTAGAAAGTAATTATCTCCAAAATTATTAATAAATAAACACAGAATGAACAATTAAAGAAAGAAATCATATACTTCATACCAGGCTGTCCCACAGGACTGGTGAACCATGTAGACAAAAATGGCAGGCCAGACATCCTCATATGGACTGATATCAAAATGGTACCTAAGAAAAAACATTTCACCTTAGTAAAGACAAACACCTTTTCAGTATTACTAAAAACAAGTGAAAATGACTAGGAAATGTATACCCAGCAAGACTCACTTTTTTCTGAATACACATAGAAAACTGAATTTACAGGCTATATTTTTCAGTAATGTTAAGTTATGTATTTCTGCAAAGGTCAATGGAACTATACTCATAGGTTCATACAACCATTTAGTAATTTATATTGGAAAAGTACCTTATGATCAAGTCCAACAGTTAGCCTTTGGCTTTGTTTACTTAGCAGAAACATATAGGTTTATTTAAGGATCCGTTGATTAACTAACAGACAAAAAAATTCTCAGGGACAATGAGAGGTTTACAGGCACTCCTAAAATATTCTGGACTTTCTTCCCAGGAATTGTAAAGATGGTGTCTCTAATAATATATTTACTGGATTTTTTCCAATAATTTCTGTCATAAATTGCATGACACTTGCTCTAATTCTGATAGAGGAAAAAACGCGTTTTTACTGGCCAATAGAAATCAAGCCGAAACTTCAAAAATTCAACCTATAATACCATATTTTTTAAGTTTCATTACTTGAAGACTTCTTCCCTCTCCCGATATCAATATTTAGGGCTAATTTTAGGGACCCAGCACAGTAGAACTCTTCTTCCTTTGATAATTGATTAACCCTTTCCCTGCACATTCTGTGCTCTATGTCCTCTATTTCTTCTCCAAGGAACCCATCTAACTGCTTGGCATACTGAACAGCACAGCAGCTGTGAAAGGACTGAAGGTAGCTGAATTGCTTGGAAAATGGTTAAATGTATTCTGACTGCTTGAACTAAAGGATGCTAATATAATTTAGAATGAAACCTGTCATCTTTGCAAGTAAAATTCATTTTTGCTGAGGAGGTGGGTTATATAATATCACCTTACAAAGCACAAGAAATTGTATTGCAAAGAATAAGCTTCTATTCGGGTGCAATCCTGCAAGCTGTTAATGCTCTGGCATTCAAGCAAATCACTTCAGCATGTAATGAACTTTAACTATAAGCAGTCCCTGTTAAGCACAGGCTTTCACATCACTCACAGCTACAATGCTCAGTGCCGAACAGTAGTGAGCGAGCTCTGGAGATGAGATTTAAAAAGACAACTTAGATTTTGTGACTCAATATCTGATTTTAGGCACCTGGTTACTAGAGTAGAATTTATTGTCCTGGACCTGAAAGAGTGACTTAAAAATGTGATGACTCCCATTGTTACCGTTGAGTGGGGACTGGGCATTAAAATAGAGATAGAGGTACATCTTCAGCATATAGCAGCTGAAAATAATTAAATTATGTCAGAGAAAGCCTAAACTGGCTGGATAGGAAGTCTTCCTCCAAATTTAGGTTGCAAGTCTACACTCTAGCACCTGGGATTTGTAACCCTGGATTATAATTTTCCCCTCCTTCAACAAGCACAAGCAGATGCACAATACACACACAAATACATACTCGAAACTCACAAAAAAAACCAAACGCCCCCTACACAAACACCCCAAAACCAAATCTGAAAAACACACACAATCCAGAAAATCCCAGGAACAAGCTGGGATGTATATGTTTAATTCTAAAACATATCCAAGGGGATGAGATCATACATTTGGTCTTAAGTACTGATGCTCCAAGCTCGGCTTCCTGTCTGGCTCTGAGCTGACAGTGACTTGGGACTATCAGAATGAAAGCTCATCTCTACAAATCCTAGGTAAAAACTAATGCTTAAAGTAACTGCTGTAGCCACCCATGCCTGCGGAAAAATTCTGAGTGCATGTAATTTTATATCTTTGATAGATAAATTTTGTTCATGGGTCATTAAGTGTAACTAAATATAAGAAAGCCAGAGATAAAACCCCCATGATATGGCAGCAGTTCAATAATAAAAGTGCTTCCTACAAAAAACTCCACTACAAATAGGAAAAAAAAAATTTGACAGGCTACATACAACTACTGCTACATTAGAAAAATACTTACAGCTCAATTTCTTTATAAATATGTGGAGGCAGTGTACAGTGCATGAGGTTTTGCCACTCTTCTGCTGTACAAACACTATGGTAGGATAGCTTCTCCATCGTTACACGATAAATACACTCTGAATGACGAATTCTGTGGTACATCTGGGAAAGAGAAGTCACGCATGAATGTGGAATTTTAATAAATAAAATAAATTATTTCCCATATTCAAGCACTGATTATTAAAATACACATCTGCAAAAATGATAGTGCTTTTGGCTGCACAACTTCACACATTAGAAAAGCGACAGATTACACTGAATTCAGTACTTCTGGAAAATTAGGCCTTCTATCACATCATTCTGATCTA
Organism: Falcunculus frontatus; assembly: GCA_013398115.1. Classification (NCBI taxonomy): domain Eukaryota; kingdom Metazoa; phylum Chordata; class Aves; order Passeriformes; genus Falcunculus; species Falcunculus frontatus. Next base: position 1,587,326 of record VZRV01003975.1, on the reverse strand, counting down.
CTCACTCAGGTAAATATCTAAGGCTCAGCCGACTTTTCACTGCATATGGGCTCTCCCAAGGAAAAGAATCAGAGTTCAGGAGTCAGAAACAGAGCTAAGTCCCTTGCAAAATTCTAGCAGACAGAAAACCTATAACAGGGCATAATTCATATTTTCTGCCACTGGATGAATTCTGTTAATTGGTACAAATTACTGCTATCTATGCACAGTAAAAAGCATGTGAGATGTTTATCATACCTACATTAATATTCAGTATGAAAAATAAATACAGTTAATTACTGAGAGGTTCAGACAGTTACTGCAGACATGGCATGGTTTGCAAAGAAGTGAGGACATAACAATGTACTAGTAAAACAATCCTCTGGAGCAGTATGCCCGGAATGGTAACATTCACCATCTAAAAAGAGTGAATGCACACACAACTGAGTGTGCGTAGTCCCAAGTGTCATTTATATGCAGGCCATTCTATTTGCCTTGACCCATGTGAAACAACTTAAAGTAACTGGTAATAAAATTTGCTGCCCCACTGTAGCAATAGCACGATATTGGTAAAATCACTTAACATAAATCACCAGGCTTAACTGGCATTGCATGGTATCTTACCTCCCATGAATATAATACAGTTCTTCTGCATTGTATTTTTATTGAATTTATTGCATTTTCATACTTACATAGTAATGATCATTATATTGCTAATGTTTCCTACAGGAATAGTAAATTTTGAGATGATAAAGGGTTTGAGGACAAAAATAGCTATCCACTCTCATCTAGAAGCATGGATAATTATAAGTATATTCCACAGCATATGAGCATAAAAATTGACCTTTGAGTATTAAGCATAGGAATTGAGACCATATATAGCATCTATATTCCACAGTTAAATTTACAAAATATAATCTGAATTTAAAAAAGTAGTAACAATCATACTTTCTAGTGAAAAATGGAAAACAGATATCATTCACATTTCAAAGCTGGCTCTCTCAGTTTAGCTACACAAAATAGATATATCCAGAGTACGGTTATTTCAAATGAAATCCCTATCATCCTCTTAAAATAGAATTATTCACTAAGGAATTCAATGTTATTTCAATGAAACAGACTTACAAATCATTTTAATAATCTGTAACATCAAAATACTTAAGTATTCTCATTATAACTTACAAAATTGTAAATAAAACTTACATTAGCACAGTGTAAGGCTAAAGCACAAAAGACTGCAAACATTTTAAAGTTGTTCTCATCAGTTTTAGAGAAGGCACTTCCACTTATTTTGTTCACCATCTGCACAACACCTATTACACTTCCTCGGCTGACAATAGGCATGCACAGGATATTTCTGGTTGTGTAGCCTGTGTAGAGGTCTACTTCTCTGGAGAGCCATAAAGGAGAAAGAAAAAAAGAGAAAAGAGTTAATATCAGTTGGCATCTATTCCTTGATTCTCATGAATGTTGATGCACACTATACTGAATCATTTTAAAGCAGACCTAATTAGTACCTGAAAGAATTTCACCTTCAAAATCCTCAAATATTTCTATCTACTGTGTCATACTTAGAAAGAACTTTTTAAACCTTTAATCTCCATTTGCAAGACAAAGAATTAATATTGCCTCAAACACAGAGTCAAAGAACATTCAGGTATTCTTAGGCATGCTATTTGTTAGTTTTTTTCTACCCTAAAACTAATGAGATTGCAGGGCGACTAATAATGAAAATCGGCAGCAATCTAACTACATTTTTCCCCGTTATATTAATATTTGATTAAAATAATACTTTTTATTTGTATCTTAAAAGTATCTCTGATGGCTAAAGCATTTAAATAAATATCTATAAGTTGCTTCCTCATCAGAGGACCACAGCTCAACGAATGCATCTGAATATAAAACTTAAGTAGTAATTTTATGTAAAAGGTATGATGAGCTATCTTCCCTTCCAATAAGCAACATCCTACCTGTTAAAGCGTGGGTCTGCATAGGCATCAGGGATGTTAAGGACTTCTCCTGTTCTTGCCACTTGACCAGCTATTCCTTTTTCTATAGAAAATCTGAAGAAAACAAAAATGTGTATTAGCCAAAATATGGAAAACGCATTTTTCCAGTGGAGTCTGTCTTGGGCACAGTAATGGGTGTTCCCAACCAGCGTAATTTTCTTGCTTTGAGGAGAAAAATCTTACAACAACTAGTAATACATAATAAAATAAAAAAAGTACATCCTAACAGATACTTTCTGAAAACATTTTATATAGCGACATAGTTTAATACAAGATATGCCATAACATGACCATTTTAGTGACAAAATTTCAAAATCTTCAATAACCTAGGGGGTTATCCCTAACAAATATAACATTTCTACAGAACCTGAGACTTGTGTTTACATTTAAAAGGTATTGATTTTATGATGACTTTTACATATTCATTGCTTCTTTAGACACAACAAAGGCAACATGGAACTTGTTTCTTTGGGTGGTGTGTGTGTGTGTGTGTGTGTATTTGATAACAAAATTTTGGAAAAAGAACAGTGGAAAATTCATAGCTAAACATTATATGCATTTGCCACGTAGACTTTGGAATGACTAGCTTGTTTCATGACAACAATGCCGTTGTACTAACTGCATCCCTTAATCACCACAAGGAAGTTAAACACAACAAATGCATTCCTAAATTGTGTCAGAAAAATCCATACGTCTGTCTTGTGAGTAAATAGTTTTCAATATTTCAACATAATGTAGTTATGACACACAAGAAGAAGATAATTTATGGAGAACACCACGTAGAAAGAATCATACATGGAACGCTTTGAAGTCTAAATGTACCATGATAGAACCCTGATGCCTGGTATTGAAGTTAGTGATAAAGCTGTCAGAATTTCATCCTGCACACCTGAATTTGAGTTAGATTGTTCTGTTGCTTCTCACGATAGGTACACCACACCAGCTTAAGACCTCTTTCGTGATGACTCATTCAGTGTCACGTTCTTACAGATATTTAAGTTGCACTTCACTTTCAGTATACAGTACCTGTGAAATGGCGCACACCCTTGCACTTAGAATCAACATTTCAATAATATACAGAAAAGACAGAAGGATATAAGCAAGAAAAACAATTATCCAGAAGGAGTATGAAAGTGCATGTTAAAGCAGGCCAGCTTCTTTAATTTACACCACCTCCTTGCTTCTTAGTACGCAAATTGCACCAATTTTGACTCCTTCCATTCTCACTCACACAATGGTAAGTGGGAGTAAGCTTGTCTAAAGGAGTCTTAGTGAAGATATGAATCACATCTCATATTGGCCCAGAACTTTAAAAGTAAAAGGAGGAAATGAAAAAAGTTCTGATAAAAATCAGTGCTGAATATTTTAGGAAAATTGTAGTACAGGACATTTAGTCATACACTCCTTTCTTTTAAGAAGCTGAAAATTTGAAACCTGTATGCCTCTGAAATCTTAGTCTGGATCTATTAGGGATTCATAATTTTTGAAAAGTGAAAAACACTATATTCACTTTGTTGTTTAGCCTCTTTCATTAAAAAAAGGTGCATAAGTGTAAAAATTAAGTACCTGTGGCATGAAGCAGAAATACACATAAATTTTAGTCAGAGAATCCTGTGTAGTCATTACCAGACAAGACATATTTTCAGATTCAAGCATTGTCCAGTATCACAATTAATTAAAAGTTTGAAAATCTAAATTCACATGAGAAAAGTAAAATTAAATTACTGAACTTGAAATCTTCAAAACCAATGACCAATCCATACTCAATTCTACATTTGCCTGATCCATCCATAAGGAGTATAAATTGTGATTTCCTTGCTGTGGATGTGATTAAATTGCACAAATTTTAATTCTTCTTGGGAACCCTCTTGGGAGAAAAAGTCCCAAACTGGCAGACTACGGATTAGGTGCACTATTACCTGCACCTTTACCTACCTCAGAACACCTCTGATTTTTTCCCAACATGATTTCCAAAAGGACCGCCTCCGGAAGACGGCATTTCCAGGAGTGACGTTATAGCTTCAGAGACGCTGTTTCGATGGCACTGCAATGTCATTCCCAGAAGTACTACCTTCTGGAGGCGGGTCCTGGTGGGAATGATATCACAGTATGACAAGTATTGTCAGGGTACCTGCAGATAGGCACAGAAACTGGGTAATAAAATGCCTGCACATCCATAGTTATAATGAAACTGCACTCTTCTGGTAGCTATTCTTACCTTATTTCTTTGGTCTTCTTGAAGACAGGTTTTCCATCATTTTCTTCTCCAATATCAAAAAGGTCTGAATATAGCTCCTTATTTTTGTGGTCAACCTGGAAGAGTGCACACCTATCTGCATTCACCAGGTTTTTTGCATATATCTACAGATAAAAAACAAAACTAGAGTTAATGGTAGTGAGTTAGATTATCTCCAGTCATTTACCTGAAAAAAACATACATCCCTGTATGATAAAAGTTTTGAGAAGCTATCCAGTATGGAAATCAGTTTGAAGGAGCAATCTTTTAGGATACAATTTAAAAGTAAAATCTCAAATTCAATATTTTTTTTGTGAATTAGAGTGTTCGCTTTGAGAAATACAGGAATATCTTCAGAGACTTGAAAGTTTCCTTAGACAAAATAGGCTTTCCTATTTAATCGTTTTTCAAGGCTTTTCAAAATGGTACCTTTCCACCTCTATGTTTAGATGCTATTCATCTTTACTTGATTTTAAATAAATAAGTTAGAGCAAGACCTAAGAACAATTTTGGCTTTTTGCCTTCATCTTCAATGCAAATATATTGGTATTTAATATCCAGCAAAGACAGACAAAACAGAGAGGGTAGTGTTTGCTTCTAAAAAAGCTAAGTGTGCCTGTAATACCTAACAATGAACGAATGATCCCTGTGGGTCTCTTCCAAGTCAGAAATATTCCGTGACTCTGTGATTCTGTCATTAGAGGTATCATTATGGATTGCCCTATGCAGAGGGATAGGAAATGGCTGCACCCTCCCGACATTAGGGACACTATCTGCACAAGAAGTGGGACTCAGAAATTCTGCGTGAACTAACCAAAGCCCAAAGGTACCAGCCACAGCCAAGGAAGTACCACAGTACAGGAACAGACTTGAATGGTCTCTATCTTATTTTGAACCAACTAGTTTGATCTTAGCAAAAATAACTCCCAGGAGCACTGCCTGTCAGAACAGAATCTTGTCCTGGGAACACAGCAGCTCTTCACTGAAGTATTTCTCAGACATACAATAGTCTTTCTGACAACAAGAGGAAAGAGTGAGACAAAAATCAAACAACGATCACTGTGTAAACTTAAGATACCAATATGCAGGCACAAGAACCTGCTCTATCCATTTCAGATAGGTCTCCTATGTTTCTTATCTGCTCAGAAAGTATAGTAACTGCATGGTAGAGTATGATCTGAGGTGGATCTCTCTCCACTTTATATATAATACCTGCATAGTCACTCAGCTACAGAAAGAGGCTGACAAAATCTTGGTGTGCAATGAATGCAGTTGGCATGTCTTAAGGATTCGCAAGACTTCTACATGAATGATCTCCCCCACCCCTTCTCTCTCGTCTTCAAAAAATAAAAACAAAACCATAAAGTATTTCATTTCATACTAATGCAGATGGACAAATGTTAGACCTTGGCAGAAAAAAACCCATATGGGATGAAAAATCATTAGCTGAGAGACTCTAGTTCTATGTCATACAAGGGGAACTGCACCCATAACATCTAGCCCAACTCGAAAACATGGAGGGTCCTCCCACACAGACCGAATCGGTGTCCGGGAAGATTCTGTTGTCTTCTACTCCATTTACTCCATCAGAGCAGTAGAAAGTCAGAGAGACTGAAATCTAAGAGATAAGACTTGTGCATTTTCCCCCCACTTAGAGCATTAAGAAATTTAAAGATCTCAACTGCTTGGACTGCTTCTTCATTTGCTCAAAAAAGAGTGAATAGAAACTGCCAAAAGGACAAGGGGTCTAGTAAATGCTCCTATTCAGATACTGTATCAGATTTCTTCATAAAATCAACAGCACAGTGTTGATTTTATACAAGTAATCTTTTGTGGTTTAATGCATATGACTCAAGAACTTACCTTGGTCATGACTCATGCTTTTCAAAAATGATTACTTAAACAGTATTAATTGAGAAATAGTTACTAGGATGAGAGAGCTTTACTTCTCTAAATCCCTTGCTCAGATCCTGACCAGTGGTTGAAGAGGAATATCAGTACAAAAAGTACGTTCTGCACTGTCAATAGGGAAGGCAGGAACCACATTTTGCATAAGCTGCTTGTAACTACTCAAGCATATTGGCAAGAAAATTTGTAAGGCATCCTGAACTTTTACTTCCCTTTCTTGCATTGGCATTCAAAAATACCCTTATACCACTAGCTTTGCTGACAGATTTTGATGAAAATAAAAATTCAAAGAATGGAAAGAAACACCCATATTTTTTCCTTTGGTATTGCAGAAACAAATCAAAACATAAGTGCAATCACCAAAGGGTGAAGTAGTGAGGTGAAGCTGAGTTCTGGTCTTTTATCATGCTGAGACACAGAATAAGCCACATGATGATAAAATCACACTCCCATAAAATGGCAATAAATGTACAAACACGTAATTCAGTTAATTGGCTCAAGAAAGAGACAACAGCTACAGCTCAAAAGGAAGCTGAGTATGGATCATCACACAGGTTAAAATACAGAATCATGATGCAGCCAAGTGTTGGAAAAGATGAAAGAGTAAGCATATTTTACTGCCAATTGTGTTTTCCACCAGATCTCTATTCACAAGGAAGAACAGGGAAGAATATCAATATTTGTTCTCAATGCCATATGTTATGTTATACAGTTCTTTTAAATCCTAAGCTATTTTTAAGCAGTTCATTTAAATTGGAAAAGTCAATGTTCAGAAATGTGTCCTATGTGCAGAATTCTTGACTGTGTACTAACTAGAATAACACAAACACTGCAGAATATTTTCCATTACTAATTCACGTTTCTAAATAAAACCACTTTAATGTTGTTTGCATTCTAACTTTGCTGTCTTTGAATAGTCTAGCTAAGAATATCACTTTGAAGACTGGGGAATGTAACAGAGTACTGTTGGAAAGTAATTTTTTGAATGTGCAAATTTTCAACAATAGTATCACAGAGCTGATTCAGGTTTACACTTAGGAAAAAGAACTGCAGAATGCCATCAATGTGCATAAAGCTAAAAAGCGTAATTCACAGATCAAACACTCAAAACATGTTATAAACAACTAGTCCATGCTCATTTGTTAACACTATTCAGGAAATAATTCTGAATTCAAAATTGATTTAGAAACTCATAAACTGCTTCTGAAAAGTACTTTAATTCAATAATTAGTTATTCCAATGGGAAGAACTAACCACTTGGCTTTAGTGGCTTCTATAAAACATTGACTGACCATCGCTCTATTTATGGGTGTAGTTTTGCAATGTCTTACACATCTCATTCAGCAACTGGACAAACTGCCCTAGGAGTAATGTTTGATCTCTATCCCTTGCTACAGACAGTAACTTCTTCAGCAGTGTTTTGCAGCATGTAGCAAATTGAATTTAGGAAAAAGGAATCAATACAACACACTGAAATAAAACCAGAAGCCTTTCTGTTACAACTTTCAAACTTTCTCTGCAACACAATAGTAACTATTTAGTTCAGAGACAGTCATGTTTCATTCCTTAGGAAAGCTGTGAATGGAAGTTGTTGCAACAAAGAAAAAATCAAGCTGTCCTTTGCCACCTTTTCTGTATAGACATGCTTACACTGTTTGTATGATGTGTTTGTATGATGTGTTCACTACAAACAGCTCATATATTTCAATGACATAATGTCTTCAAGAGAAGGAGAATGAAGGGCTTTAATAACTACAACTAATAAACTTAGAAGTGAAAAAGACAACTTACCATTATATGTTCAAGTAGAGAATCTATTGCAACTATATTATCAAAATACGTTCTGCAGAGAAAGAGAAGTCAGTAAACGTTGGCATTTAGTGAAACACTTCTCAAACGGGTTTCAGGGGCTCTTGTTTCACTACGGCTTAACATGGAGCCAGAAAAGGTGAGGACAAACCACTGCACCTTGAAAATCACTGAGTGGCTTGCTACAGCACAAGAGAGTTAAGGAATTATCCTAGTTCTGTTCCCATAAACTGTTATTCTACAGAATTGAGAATATTCTTTATTACAGATAGCATTTTCTCTGTAAAAAAAGGAAAAGACTACCAAATATTGCCTGCTGTGAACTGGATAGACTCCTGCTGAGCAAGACCAAGAATGCATCACAATGCTTTGGCACTTCTAACACATGGAAAATTTTAAAAGGAGAAGTAAAAAGGAAAAGTAGTAGAATACAAAAAAAAAAAAATCCATTTCTTTCAAAATATCAAAATATCTCATTAGGTTTACCCATATTATGCACAGAGAACTGAATAAAACTATGTCGTGCAGCTAAAACCACATCATATTATCCAACCCTTAACACCAGTTAAAAGGCAACTATTTAAGAAACTCTTAATGAGTCTTCTCTATCAACATTGGTTAAGTTGAAGAAAGGGAATTATCTTGTAACTTAAAAAATAAAAAAGAATCTCAGTTTCACAGCAAAATGGTAACTGTTCAAGGACTGTCAAGAACATTGAAAGATAAAGGTCAAACTTATTAGTAAAAGAAGTCTAAATCTTCCACATGCCGAATCCTAATAACCCTCGGATTACAATGTTCCCAGCAGACAAAAGGCATTGTCCAATGGCCTTGAATATACACACAGCTCAGTTCTGTTTGGGTCTACTGGAAAGGAGCTTTATAATACACCAGTCTTACATTGTCAGGGACATGAAGAGGTGGAGCACTGCATACTCTGCCCTTTCTAAAATGTTACAGAACATGTCCCAGTGACATTGCACACTAAAAATTTCCTCACTGAATAGGAAATTCTTCCATGTTAGCAAAGGCACAGACCACTTCTAAGAGGAAACTAATTATTTTCTTGCTGATACAAGTCTTTGCCTATGTAAAGTTCATAAAGATATTATTAAATGATATCCCAGTTTTGTGCCTTAAAACACATGCTTTTTTTTTTTTTGAAACTAAAAAACTCTAGCAATTGATAATGCTGTATGAAAATTATTTTCTTATAGAAAGGCATAATAAATATTTGCAGTATTTATTGTAATTTTTATCTTAAAAATTTAAAACAATTACAGAGTTCTTTAAAACAACCTCAGTACTATGCCATTCCAAGAATAAATTACGAGTACATAAATCTGGGTAGATTAATATAGTTTTTAGGTAAACTAGTTCACTATGGATGTTAGCAACATAAAAGCACTCTGGAAAGGAACATAAGACTTGATAAGAGTGCCCTTTGGGAGGCATGCTCTGAATTACGCTGAAATTAAAAAAAAAAGCTCATCCTGAGGAAAAAAGCTAGGAAAAACATCTAGATACAACCAGCTTGCCCTCCTTTCAAGGGGCAGACTCCTCCCTGTGGTTTATTACTCTTCATTACAGCTGGGTCAACTTGGCTGCCTACATTCCTGAGCAATGGCATAGGAATCTTGGACATCCTCTAATCTCATCAATTTGAGAATTGTTCATCAAGACCCACAGAAGTGTTTGTAGCAAAAATCCGAGACATCTCATTTTTCCACAGTATCATTAGTACTTTGTGATGCACTTTGGAATTGTTCTACCAACTAGCTTGATAAAACACTGTTAAGCACCCCAGACTGATTTACCAGAAGTACAGCCCTGGTTTATCTTTTAATTTATTGGTTATCTTAGCTATTTAAAGATCCTAATAGCAAGCAAAAAGAGATGAAGAACAGTGGATCACCTAAGACACTAAACTGATTTTGCAAGTGTAAGCTCAAGCTTTTGCACTCTTTCTGTGCTTTCAAATTAATCTGGCCTTATAATGACAAGAAACTAAAAGCAAAGATACATGCAGTAAAAGTCTTCGGAAATTAAAACAGGGCCTTCAGAAAATACAGGGGAAGAACAATCATGTGGCAGCCCTGATTCTTCAAGGATTTAACTCTGAAGTCCCTGTATTTATGCATACATGCACGCATGTCTGAAAAATCGATGGGGGGAGAATAGGGGAAGCTGAGGCACACTAACTTTCTGTAAAGTCCTTTCAAGCCTTCAAAAATTGCCATGAGACACCAAGCTTATTTGTCACTTCTCAAAAGATGGCCACATTTAACTCTGACAGAAGAGGTGGAAAAAAAGGGAAAAAAAAAAAACCATGCAAAAGACTAAAAGAATAAAGAAATTCTGTAAGGTATAAATGAACGTCACATTTTCTTCTGCACCACCACCACAAAAATTTTTGAAAGGTATATACCACTGCGATCCATATCACTTGTTCTTGTCCCTGTGCTGAAGTGTGCCTTTGCACCTGCTTGTGAGCTACAGTGAGTAGCTTCCACTACTGCTATTGAGTGAACACAGGTAGACTGGAAGAGCCACACTAGAACAGCTCATCAAAAACTCATGAGATTATCTTGCAAATCACACTTACTTCGATACATCAAGCAAGAAGTCATTCAGTTCAGTCTGCTTGGCAAGGCCCCGGCACACCTGGAAGCACAGATCATAGAACCATTTGCTCCAGAACGCTGACATCAGAGGGAAACTGAAGTCCCATCCCTTTAATTTGTATGAAAAAAATACCAGTACGTGTGTGTGTGTGTGTGTATATATATATATAGATATATATATATACACACTACAGAACTGCGTAAAATTAAAAGCTGAATTTGTATGCTGGGTTTCAATCTTAGCTATCTAGCTGCTGAGTTAAAACTGTGAAACACAAGTAAAATCATTCCTAAGACTCACTGAAAGCTGTCGGTTGTTACACTTGTTCATGCTGTCTCAAAGGCTGTCACTGAATGTGGTTATGGAATGAACATTTCCTTATCCAGACCCTCAGATCTTCTGAGAATGTCAAATATTTTGTTTCCCTTCTCCCTTACCACACTTTTACCACTTTTTACCAGGCTGCAAAGTAGCATATAGACACAACTGACGACTGACATCAGGCAAGTTTAACTAAGCTAAGCAGCAGATGATATATGCTCAACTTTGGGAGAAATCAGCATGAATATGAATACAAAAAATAGTATGTATACATCTTTTTAGAAGCAAAATGTTAGATGAAGCAAAGCTTTCAACTGTATTTTTACTTCACCTATTCGCATACTCTGTATCTGAAGCACAATTGTACATCTCTATATTTCTGGAGCAAGCACTGAGGCCAAAAAAAGAAAACAAGCCTCCGCTGCTTGTACATTTTACACTCACAAAAATATCACTTTGAACTAGTGGTATCTTTCATCTGTGCAATGAAGATACAAAATGTCAGATCAAAACCCATGCATTCTTCTCATGCAAAAAAACTTGGGAAGAGCAAGCCTTCTGCTTAGAAGAAGGAAGAGAAATAAAAATGATCAATGGACAAGCTTGAACTTAACTTTACATGTTGTGTTTTGTTAGATGTGAAAGACTTGTCAGTTAAGGAGAGAGTAATTCTTACACAGATGAAGCTACAACTGCATGCAATTGGAATTCTACTAGCGTACAAGAGTCTGTGCCAGCTAATTCTTCCTAGATGTGAATTCCCACCCCAAAGTCAGTGACTTCCAGCACCAAGGCAGCAAATATTAGAGCCTAGAAAAGAAATGCAGGAACCTTTCTGTGCATCTTCTGACAAGTGTATGAAAGACACCTTGAAAAAAAGCACGTCATGAATTTCCTCCCGAGAGTTGACAGAAGAATCTATTTTAGCATCTTCTCTGAGTTGACAGAATATGTTTTGTTTCAGTGTTACCATCTTCTGCTAGCTGAAGTAACAAAACCTATTAGCAAAGCTGCTGGGGTTTGCTAGAGCAGCTTGACACTGTGTGAAGCTCCATTAGGCACCCAGCTGGGGACAGCATGAGGCATCCTTAGTGGCAGTAGTTACAGGACCATGAAGCAGCTAGTGAAGATGGCTTAAAATAGGCTTTGCTAGCAACACCTCATAATTTCAAACTGAATATCAAAGCAGGAGGAAAGCAACCAGTTAGTATAGCAGTTGCCTTTCCACAAGAAGAAAAAGAAAAGAAACAACCCTTCAAAGTTGTCGTGATAAATCCACTTTAATCATTATTTATCTACTTTGTTCAAATTTCTTTCTTTTAGTACAAATGTTGTTTGTTATTTGATCCATGATTGCAAGTGAGGAAAACTAGTTCAATGAACACTAAAAATGTTGGCGTATTTTCCAGGTCCAAGGAAGGGCTTTAATCAATGCTTTAGCAGTGAACCCCACTTAAATCTGATCACAATCTATGTTCCTACTAAACAAGTTCAGGAAGACAAGTTACACAATGAAAAAATGAAAAACCACTCACACTTACTTGTACTTGATGTATTGCTACTGAAGCCCATGCAAGATTTGCTGTTGCAACCTGCAACAAAAGAAGAAACTCTGTCTGAAGTAACCTTGAAAACTGCACATTGGTTACATGCCTCATTTCTCTATCTACCTGCTAAGTAAATTGACTGAGCTGTTTTAGACAGGCAGGCAGTAAAAATTTGGGGGAAGACAGTTATTTTGTGGAAGTCTCAGTGTATTTGTGAGTGTTTGAATTTTAGAGCTTACCAATGTTCTTCAGAAGCAGGATTGGGCACCCATCAGCTCAGAAATACAACATCAAAACAAACAAAAAGATAGCCGAGGGCTTTAAAAATTACACTGTTGAAAAGCACCTGCCACAGAAATAAAATATGCCTTAACAGCTTTCTGGGGCTGTATTTTTCTTTTCTTTAGCAATAGCTACTTCCAGCTGTAAACAGGCACTGCTTCTCTCATTACTGTTTTGGTGGCAGAAGAACCAGAGCTGATCCCTCAGCTCAAGACTAGTTTGAAGTATGACAGTTTCCAGGCAACATTTCAAACAAATGTCATGTAAACTGCAGCTAACTATGATGTGCTACCATGCATAATCTCCTGTCCTTGAAGCACAGGAGCTTTATAGGAACACAGGGAATGGAAGCACAAGAGGTCAGCTTTTGCATAGCTTCCTAAGGTATTTTTTTTATGGTTTTATATTTTTAAACAGAACACTTTGCACACATTTCATAAAAATTGCTAATGGTATCCAAAGGTTTTCTGAAACCTGAAAATGAAAAGAATGCTTTAGAACACTTAGAAAGTGACCTTAAAATATTTTTAATTTACTAATAAAATACTATAATTTAGGAGCCAGTCTTTTCCAAGTAGAACATTCATGAACTTTAGCTACAGAAGGTATTTCAGATAACATAAAACACTCACATTTTCACAAAACAATGCATGTCTGAGACCTATCTGAATTGTAGATTGATTAATGTAATATGAGAATTTAAAAAATTAAATACATTGGGTGTAGGCTGCAGAATTAATGAAGCCTGGGTTTGTATGAATGCCCATTCTTTGTTCTCTGAGCAGGGACACAGGCACCACCACACTAATCTAATCCCCTACCCTGACCTCTGTCTACCAGTGAAAAAATACAAGGTGTTACAACAAGCTGAAGTGTCATTGACTACCCAGCTAATACACACATGTAAACATCAAATGAATGCTACAGTACTTACTGATAAACAAAATATACACTTGACAAATACTGCTGCTGTTTTCCTTCTTTGGGAGGACTAGTTTTGGTATCTCTTGCCTGAATATTTTTCTGTCCTTTTCACACAGATAATTCCTGTTCAGTACAGCTAAACTGCACCATGGTGGATCTCATACCACTATCAAGACAATACACCTGGCTAGAACTCACTCCATCTTGTCCTAACCTCTGTGTTCAGGTTCCCTTCCCTGGGGAAGGGTACAGAGAGAAATGAATGGTACATTCATCTTTACATCGGAGACAACTTAATGGGACATAACAGGGATCCTCACCCAGACATGAGAGCAAAGATGCACTTCTAACACCTTTAGTACAGCAACAGCCTTTGCAACACCTGCTCCATTTTCAAATTCATTTGTATTTGGCTAACAGCTCCTAACTTTGGATCGACAAATGGACATGTATGGACAATGTAGCTACACAGACCTTATATGAACACAGTAAAGCATGCAGAACTGTCATGGAAAGGGGAAGATGAGTATGAATGGGAATATCTGGATAGGGAAGCATCAGAGGCTAAGAAAAGCAGAAGAGAGCTTTATGAGTGTCACATAGACTGGCAGGCCATCCAGGTACCAGCACTTCTAAGGACAGTTTCTAAGGACATCTATGTCAGGAGACAAAGGACAGTGAGTAAATCTTGACAACTCACAGAGATGGGACAGGCTAGAGGCACAAAAGCTATCAGCTCCTAAAGGTTAAAGAAAAGGCTGACCCAAAACCAGCCCATGGTTGTCAACCTAGAAAGAAAACAGGACTCGGCAGACAGCATCCCTTGTCCTTCTGTTGCAAGGAATTCTGGAGGAACCACCTGGATACCTGGTACTGGAAATACCTAGACACACACATCTTGGTGCTGGAGAGTGTGTAGCAGCAAAAATGTGAATGCAAACATCAGAAATCTCTTTTGCTTCACTTTCGATTTAAAATAAAAACACTTTCCCCTTCTGTGAGACCCAGCATTGAGACTTGATAAACTGTTGCTATAACACTGCGACATTATGTTCTGCAATAGGGCTCATTCCTTGAGAAGCTGCACCAAAAAGTAAACTAAAGTAAATTTTAAAACCCTACCATAATGTAAAATAAAGCTGTACTGGAAAGTTAAGATTGAGACTCAGGATAACTGAGCACTGCCTTTTTTTTATATAAAGTGATTTTGGATTTTCCATGTTTGATTGACACTTATATTTCATTCACCTGCCCTGCACTAACTGCTCTAACAACTCTGTATTGAGTTTATAATCAGTAAAGAAACCTTTAATCTGTTTATCAGCAAAAGAACACAAGGTAAAATTCTTGATGTGTCCCTGTACTTGTGTATTTTACCCCCTTTAACTGAAAATACAAATTACTACCTATTTTTTTTTTAATAAGAAAAAAAATCAAGCATGAAAAAGGTATAAACTCATGAGAAGAGCAAGAGAAGGAAGTTTGGAGTGGGGGAAGGGATGGGGGTGAAGTTCTGACCATCGTGGGGAAGTGAGCAAAGGCTGCACATGAGCTCACCTCTTGGTGACTGTGGTGGAAGGCTTCTTTGCCCCAGTGACGATAAAGCTCCAGGATACCAATCAGGTCACCAATTGCTGTCACAATTGGCAAACACAGAACAGATTGGATACGGGTCCCTGACTCCAGTCCAGTACCTTTGGGAAATCGCTCATCCTAGAAAATGCAAACATGATCTGATAAAATGTAAGATCTGATAAAACATTAACAGGAAAGACATACCGACATTTTCCTCCCACTCCTGTCTGACCAAATCTCCAGGAAAATTAAAAAATTCACTAAAACTCATCTCTCAGCATAACTTACACACAGTATTAAGACATCTACTAAAAAAATGTAATTTTAAAGTCTCAGCATTCATTTACATCTACAGATAACCTTACTTAAGGTCAGAATTAGCTGTGATATTACAGAAAGCTTTGTGTTTGTTTATGTAATACTTTTTTCTCTAATCTCATAGGCAGCAAAACAGTGCTTCATTGCTAATGCCAGTCCAGAATTAAATAAAACCCAAACAACCAATACCACCACCCCATCATCTTTCCCTCCAAAAAACCGCAAAGCATTTGTAATCATGAAGTAGACTGCTCAGATCTCAGTATCAGAAAGCAGACAATAGTGCTTGCAAGAAAACAAAAATTGAAACCTGAGGCTAAGGCTTTAGGTTATACAGTTACAATCCTCAACCAACTCTTGTGCTCCCAAAAAATCACACGAGTGTAAGCATCTTCTTCCTTTGCTTATGCCTCCTGAACAAACTGGTGCAAAAGTTACAGAAATAAATGTTAAAATAATCCTACCAGCTGCTATAAAGGCTCAAATACATAACTTTCAATCCTCATAGGGGATATCCAAGGCTTTATAGCTTCACTCCCCCAGGTAGGAAAACTCAGGCAGACCTGAGAAAGCACCTGGATGTTACAGCTAGTAATGTAGTCAGTACGCAATGTGAACTGTGCAAGACCCATTTCATTGCACATCAGTCCTTCAGTACTTGATTCATACCAGATGCTCCCTGCAGGCTGTGCTTAGGCAAGACAGACACCCCTTCAAGGCTGATCCAAATCTCTCATTTCTCAGAGAAAACAGCAAGTAATCTCTACCTTAATTACTAAGATGACAATCAATTTGAACAAATGACAGACAAAAGAGAGTGGGAAGCACTTTGAAACATGAGCCTTCTGCTTTCTCTTTTTAATTCTGTCCTCCCACAAAAAATGGCTGGCAAGTCTACCTGCATGCGCTTCCCTTTCGCTGTTGAGAAGCTCCTAACATCACACAAAGGCAAACCATCTCACCAAAATGAGTTTTGCTGTTTGGTCAATGAATCACTGATATTAAACCAACAAAAAAGTTCAAAACTCCTCCTCACTAACCCCCTAATTTTATTATGAATGTAAAATCGAAATAGAGAACTCTTTTAAATAAGGATATAATGATACTAATTGAAAATTACCAATAACAATTTAAATCCTTAATTTAACTGAAAAAACTTTCCAACACAAAATCCTAATGGTCCAGAGTGTCCAGAAAGCACCGACTATTACTACAGGGAAAGCAGCTTCTGCCTTTTGATTTTGTGGCTCTGTAAGTGTACTCACATTAGGCATCTGGTATTTTTTTTTATAGCCCAGGTTTGCCCAATTAAGGTAATACACTTTTTTCACAAATAATTTAAAAAATAGAGACGCCAATATCCAATTTTGGACACAGTATCCAAAAACTGCTATTCTGGACAGAACTTGAAAAGATGGGAAACACTGAAGAGAGAAGAGAATGTAAAATTCCTTGGTGTTCTTATAACCAACTAATCATAAAGTGCTCATATAAAGTACAGTTTAAATACCAATTTCATACAATTGCATAGATGCAACTAGAGAACAAAGTGTTTTAAAAAATCAAAAAGGGCAGACATACAGAGTAATAAGAATTACCAGAATATCACCTTAGGAATTTCTGACTCCTGTTACAGAAGAAGGCCTGAATTTTGATATCAGTTACATTAGTGCACCTTTCATGTAGGTCTACTGATACTATCAGTATTTTAGCTTTATATTAGAGTATGCAGAGATAAAAATTCTGCCTAGTAACCAGAATTCTGACTGACATTCTTGTCAGTGTGAGCCCTGTATTAAAATTAAATCAAATTGTCAAATTTGATTGACTATATGAAAGTCTTCTTGTTCGGGATTAATATTTCAAGATCAAGAAGACAGGAGTTTTGACTGGCTGTTTTTTCCAAGTGACTATGGTGTCATTATGTCCTTTACCTGACAACCAAAAAAAATGTTAAAATAACTCAACCCCAAAGTGAAAAAACCCCAAACCTTTAAAATTAGAAATAAATGAAATATTCTGAAATTATTCCATCAGGTAATCCAAACTCAAATTAATTTTCCTGGTATCAAGACAGATGTAAATTCTATCATTAAATGTTCACCTCAATAAACATTTCAGCATCAAAAAATTTGTTCTAAGAACATGCTGCAATCATCTCATTAAAAACAGAAAGCTTTTTACCCCCAGAATATCTTCTACTAACAACGTTTTTCTGGATCTGGCTACATAAGCAGATACTGTAGTGCCATGTGCAATGGGCCCTGCAGGAATGAGTCGTGGGTGCCCTTCTTTAGCTCCTGGTGGTGTAAATATACACAGACTCTAGTTAGAAGGAAGAAAAAGAGAAAGAAAGACAAAAAAAGCAATTAGAAATCATGATTACTTTTAGAGTTACTGCACAACCTGTGTAGAATAAAGTGGATAATGTAGACAAACACTTCTTTCAACAATGAAAAGGAGTTGAATAAACTCCACTTAATTCTTCTGAAATCTTAGAAAATCCCACTCTAAAGTCACCCAGGTAACTCCTGGACAACTCCTGTGGAGAATAGTGGATAACTGAAGTCAGTCAGTATCATGGTAGGATTGCATTTACTTTGAACACACAATACACAGCATACAAGATTCACAGAAGAAAACATTACTTTGTAAGAAAAACATTATCTTTTTATCTAGGATGCACTCATTTATTTCAATAGAAAATACTCAAAAAGCAGAAATAATATTTTAATTTCTTGTTTATATAATACTACAGATAGACAACAATGCCACACCACAATGTATTACCAACATGCCTGTTAAGAAAGGCCACAGGTTGTGCTTGTTGATTAATTTTACTCTCTGAACTTGATTTCATTAGGGCTGCCATGAAACGGGCTGTTTTCTAGCATGGATTATTAAAGGCAAAGTTTGCATGCAAAAATTCAGCATCTACTATCAGCTGTAGAAAATGAAGTGATGATATGAGGTGCATCGTCTCATAATTCTCCTTTCTTTACAAACATTCATGGCCCATTATAAAACATTAGTACTAAACAATTCCAAAAAAACCCACACTAAAATATTCAGAAACTAAGGAGATGCAATATAATGCACCGTAAGAAGGTACTCCTGCAATGATGAAGATACTTCAGCTGTAGTGGATTAACAGCATTTTGGAAGGAGAAAATTGGGACTTTATGCTGAGCAGAAAACAAATGGTCAATAAAAAGTGTTAAATTCATAGCCAAAACAAGATTGAAGACTATATCCAAGAAGAATCAGTAGTTCAAAAATTAGGGTATTTAGTAAGTTCAAAAGAAAAACACTCAAGATCCTGAAAAAACCAGTAACTGAATATTTTTCTTGTTTTTAAGCAGAAAGTCAGTCTTAGAAAATTCAGCAAGAAAAGAAAGTGAATTTTCCATTCAGTAATTCGTTTGCTAATATGTGGTACAGATGAAAATCAAACTTAAAAGAGAAAACAGAGCTTCCCCAAACTATTTTAGCACTGATAAGTGATTTCTTCAGTTGGAAGGAAAGATGTTTCTTCCATGGACTAGGCCTGCTGAATATTCAGATTATTTATTCCATTTTGATGTCTTGCATTATAGTACAAGGACATGAAATCATGGAATTTTCTGTTTATTCTTATCCTAAACCTGAACCTCATTCTTCAAACCCATTTATGCTCACAGCTTCTCTGAAGTGTGGCCTTTAGAAGCAAGATACACTTGAAAATTCAGTTTATTTATTTTCCATATGAATCACAAGAATTTAATAAAAAAAAAAAAAGGCAACATCCAAACAATCAAAAACCATTAAATCGATACATTGAATCTGTCAGAACAAGCCTACTCAATCTACCAGAATAAAAAGCTCAATTTATTCTTACTTTCTTATAATCTAATAAAGATACATATAATTTTTAAATGAAAACTTAGTTTCACAGGTACATGCCTTCATAAGCTTCAGTTCATGTTTTTACATGCACTTAAATAGAACGAAAAAGAACGTTTTACATAACATAGCCAAGAAAAGCACATCATGATCTAAAAAAAAGAATTATATTATTCTAACAAAACTGAAGAAACCACAGATCATTATTTATTTAAATCAGTGTTCTGGTATAACATATTTTTTTAAAAAAATAAAAAAGGTAGTAAAATAGAAAGAGCATAGAAATACTGAAATGCATATCTGTACAGAATTCTGATATGTTATACTATATGTTTAAGATTTACTATTTTAAAAGTACTCATAATAGGAACAGCAACACTACAATGTGTTCAAAACAGAAAAGGTGGTTTCTGTTGCAGAGTACTGCAAAATGTAGAGATGCAACACAATGTTTAAAGTTTGATTGATGTAGCCCAAGCAGTGGAACAAGTCAAAATCCACAGGACATCGGAGACCAAATTTGATTTTGCCAAAGATGCCAAAGAATAACACTTTTATTCACAGCATTCTTCTTACATGCTTAAGACATATTTGATTCTTTTGGCCAAGGTAGCAAAGCATCATGATTAACAAAGTAACTATGCTATTTAAATTAAGTGCATAAAATGTGCTTTTCCACACTCATCTCCTGAGTCATGCCCGGCACTAAGTACAAAATGATGCACAAATCTTTCTCTTCTCAGAAAGAGCTTCTCAAAACAAGAAAAAAAGGAAGGAAAACCAAACAACCACTTGCACCAGAAAACAAAGAACTCACTTCTCCTGCATACACGTTTTTCTTCAGAAAACACGTTCACTAAACTTTCAATGGCCAAAAAACCTGTGTTGACACCATGAAGTATTGCCTGCAAATGCTGCTTTCACCAGCACAGTCTTTCCCATGTTCCAGTGCACCACTTTGTCTGGTAAACCCCTCTGCTGCCAACACAATGAAGTACTGCCATGAATAAGCTTCCCTATGCTGGGAAAAAGTTTATGAACATTATTTTACTTCCAGCTTCTCCAAAAAGAGTTTTCAGAAGCAATCCCATTCTGCTTCTACGGGAAGTTGAAAACCCATGGCTAAGGGGTCAGGGGCCAGAAAAACTCTTCAAACTACCCAATATGTTCTAAATTTGCCTTTATTCCTCCTGACTGTAGAGGCAGAAAAATACGACTGTGTAGAACAATTGATAATCTTATCCTGACCATGCAGCACTATTAAAAAGGAAGGCAATATTTCTCATAACCATATATAAGCTGAAATTAGTCCATAAGCTTCTACCATTCCACACTGACTTTATACACAAACCTAATAAATTGTCATGAGTGTTTGTACATTCCACATTTGATGAATTTAAACCTGAATGAGTTTAAATGTTTGTTGCCAATTAATTATGTAGAAATGTCTCGAATAGAAGCCATCAGTGCCAAGGTCAGTCGAACAAAACACAGTAAACTGTGCTCTGCTCTACTATGGCATCTTACTGAAATAATCTCTGAGGCACCCCGCAGACACAGCTTTATGGGAATCTCTAAAATTATCACTGTCAAAAACCAGCAGGTTTTTCACATCACCTATCCAGCTCACATTTAATACTTTCTTTTGCTTAAGAAAATATTTATGAAGTAAAATGTACCACAGTAATGATAAAATTTGGGGCTCATCTACTTTCTTCTAACTATGAATGACTCCAGCATTCTTTAATTTGCAAATGTACATTCAAATAATCTTTCACCAGCTCAAAGAGCAGCTAGAAGTGTTCCCATACATACATCAGATATTGCATAAAGCTTCACAAATAAATGAAGAAATGAATAGATGGGGCCCTTTCAAATTAAGTTGCATTTCCTCAGTAGGTCTGAATATTTTACTTCAAAAAAAGACAGTTTGTGTTTCTGGTAATGATAATAAACAGTGATTAATAATCAAAATAAGGAGCCAGTGGACTTTCATCCACAACTTAAGCAATATATAGTCAACAAAAAAAGGAAATTTGAGAATATTAGGACCCATGATTTCCCAAACACTATACTTATAACTCAATTCAGTGAAAGGAAAAGCTTGAGGAGACAGCAGGATGCTTGTGCACTGCTCACAGACTCTTTTGCTGCTATTACCACTTGCAGTGAGCCTCTAAGTCAGTATGAGAAAGACATAAATACAAATAGCTCTTTACTGATGATGCAATGTCACTGTCTCTCTCCTGGCAAAAGTTAAGTAATAAAAGATAATTAGTGTAGGAAGAGCATTAGATATCTCTACTGCTGATGAGAGAGAAGGCAACCAAGACGGGAGAGGGAGTCTGGGTTTGACAAACTACCAAAAGGGCAAACATTGTCTTGGAGAGAGAATCCTTTGGAAGTCTTCAGGTTAAGGCATTCAGGCAGCTGGTTCTCCACAGGACTCTGCAATTCCCTGTTTTGATCTGTTTACCCTCCTTCCAGACAAAGACAGAATCTCCTTTTCTACTACCCTATTAACCCTAATCCCAACTACCCTATTAACAATATTCTTCCAAAAAGTTCCATATGGTGATGGACTTCTTTCTTTAAATGTAGTAGGCAGGGGAACACTAAAGTTTGACACCAAGAGCTTCCTGTACCTTGTTGAAACCCTAGAGTACATGAGGTGCTTCCTTTCCTTCCATCTATGACAGGACAGAGTGCTCTGGTTGGGCCTAAAATCTTCAAATTATTCCTACCCTCCTAGTTTAAGCACTTAATTCACTTTGATAAAGTCCACAGCCAAAAAAACTCCTATTAATTTTGATGGATGTTACAGTGTGGTTTGGAATACACTAATGACCGATCTTGAACACAGAGAGCAAGAGGTTCTTAAAAAAACAAACTGAAGCAAAACAGAAAGTCCAAACTAAATTATGACCTTAACGAACGTTTAAACACTGGTGAACACAGACAAATGTTACAAAATTCACCGTTTCTTCTTGGTGGTGTTAAGCTAATGGTTGGACTCAATGACCTCAGAGCTTTTTCCAACTTAAAAGATTTTATGATTCTATTCTATGACTCATGTTTCTTAGGCAACCTAGGGATAGGCAACATATTGTAGTCTCTAATATCGTTTCAAAATACTAATGTATTAAGAAGCCTGCCAGTCTACAGGAATGCAGAATGATGTACTGCAACTGTTTCTTGAGGGATGTCAAGATGACAACATCCTCTATTCACAGATAAACCCACCAACCTGGCTTTCAGATACATAGCAAGATCAGTATATATTCAATAAGTCATAATACCATGGGGTTTGGTGCTCTTTTCTTGGTAAAATTATTAAGTAATTTATCTTTAATCTCTTACTGTGGCTGAAAAAACCTTCTTTACTCCTCATTTCTAACAGATAAGAGCATGCACATGAAGAATTACTCATGTTCATCTTGTCATGCTGTCGTAACTTGGCCCCATTGCTGTTTTTTTAGTGAAAATCCAGTGCTTGACAGAGAAAGCAGATTAAAATCCCAAAAGAAAGAAAACACGAGGAGTAGCAGCAAGGATCATAACACAACAGCATCAGCAACTCCTGACAGATATTGTTATAGCACGAAGAAAGTACCTGCAGTTTTCAGTGATTTCGATCTTTGGCTCTTCTGATGAAGAGGACAACTACAGGTATAATTGATGTTATTTTTCTAGTCGCTGTTGGTATGCAGTTTGTCAGAATCCAGCACTACACCAAATCCTATCACAGAAACTAGAAACCATTCAAACAACTACAAAAAGTTTGTCAGGGCTGGATTTAAACTGCAAAAGTGTATTCTCCATCATTATCATCCTCATCATTTCACAAACTGTTATTTCTTCTTTCTGTATAACTACTTATAACTACGCAAATGACAATCATAAACCAATTTTTCTAAAATTTCATTGCAGACAAGAAGTCTGGGTAAGAAGTGGGTTTAATGATTAGAATGAAGGTTAAAGTACACATGTGACAAGCATTCCATTAACAAACTCTTTTGGTGGATCTTCATCTAGTTTCTTTCACAGCACAATTTGCTGATAAAACTGGTTCTAAAAACGCTTCATGGAAAATAATTTAATATTCAACTGACATTAAATAAAAACCTTCATACTAAAGCATTGCTATGTGATTTGATGCTTGGGGGAAAGAAAAAAATTAAATAGAAATGGAAATTGATCAAGATGATATTAAGTGAGTTTAATGGCTTTTGCTGCTCACATCTGTTTCTGTTCAGTAACAGCAATAGAGTTTTACTCTTGGTAAAGGACAACTTAAATCTAAGACCACACAGCCTAATGATAAGATTATCTGCAGATATTTACAAAGGCTGTGCCCTTAGGTCAGGATTTTTAACAGAAATAAAACTCATCATAATAGGCAAAGATGACCAAGAAAAACAAACAAACATAATTAATTTGGAAAGTATTCACTGCCAAAACTCTTGGATCTCTAAACTGGCTTAGTTGAAATAGTACCCAGTAGTACCATGCTAAAATCTTAAAGAGCTCTAGTCAATTACGTCCTGAGTTTAACGCAAGTGCAGCAGTCTGACTGCATGAAGCACACAGGTATTAAAGAAGAAAAAAACAGCAGCAACTGCCACCATTGTTTATAAAAACTTATTTCCTTAGAGATAAATCACAGCATACTTGACAGGAGATTTGCAGTTTTAACCCACATAGTATGTACAAATGTTGGATACTTGTGAAATGAAGATGATGTTTACACTTACTGTAAAACTACTAGCAATTGGGTTTGGTTTGGGGGTTTTTTTGGGGGGCAGGGGGATTTATGTTTTCATCCTTCTGAATGGTATCAATTTCTAACTGCACTTAACTCCTGGAAACTTTCCAGTTGATTTACATAACTGAAAAACACCACAAGAGTTATACCAGCTCATTGACACAGAAAACCAAGTTGACATACTTCTCTACCATCCCTTCCATTTTATTCAGCTAAGCATTTTTCTAAAAGACATTTGGCCAATCTCCTGCAGGGATGAGGATCCCTGAGCTTGCACAAGCAACAGATTGTCACGCTTCATTACAGCCACAAGTGAGGAAGTTTTCCCAATGCCAATTTAAGCACACTACTTTTTCCCCTACCCACCACAGGTATTGAAGATGATTCCCTTCCTCTCTGCCTTATCCAGGCATATCTTCACCCCTCAACTTTCTTTTCTTCAGACTAAGCAAAACCACTTCTTTCATTTCGTGACCATTCTCTCTGCTCTCTCCTGAACTCACTTCAGCTCCTCCAATTTTATTTTTTCTTAGAGTGCAGTGCTTAAACGAGCCCTATATTACATCTGGGGCCTTAGCAGTGGAGAGAGAAAAAGGAAAAATACTTTACACTAGGGCTAGAGTTCCGTTTGTGCTACATACAAAAGTATATTTTTTGATACAGTGATTATATTGCAGATTCATTTTCATCTTCGAATTCACTGAAAACCCTAGAACCTTTCTCAGAGTCATCAATTGCCCTACACAGAGAGAGGCAGTCTGCAGAAAGCTGAGCACTTTTCCTAGCTGAATCTTTGTCTGGTTTCTTCTGAACATTTTCCAAAGACCACTTTGAAATCTAATCTGTTCCTACAAACATATCTGCAGTCCTATATTCTTTCTTCACCCATGCATTAGTGAATACACTAAGAAAAACCAGATAACTGGATAAATCTTTGCAGATTTATGCAAAACAAACTCCCATTCTGATAGTGAACCACAAACAACTGGTCTCTGTCTAATTTTCTAGCAATTTCTGCATTCTACCTATAGTATATATTGATGTACAAACAGACTAGTGAATGAGATGCTGGAATGCAGTGCTGAGGAAAGGGACCTGGGGATCCTGGTCAATGGCAAGTTGAACACGAGCCAGCAGTGTCCTGGGAGGTACCAGGCACAGCATCACTGCTGGGCAAGGGAGGGGATTGTCCCACTCTGCTCTGCATTGGGGCAGCCTCACCTCGAGTGCTGGGAGCAGTTTTGGGCGCCATAATATAAGAAAGATCTAAATCTATAACTGAGGATCCAAACTAAGGCCACAGGGATGGTGAAGGGCCTTGAGGGGAAGGCATATGATGAACAGCTGAGGTCACTTGTTCTCTTCAGCCTGGAGAAGAGGAGACTGAGGGGAGATCTCACTGCAGTTACAACTTCCTCATGAGGGGAAGGGGAAGACGAGCGGCAGGCACCGATCTCTTCTCTGTGGTGACAGTGACAGGACCCGAGGGAATGGCCTGAAGTTGTGTCAGGGGAGGTTTAGGTTGGATATTAGAAAATGTTCTTCCCCCGGAGGGTGGTCGGGCACTGGAACAGGCTCCCCAAGGAAGTGGTCACAGCACCAAGCCTGACAGAGTTCAAGAAGTGTTTGGACAATGCTCTCAGGCACATGGTAATTCTTGGGATGTCCTGTGCAGGGCCAGGAACTGGACTTCGATGTTCCTTGAGGATCCCTTCAAACTCAGGATATTCTATGATACTGTATTTATCATTAACACATTCCACAAGTCCATTTACCCGAATACTAAATTAAACAAGACCAAAATTTCCCTAAAATAAATTTTGACAGTTATTTATTTCTTTCAGCTTGATAATTCATTGACTCAAATTTAAATTCAGACACTGTAACTGAACAAGAGCTTTTGCTCTCTGCTGAGTATCACTATTCACGGGCAAATAAGAGAGCAACAGATTTCTTCCACTTTACATATAAAAACCCACATGATGTTAGAATTGATTCAAGAATAAAGACAAAAGTTTTCTGAGTTGACTTGCAAATAGAATGATTTCACCTGGAAACACGTTTAAAAGACTCAAATTTCAGAGAAGATGTCTATGCATTCAAAAACCGGAGGCAGTTCGCAAGCAGTACATGGTTTTTCCTGGGTTCTTACCAATCCAAATCACCCACCTCATAAACTCACTAGGTGGCACTGCATGCACATCGAGCTGCAACAACTTCTGCATGACCAGAGATTCAAGAATGGCTTAATAAAATACACCCTGAAGCATAGAGTATGTGCACATATTTGTGGCCTCACATAATTATTTCTTACAATAAAGCTATTGGAAACTTCTGTCTGAAGCGAGGATAATCTGTTTGTCAACACAATTTGCAGTTTAAGGAACTAAGTAACACGACCAAGCAAAAGCTACTTTAAGTGCACGCCTGTTAAATTCGAAGTCATACATCTTTACGTAGGTGATCACAGTGTAATCATGAGGCAAATTACTCATACAAGTAAAAGCTATAAACAAGAAGTATCTGAAGAATCGGTTAATACATTAGAACCTCTGTAACTGTGATAAGTATTTTAGAAATACTGCCTTGTAAAGATGTGAGCTTATGGGCTTAAATCCATGCCCAGCTAGCATGATACTTAGGCAATTGATTTACACACATACAGTATCCAATATGAGGATTTCAGTAAATCCTTTAAGTCATGTTTGAAGACGATACTTAATTAAGGTCATAACAGGAGAATTATGAACTGTATATTCATCCCCATAAGAAATAAATCAGAAAATTGAAATAAAGTCAAGTCCTTTGCTGCAGAGTTGTGAAACACTCCTGTTTGATTTGGAAGTGTTTCTGCTCTCCGGTATACAGTATTTGTAAAATGGCTGCTAAGTACCTTAAGAAAAAATCATTTTATTTGCATAGCTACGCTAACCCATGGACAAAGATAAGTCCTTAGATATGGAGAAAGTTCAAAAACCAGAGGCAGTATGGGCATAGGTCTGCTCAGATCACAACCCCAATGAGGAAGCTCTACTGGTTTTAGCACCTGAGTACTTTGCAATGCATTCTACCATATATGTAGCGCAGGCAGAACCAGACTCTGATACACAGGGCAACTTCACAGGGAAGGAAGGAGTTGGGCACGCCAGGGGTGCTTACTGCTAGAGGGCAATCATTTGAAAAGCAGGATCACCATCAGAACACTCTTAGTAAGGTGTGCACTGCGTGGTAGTGCTTCCAAACAATTTGAACAACCAGAAGGATGTTAAAATAACAGAACTGGCCACACTCATTCTGGCACCAATTCCGAGTAATACTCGCATAAAGAAATGCACTGGAAGCTGCAATTGATGTGGCATCTTCCATTAAACCAAATTCATTCAGGTAAAGATCTTGAAGGCATTCAACCAGAACTGTTAGCCAGAAGTTACCTAGTCCTTATGCTGCTTTCCAACTCTAATACAAATCAAAATATAGTACATAAATTTCAATAGAGAAAAAGAAAATAAGGCCATAAAGAAACTTTTTATATGGACAGATATTTTTACAAACTTACTTTTGTGCTGTTAACCTCCAAAGGAATTTTCTCTAAAGCAATGTCCTTCTTTAAAGGCCAGTGTATCATCTATGTTTTCCAAAAAGAAAAGGGCTGGCTAATCTAAAGCTTTTCTTCAAATTAGATTAATTTTCTTTCAGTTCTAATAAAATTTTCATGTAAAGAAAATTCTGCCTATATTAAATATTGCACCAAAGAATAATTTACTATGCATTCTTAGTAATCCATGCAAAAAGCAATTTGCAATGATATGACAATTTTCTCCATATGAAGAAATAATAGCACACAGTATGTAGTAATCATTTACTGGTTTTCATTTTGCAAAATTTAGCATTTTTGTAAAAGGAAATTATCTTATATCCTAATTAGAAACTCACTATTTAATCCAGGCTAAAGGTAGTTAAGGATATCTAATATTGCAAAAACATTCCTTTGAGGAGATTAACACAAGTCAAAATTCTCAAATCTGGATTAATTTAAACAAGCAAAAGTATACACACACAGAGCAGAAGCTGAAGTGGAGTTAGTGCTTGTGCTTCAGGTTTGATCATAAGTTCCTTAACAGAATATAGTCAGAACACACATCACTAAATATTAGGAAACCATTTGAGACAAAGCAGTTATCTACTTGTTAATAGGATTCCTCCGTTCTTACACACTGCCCTCCCAAAACTTAATTCTCATACAGATGTACACACACACACACACAAACACACTCCTAGCTGGATAAAAAGCAGATTTATGTATATTTTCTAAGCTAATGNGAGGGAGGGGGAAGGATTTTGCAAAGTTCGCAAAATTCAAATCACAAACCTAGCATCAAAAGATTAAGCCACCAAAAAGCAGATACTATTCTTCAACACGTGACCATAGATGCTCAGCAAATACTTTGTCCAGGCTAATCAAAAGGTTTTAATTATTTTTATTTCAGTTTAAAGAATTAGTTCATTCCTGCTTTTGCTATGCAGAATCTTTTTGTTCACATTTTAAAAATACATTTAATAAAAATAAATAAAACCACATTGCCAGTATTTGCTGGGCAATAGCTAATCTCACTTGGATACATCCTTTAAATTAAATATTCAAGAGACAAGAGCTAACCAAATGAATTTCCAATGACAAATTCTTATAAGAAGTAAGCTAATGCATTACCATTTAGTTACAAGACTACAAACATGAGTTTGGCCCAAGGCCCACTGAAGTGAATGGAAAATCTCACACTAACTTCAAAAGACTTGGGATCAGTCCCTATAATAACTACATGAAGAACATTCCATTTTGGGTGATGCAGCTACATAGCAGTGGTTAATAAAGTCAATGTGTGTTTTCAGTGGCTGAAGCTTTTTTCAGGAAAGAGTTATCCTGGAATACTGGGAAGCAAATAGATTCATCTGCCTAATATATCACTAAAAAAAAAAAAAAAAAACAAAACAAAAAACAAAAAACCAAAAACCTAGCAGAAGGTCATATAGTATCCTGGTCCTCAGGGTATCAGAAGGCTGTGAGTAACTCCGTATCATGCAACACTAATCTAATGGGAAAAACCTCACCATAGTAAGGATTCTCTTTGTCTCAAGCTGTAAAGTTAATTTTACTGTAATCTTTTACACAGCGTTTAGAGATGAGCATGCTCAGCTGCAGGCAGTCACTGCCACCAAAGCTGGCCAGCGCTGCACATTAGGAATGAAGGCTGAACTTCCTGTGGGTTCCTGCCTCTGGCAGCAGGAGGAAGCTTTTCAGTGACTGTTTGCATCACCCCCTACCCATGACAATGGATGCTGTCACCTACTAATGAGAACCAAAGATTGCACTCACAAAGGATGAGCAACATGTGTCTTAAAGTATACCTCTCAGTGAAAGAGTTATTTAAAAATATATACTGTTTATATGCTTAACAGAAGTCATTCAGAGAAAACAGAACTTTTGATTAATAAAGTGGGTTACCTTTATTATATGAAATAATCACTATACCTCAAAAAAAAAAAAGCAAAACTGAATTTCCATTTCTTATAGGAAATTTCTATATGGGCCTTCTTCCTCATCAAGTAACTTGCAGGTTTGTACATCTTCGATCCTGTTTCCACTATTTCAAAAATGTAATTTTTACCCTTTTTTCTGAATTCAATTATTTCACAAAGAGCAAAGGAAATTGGCTAATGGACTATACAAGAATAAACTATTAAAACTGGCTGTGTAATGCAAGGAAACAAAAACAATGAGAAAAAATAGTTTCCTGTCTAGTCACTGCTTGTTTCTTGAACTAATGAAAGACATAAAATTTCTGACAAATTGTGATTTTTAATTTGATGGCACTAACTGAAGTACTAAACTCCATTTCCTTCTAGATAGCCATTTGAAATAACTACAAAGTCTTGTATCATGGTAACTGTACAAATTAAACTGGATAGAAAAAGATGTAATGTATTCTAACATTCAAATAACAAAAGAACAAATATTGGACTCACTGTTATTTGAACTATTACATCAGAAACTAATTGAATTAATAAATTTTAAATGTACCATTTATTTTATGCCAACCAGAATCTACATATGAAATTTACATTATCTCACTATCAAGTTGCAGCTGACAATTAACATTTAAAAAAAAAAAAAAAAGGGAGATAACTAGATGCAAAGAATAGGTTATACAGACAGTAAATCCAAGTTAAGATTTCTGTTTCTTAAAGACAATTAATAATGGGGCTAAATCACAAGTTAAGCTTCCAGAGTCAGGGAAACAATAGTATTACTGCCAAAGCTTAAAAAAACCCAAAAAGGCCAAGGATCTAAATAGAGAGAACATTTTCTTCATTACCACCATTATTAAATTAGAAAACGTACTTGTGAATGTTCAGAAAAGGAGCACTTTAATCCAGCATACTTACATTATTGCATTCTCCCAGGAAATACAGTGCAAATCCATCGGCTTTCGTAGCTGCCAAAGCAAAACCAAAAGAAATAATTGTACTTACGGGGATAAATCAAACTTATACAACATCTTAAGAGGTGAAACCACAGATTCAATTCCACTTAGGACAAACATCTACCATTCTAAAGGTTAAGGTCTTTTGCTGTGTCCCCTAAAACTTCTGAGAGTCTACAGAGCTGGAGATACCACAGAGTTCTTGCTTTCTCCATTGACATTTGCTGCATTCTAAAAGATAGTTAGAAACCTTCTTTATACATCTGTTCTCCAAGGCCTAACGTTGGTAAATGCAAATTAATTCATACAATAGCAGTAACATAAAAAAGTGTATTTACAGTATAATCCATCAGATACCATTATAATTTCTGTGAGTAAAATAAATACCACTTGTAAATGTTAAGCTATATTTGTCCTTGCCTTAAAAGAGAAAATCATGAGAAAATGAGGAGTTACAAACACTGCTATAAAAATATGTTTCCAAACAAACTGTTTCTATTTTCTGCACCTACTCCATCTTAAAAATAAGTTCCTTAAACTCTCAAAAGTTTAGAGTCAACCAACCATCATAACTTACTCTCAAAATCAGAACAGTGTATAGCAGACAATGTTTTTCACCCTGCTTTACACAACAGACCTGGATCATGTGTCTGTCTTTCCAAAAGTTAATAAATATTCCAGCCAGTAAAAAGACATATCTGGTACCTATTGTCTTACAAATGAACTCAGGAATCCTTTTAGAACATTTCAGGGGAAAATCAGACTTATGTGCAATGAAATCAAATGGCGTTCTTAAGTTCTTTGACAAAAGGAAAAAAGTTTCACTGTATAGTTACTTGCTCATTACCAACTGCACAACACTGGTAAGAGTTGAGGGCACAGTAATTGGCATTTACATTTTAAATCCTTCAGCTGTAGTACATAAGTATATTGAGCTACTAGGCAAATGAGTACTGCAAAGGAAATAACATTAAAAAACCCCTCCCACTTGCTTTACAAAAGACAAAAAATTGTAAAACATGAGCACTCTGTCTTGTCAATTCTCACTTTCTGTGTACCAACAAATTTGATTTGCTGCAAGTTGGACATCAATATCCAAACAATAGCTTAAGCAAGATCAGTAGAATAAAGATCCTTTTAAAACATCATATACATAAACCAGAACTATTACTCATCATTACTAAATGATGAAGTAGCTGGCATGGTAAAACCTTTCTAAAGAGCTGAATGAAATCTACTGTGACACACCCTATTGAAGTCCGAGTCCATCCACTCTGGCTAAAAAGAAGCCAAATTACACTTATATTGTTATTGAGAGTCTTTTGTTTGTTTTTAATTTTTAACTTTTGATCATATGCAGTATTTTCTTACCGTAAAAGGTACTTACATCATAGAAAAAATAGTTAAACAACTGAGTTTAATCTGAGATCACAGAGAAGATATGCCTTCTCTTCCAGTGCCATTTCAGTTGTGTTTCAAAAGGAATTAAAGTATGCAGTGGTATTACCAATAGATTTTTTTTTTTTTTTACTTTCAATATTGAAAGTGCAACACCATCATAACCAGAATATTCTATTGTTTGGTTCATTTAACATGAGACTCTAATTTCGCAATTGGATATGCAACTCTCTCCAAAGATGAAATTCACTTAAGTGCAGCTAGGGATTCACTGAGGGATAGAAGGTGAAGTAAGTTCACACCGAGAGAACATCCAACGAGAACATTGTTATCCCTCAATACCTGTCTAAATTAATTAAACCATGTAAGAAATGTGCTGTGCACTGATGCTGAGTAACAGCTCAGAGACATCTGATTCTCTTTCTTACCTATTTTAATGATGCTGCTCAGTTCATACAGAAGCAGTTGGTTATCTCCTCCTGTATCCAGGCGCTGTTCTATGTAGCTGTTTAATTCGTACACAACACCTTGCATATTAGTATCCTGGTACTATGGAAGCAAAGATGAGAAGAACATTTTAGAATAACTCAGATGTATTTTGCAGGTTTTAAACATACTAATTCATTAAAAATAATATGTTAAGATTTCAAGCAGAACTGTCCTAATCCAGTGGCCTGAAGAAGAAGGTCACTCCTAAGCAAGAGGCACAGCACTCCACTCTCTGTTCCATTAGACATTTGTCCAAAGCACATTGAGAACATCACTGAGCAATTAATAATCACCTAAACTGGGCCAGGGTCATGGACAATGTTTAAAGAAAATGAGAAAGATGACAATTATAAAGGAAGTAGACTTCAACTCCTTCCTTGTAAGCTCCTAGTCCACTAGGATAGGAAGCAAGTAACTGCCTTAGCTAATATCTTCCACCTCAGACTGATGTGACAAATGATGGAACTGTGCCAAGCACCAGAGCTTTCAAGTGGTGGTAGCTCAGGAAGCTCAGCCTTTCAAATACAGAAAAAATTAACATCAACCAAGTGAAGGACAAAAATCACAAGTCAAAATCATGCCAGCCACTGTGGCCTCATAGGCATTTGTTTCAGCTGATGATGGCAGACACAAATCAAATCTGTTGGCAGATTACAAATCAGTTAGGATATTTAGATGGGAGCCATGGGGTGCTGATTGCTGATATGATGGAACAGCATGACATGGTTAAAATCTCACAGGAAAGGAGATGCAGCCTCCCTTCAGGGGCCCAGCTGCATTTGTTTATCCATTTCCCAAGTTCTGAAGGGCCGATAAAAACAGCATTAAATGTGTACGTGTAGCATGACAGCATCATGAACAATAATTTCACAGAAAGAAATACTTGGCACTGAGTAAAGATTCATTACCCTGCCCAAAACTGGTAATGTGGTAACTGAAGAAAGTAATATGGTCAATTACTTACTGAACTCCATGATGCAGTAAATTACATTGCTTAAACTAAAAATTAAGCTGGTGATATTTAGACAAATTAATGTTGCTTGAAAGACTAAGGCTTATTCTCCTGCTCATTCATACTTCAGAGCCAAATTTAATATAGATCAGACTAATAAAAACTACTATGGAAAATGCTATAAATGTTCAGAGTACCACAGTCTACCCCACTGCCACTCCCATGTTGATGTGCATATGTGTAACTCTGCTCAATATCTTTCTAGATCTTCTCTGTCTGTAAATGTGGATAAACCTCTACATGTGACACTTAGTGAAGGATTAAGCACATAACTTACACAATATATTTCATGATATAACTTTTATTCCCACTATTATTTTCATGCTTTCAACACACTATGTCATGAATACAGAGCATATAAAGATATATATATATTTAGGATACATTTTCCTGCTTCATCTCAAAAAAACCCAAAAAGCTCCACAAAAAAAAATCCAGAGTGCTTGCTGGCTAATATCAATCCCCAGTTTCTTTAAATTAAGCAGATCTTAATCTTGACTTTAAAATGGCTCCTGGGAATATACAATCTTTGCCATGACCTCTTCTTAATCTATTAATCTGTTGCTACACATGGACATATTAGAGCATTTGACTCCTAGGCTGTCCAAATATTCTCAACGTATAACAAACCTGACACTTCATAACTCTTTCTGTAAAATGATGTGATGATTATACATTTTGACAGGGATGTAAGGTCACACTGCATAAATGCATAAACTGCTGCAAGTCTTGAGTTTGCAATACAGCATGCCACCACCAATATTAGCACCATATGGCAGCTGGCAAGCTTCCACTGCCTGCCCTCTGTTGTGTCCCACATTACTCCTGTATGATTATTATTCAAAGAGAGAAAACAATAGCATAGTTTCATGCAACTGGAGCATTTATACTTACAATATGTAGCCATAAGTAGCCATAAAGCAGGAAAACGGTGAACAAGAGTCTACACTATTCAGACGTGCTAACCCCAGTCTGCAAAAGTATGCGCAGCCACATACCCTAAAGCAACAACAGCTAATCAAGCACACATGCGCAAAGTCTTTATCATGTGGAAAAATGCTTTCTCAGAACTTGGAAATAAATACATATCTCTTCGCCTGTGACGCACAGTCAGGATTTAAATCAAATCTTCAAAGGTTAAAGCTAATACGTTAAGAGAACGCATCATCAAAATGAGCCCATTGGCACAACAGCCATGGCAGAATGACTACTTTCCCTCTCAGCAAGCAGCAGTTCCACATGCATAGTAATTATATAATAGCTATGTGCCCTTTATCCTCACCTCTGCAACATATGCTTGCAAATGTTTTGTAAGCAGGGCAAATCATTGCACACACCCATCTCTGAAAAGACGGCAGCTGCGCAATGCAGGGTGCTGTTACGTGGCACACGTCTGGTACTGACCATCTCTGGACCCACAGCTGGTCAGATGAATACAACTTGTCCAGATTCACAATTAAGTAGATCTACCACTTAGATCAATCATCAACAAAGAATTACTCCATCATGCTGTGCAATGGTTTTCCTTTTATTACAGTAGAGTGAAAGAGTTTTTTTATTAGGTTCTAGGCATTTTAGATTGGATAACCACAAGTATGTTTGGTTGAAAAGCCATAATAGTCTTTATGAAACCACGTATTTAAACACTGAATAAGTCATCAGCAAACTCTGGTACAAGCACTATCCAAAGTGGTTGCTAACACAGACTTGTGCATATTTGGTGTAAAATTTACTTCGGGAAAGCAACTCCTCAAAAAAATTCAACACACTTGGTGGAAAAGGACTATTTATTTTATATATATATATACACACATATATATACACACTATTATATGGAGCTAGTACAATTTCTTAATTTGCAATTTTAATTACATTATTAATACTCATCAACTTTTCCTTAATTCATTCTTCCCATTGCTGATTTCCTTCTATTTAAGATTCAGTACCTACAAGTATTTTGGTATACTTACTGTAAAATTCTGAATTTCGGTGACATTAAGTAAAATAATTCAACTGGACTAAAATCTAGTTTAGCACTATCACAGCAGTGTCATATTTCTAGTAGCTGTGTATATTTTAAAGCTATGAAAATGGACTAACAATTAAGAAGGGAAATCATGTTATAAATATTCATATTAAAATCTATAAATATGAAATAAGGTTGTTTTTACAGGATTTAGGTAAAAATATTTACATGGTTCTTAGTCTTTAGAATATTGCAGTGCAATAGAAGACAACAACCCATGACAGGTGATTTAAGAATAGCTTTGTGATGTAGAACTAAACAAGCAACCTAAGAACATAAACATTAAAGGAGATACTAAAATATTGTAGAGTGAGATGAATTTTAAGTATTCATTCATGGAGAAACTAATATTCAAGTACACAATTTAATATCTAAAGAAAAAAAAAAAACTGAAATGAAGGTTAATTTCCATTCTTTGATGCTCATAGGGTAGCTGTGTCACAGGCATTTTACGCTTTTGCAGGAAAGAAAAAGCCCTTCTGCTGCAACAAAAAGCCTTCATTAATACAGCAGAGGGTCAATAAGTGACAACATAATTCAGAAGTTGATATATTTTCTCTTTAACTTCTTAAAATGTCTTATGAATAGCCATGAGAAGAGTAAGTGTCTATGTAACACTTACCCCTACTACAGAGCTCTTTCTCCAAAGCAACAAATGCCCGGTTCTGCAACAGAACCTGGTCCTTTTGCAGGCTTTAAAGCATATGACCCTATCACAGACTAGAATTAGAATAAACAAGTAGCCCAAATTCCATTTAATGTGGAGAGGTATAGACAACTGTACTTTAGGGATGCAGAAATTCAGTGGATGAGGAGAAGGTAAAAAAAACAATCCAACCAAACTCGAATGTCCTGGTAAAACTGTGCCATCCCAGGTTTCCCTTATTTCATTTGCTATGCCAGAGGAGCCAGGAGGTGAGGGGCAGTGCCTGACTCTCACCACTGTGCAGGCTGCCTGGATGGAGTGAACAAAAAGAGCCTCAGCAGCGCTGAGTGACCCGGTGCTACACATGTCATATCCAGTGCCACCAACTGTATCCAAGTGAAAGGCACTCTAGAGGTGTCACAGGGGGCCACACCACGGACAGATGGAGGGGCACTTGAAACCAAGGCCATGTATTTAATCTAAGACATGCGAGCAGGCCAAAAAAAAAAAAGAAAAAAACAAAAAACCCAACCAAACAGAAACACCTCAAACAAACAAAAAATCCCCACCAAAACCACAGGAACACAAACAAACAAACCAACTACAAAACAACAACAAAAACAGCTTTAAAAAACTAACAACAAAACCACTTTGTTGTTTCTTTCCTCAGAATTACATTCTGAGGAAAGAAAAAATGAACTCAGCTGTCCAGGCAAGAAGGAATTCCCGGACCAGGATTAGGATCTGTTGGGGCAAATAGATGTTCTTACACGGAACCTCTGTTCCTGAATGGTGTGACATCACTAAGACTAAAGGATTTACATAGGGCAAGGACACTGTACATAGACACAGGAGTTTAAAACACCTATTCTCTATCTGGTTACACCAGTTAGTATTTTAGATAACCAGCTTCTTCAAACCACCAAAATTAAACTGTCCATGGCAGCATCAAAACTTTCAGATAACAAATTCAAGTAATTCTGGGCAACATTTTACACAAAAGAATGTCCTTAGGCAGGGACTAGATTTCACCCAGGGTTCTTCAATCATCTTTTTAAAACTGACAGCTCCTCTCTTCTCTATTAGCACACTACAGAACATAGGCAGCTGCTGAACTGAAAATTAACAAAATCTCCTCATAAACTTCCAGCCAACACAAGTTTTCTTTCCTATAAAACTGTAGTATTGGTAGCAAGAGTCATCAGGGAAAGAATTTAAAGACGAACTAAAAAAACCCTCCAAATAGGAAAAGAAGAACATTTGTTTGAAGTCTTAACGGTCTGAATTAACTTAACATTTGATTGAGATGTCACTCTAAAGTATTTCATGCTAGATATTTTCATACTTGACCAGAAGTACAAAAAGATAGGTCTTACACACCTAAGTTCTCAATTCCATTGATGCTTGCATTATAAAAATGATTTTCCAACAGCAACACTTCTGTACTTCTTTAAAAAAATAGTTGTCACGAAAAGAAGTAAATAAACTAAAATATTTGATGCTTTTTGCTGAAATAGATCAGTTTTCCCTTCTCTCAGGTAGCATTATGAAAAATCCCATATGCACAGCTACCATCCTGATTTAAGAGACTTGCTCTATACAATTTTCCAGTTGCATCCATAATTTATCTTCTGGAAAGATAATCAATACCCACTTACTTGTATCTTTTCTAAATACTGTATGTCCTTTAAGAATTTTGGCACTATTACTTCATTTGCCCACACAATAAGTAGTTTTTTAAACCAAAGAATATTCTTTTGTGTTACTGGTTTTTTTTTCCTTCCTCACAAAGGAATGCATAACTAGAAAGGAATATATTGGTGACTAAATTAAGTCCCTTGAAGGCAAAGGCAGCCTTGTAAGAGACATTTAGCTTAAAAATACCTAAAATCTTCATTCCACGTGTCACTACACTTTACCACGAGTATTCAGACATCTAGTGTAGAAATAAAGAAGGCCAGATCTGTAAGTATCGCAATAGTCACTTACTTCTTTAAATGCAAGAAATTGTTTTATTTTAGTTATAGTACTGTTATTGGACTTCTGATGACCAGTGGGTATAAAGAAAGAAGTGGCTGCAGGGGAAAAAAAAAAAAAAATTCAACCTATTTAATTAAATTGATGCCAAAATTTATTCAGGTCATTTTTATGAGTAGTAAGACAGGTTGTGTATGTGTCTGCCATGTATATTTATGTGTACTGCTACCTTTTCTAGGCCTGGTATTTTCACTGGCTGCAATATTTTGCATTGTTTATCTGCATTGATGGCTAGTTCCCATATCGCGTGGAAACTGGTGTTTGTTATTTTGGGCCACAGATAATCACGAGATAACTACATTCTAATAACAGTAAAAACATATAAACCGCACATGTGAATAAACAAAAACATGTGAATAAACAAAAACAAAAACTGCACCTCATTAAAAAAATAATTAAAACCCACAAAATTCCCAACCCCACCAAAGGGTAATCAAACTGCTTGTTTCAAGGTGGAAATGCCAAAAGATGTGAAATCTCCAGACCGAGAAGAAAGTGGTAAGCAATCTTAAAGTGCAGAGACAGCCTTCAGAGGAGCAATGAGCTTGGAGAGGAAACTCAAAAAAAAAACCAGAAGAGGTAACTGGGTTTGGCTGGAGTAACCAGTTTTCTTTAAACTTGCACACTGGAAAGCATGCAACTGTAAAGAGCAGTCTTAGCGGAGGTGATTAATTTTAATGCTTGTACATAGCCTCAGAGAAAACCGCTCCTACATGCATTTGTCTGACGTATATTCTTCTTGTTTTGACTGGAGAGGACATGGGTTAGAACTTGCATGGTAAATAAAGTTTAACATTGCAGCACCATACACAGGTATTCGTGAATTTTTTCTCTACTCATCAAACACCTTCACAACAAAAGCAAAGAAGGGAAAACAGAAGATGACATTTGGCAGCACAGGCCCTATTATGATGAAAACCAGCTCTCTTACTCTGCACAGAAAGGACTCACTAGTTTTGAAGGCACACATTTCCCAGCCTTTTTATGCAGCTGATTTCCAAGCCTCAGAGAGATGGTGAACACCTTTCCTAGAAGGAGCTTCCTGCACCATAACCCCCACTCACTGACATCCATTCTAACCTTCCCATCAGCTCCTTCCCTGCTACCAAATGGTAACACTGAAATAAATTGCTTCACAATAGGAAAAATACATCATAAAAAGCAAAGGCCTCACTTATGAGAAAAGAACATTATGATTACATAGAAGTAACTATGTACTCTGTTATTAACTGTAAGGCTCATAAATCTTCATGAATATCTCAATTATATCACCCCTCCAGATTATATAATAAAACAGCATAATGAGCTTCAGTCTAACTTGACAAGGTTGAATACTGCTCCTCTTTTTAAAGCTTTTTATAAAATGACATTCCCTCCTAATACTTGACTTGCAAGCACTCTAAAGACACCATGTACAAAATTAAAAATAAACTCCTTCATTTTCCTACCACTGTTGCTTATCACTACCACAGTATTCACAAGGTTTTCTTTTTAAAGAAATCAGCTTATACAAGCATCTTCTCATGACAATAGGTGCAATGCCATTTGCAACACTTCTAAAGGCTAAATATATATTTATATTTTTTTTTTAATTTGTTCTAGTTCCCCTAACTTTTTGATTATTTTTTCTTAGTTCTGGGACAGCATGAAAATATTTAAATCCCATCTTTAATAAGGAGATACTACAAGGAACGAGCTTGCTTTGCCAGTGTGCCATAAAGAGCCTAAACCTTTATTATCAGTTGCACAGTGAAGATGCATGCAATTACTGCAACTATTTACTGAAAACACACTTGCTAATTCTGTGACTGGCAGTGACATACTGTGCTGGGTGCTGGCTGGTGCCAAGGCAGCTGCCAAAAAGCTGCAAGTCCAAAAAGGGGAAAGGAGAGGATTAAAGTACCATTCCTGTTTCCAAGAATAAAGTACTGTAAATGAACGAGTCACTTGCTAGATAATAATTTTCTGGTGTTTATATGGTAAACTTCTGCAAAGTGAATTGCTGTTGGCATTGCCAGAGTTTACAAAGCAAAGGTACTTGCCAAAAGGCAGCTTCACTGGAAGTACTGTTCAAGTAAACATGGAATGGAAAGTTATTAAGCAAAATGAACAGCTAATTTTGCCATGATCATATCAGGAACATTGAGTATTTTCATTTAAACTTTAGAATCTGAGGTACAAAAGAGCACACAGTGATCACGGGAAACTTAGCAGCACGTAGAACAGAATCCTGGCTATAGTTCATGAAGGAATGGGGTTATTTTTGCCAACTGAAAAGAATAACATGTCTCCAAAGCACACTGTTTTCACTAATGTTGACAAAGAACTACATCTTCAGATGCACATGAATACATATGCACTTTGTGCTCAGACTCACACTCCTCTATTTTCGTTTCTTTTGCAGATGAAACAGCAAAATAACAAAGTATTCAGCTTAAGTTTTCTTCATCCAAGTAGTTCAGTAGTTGGTTTTCTTTCTGAAATCCCTCTGCCCAGAAAACCACTAATGTAGCTAGGATGGATGAGATCAGCCAACACACATCTGCACAAGTAAGCAGAAGAAACTCAGCATTTCCAAGGATGTTCCCAATACTACATCACGTGAAAAGGAGATTCTGTCCCCAGCTACATATATTTCATAAACACTGGAAACTAGTACTCAGAAAAAAGTTCACAGGTTCACTGGTCACAGATGCTCATGAGGTATTTTGTACCCAGAGCTGTTCTTACGCCAAAAGCAGTCTACAGGAATCAGGAAATCTTTCCCCTCCACCACCCATCAGATGTTATGTCAGGCCAAATGAGGAAATCACTACATATAATTTCTGAACACCAGAATATTGACAAAACTGCCATTAGTAGACCAGACTTACAAATAATAAATTTTGAAAAGTTTCTTTTCTATTCTACAATTCTCAAAACTTAAAATATGTGGAGGTTTTCTCCTGTTTTCTCCTACTTTCTCCTCTCTTCTTTCAAAAACTTGAAATGAAGTGCCAACAGCCAATTTTGCTGCTTTATTTTAATTTTCTACTAAAAAGCTAAACATGATAATATATTCAAAATACAGATCCTATACAACAGGAATTCAAAACTTCTATTTTGAAATTTCTTAAATTTTCAAAGTGTGAAATTGCAACAGAAAACCCATGAAAATACTGACATTTCCTTCCAACAATAAAGATTTTTCTCAGTATATTCCTACCTTGTTTTCTAGCTAACATGGTATTTTTAAGCAATCAGTGATTTGATTCTGCACTAAATTTCCTTTCACTAACCTTAATTTTTTCTTCCCTATGATACAAGCTGCTTCTCGCAGACATTTTCAGGAATTAAAAATGTAACACTTAATGACTTCAAAACTCATAATTTTTCAGTCAGCATGAACATGTCTTTTTGTCTTTACTCATGTACAGAACTTTCCTAATTTAAATTCTAATTTATGTTCATATTTTAATTAAACTGCTATCTGTTTTAGCTGCTGCTGAAGAAAGAGGATGTGTTACAATGGTCTACATTATAATATAAGGCCTTATCCAAAAATACAACAAACAAACCTGTTGATTTGTAGCATGGTGCATTACTAAGTACTTTACTTTAAAAAAGCCAAACCAAATAGTAGTGCAACGCAGTATACATACCGAGTGCACAATGATTGATGGCTGAAAAAACAAGGGAGAAAATGTTTACTTAAGAACATCTGAAGTATCATCTGCACCCTACTGATTCCAGGGCTTCAAGTGACAGCCCATCCATCTTTAGGAAACTCTAAGTCACTAGATATGAGTTTGAGGGGCTAAGATGGCTGCAACCAGTCTGAGAGTCACAGGGTGTGACCAGCCAGGCAGACTTGGGGGTTCAGGGTTTCAGAACTTGCTTTCCTTACCTTAAATAGCTCTGATGTGGTAATCAAGATATATTCTGTAACTCTGTTTTACATAGTTTTAGGTAAATGTTAATCTACTAAATTAATGACAATTAAAAGGAACTTTCCCACACACATAATTAGAGCTTCTGAGATTTTTCGGCAGATCTTTAGTTATTTTGAAATCAAAACAATATATATAGACATACTAATAACAGTAATTCTGGGTTACACTGAAAGGTATTCACTGTCATAACAGTAGCATACTAAGGGATGAACAAAAACAATGTTGAAAAATAATGAATTACTAAAACATACATATTTTCACCTAAATTCCCAACACCCTTATAAATCCATGGCACATCATGTATATGGAAAACATCTACTTGAATAAACTCATTTTAGACAACATTTAATCTCTTTTTTGTAGACACGTATGAGGTGAACTTCAGTTACCCCTTTTCCCAGCCCTCTGCTCACAGGGTTACAAAACTGAGGTTTCCACTACCAGCCTCAGTTCCCCACTCCTTCCACACTCTAGCATTTTCCAAAGGACTTCTACTCAGAGCAGGACCACTCATCCAGTTTTTGCAGTCTTCCAACCTGCCCTGTTTTTAATATGTCTGACGCTACTGTGCTTCTCCTGGGAACATGAAATAGTTTATGCAAGACATTCAAGAAGTTTAGAAAACAGAATGATTCCACCTCAGAAAGTTGTAAGGGCTCCCCCATCTTAGGGGGTCCCTCAGCATGGCTGGACCCATCTGGAGGCAAGATTGTCCTGTACTAATCTTTTCTCATTCCCAGCAAAGACACTCATTCCTAACAGATCCCTGTAATTAATCCTCAATCATGGAACGATATTCTGCAGGACACAGTGTCAATAAGATGTAAGGCTAGGGTTGGGAATCTATTACTGAATACGGTTTTTTTAGGATTTTACATTATATTTCATGCAGAACACTGCAAAATATTTTAAATTAGAGAATTTAACTCATCGTGCCATACTGCATCTCAAAAGGGAGTTATTAAATAGGGCATTTTTCTTCCCTTCTTATGCTTGCCATCTATTGAGGCACTTCCACTGATTAATAAATAGTCTGATGTTATGCTCAAAGTCCCACGAATTTCCTAGTTTCCATGAAGTACCTTTTTAAAACTGGATCATGAAAATAGCACTGGGAGAACTCTAAATGCAAAACACCCTTCAATTTATTTACAGCCAATCAAGTGTTCTTAATATTTATTTTCCTTATTAACTGTTCTCTAGACAGTCTGTACAGCATTTTTTTCTCTGGAGATCCACTACAACCAGGGAATAGAGTTAAAGCTTGATCAGTCTATGGAAAAATCATCTCAAGTGAACAGTGGGCCACTTCTTTTTAGAGGGGATAGAGAGCAACACTTACCCTGCTGACTTCTTTAGGAGCCGTTTCATCTAAAAGGAAACAAACCAAAAAATTAGGCACTCTGGGAAGTTTCTAGACTGAATGAAGAACAAGAAAACAAACTTCAAACAATTTTTGCACATCTGTACAAAAATTTTCTAACGTGGTTCGATCAAGTGATTGAAATATCCTGAGACTGG
Source organism: Falcunculus frontatus (assembly GCA_013398115.1). NCBI lineage: Eukaryota > Metazoa > Chordata > Aves > Passeriformes > Falcunculus > Falcunculus frontatus. The sequence goes on along the minus strand of VZRV01003975.1, from coordinate 1,543,606 downwards.
TTTGCATTTACAATCTTTTAAAAACTTCTAAAATTAAAAATCAATTGAAATTAGGACAAAGTATTTAGGAATTCTATCCTGACTTAATAAGAACACAGAATTTTGTACATATCAGAGTTCAGAGGGAAGCTGGCACAGGCCAGCAAAACACTACATTTATACTCTAATTCAGTGAGGCTATTGTTAGTACTGCATAGTCTGAGAATTAAAGGTCTTTGATACCAAATATATGCCACCAATATCCTACAAGGAAGCTAGTGAGCAGCCTTAGACCTCCTGTTCTAAATATCAAAGATGCTAGTCCTGTTCACTTCTTTGGATGTGGAAAAAAGGTCTTGTAGCCATAAGAAAAGAAGAATATCACTGATGTGAGCTGGCATAACATGTTAAAAGAAAATAGATTACAAGATTTTATTATATATATACACACAAACTACAATGTTTTGTCCTTTCAAATGCAACAGACTTTCATGGATTTTTGACAAGTTTAATACATATAAATAAACACAGGTACAATATCAGAGCACCAGCTAAAATATTGAGCAGTATTTCTGAAAACGAGGGGAAAGCAGTTACACAGCAAGAACACATCTGCCATGGGAGGAGTTTCCAACTTCCAGTTTAACCACACCAAAAGTAGCTTAAACACACCTTTACAAACCTCCAGTTGGTTAGTTGTTTCTGAAAACATGAAGAGAACTATTTGTAACCTTTTATTTGCTCCTAGGAATCAAATTACTATACTTAGAAATTAAAATTAAGTCAGGAAATAGATTTAATCTCACAGAAAATACCATATGTTTAAATTTGCCAAAGGCTCTTCATATCTTGCCATTTAAGATGAACTTTTTAACAATAAAGGCAGAAAAAAACCCATATTTTCTAGAAAACATATTTAATACACAATTTATGATGAAAGAATTCTCTATAGCAATACAGATTTCCCCTCAAAATTGAGTGATGCCAAGGAAAATAATTTATTTCACAACCATGAGTGAATATTAGTTTCCTCCTAAACCCAGTCAAATGATATGCCACTACTTTATACATGCAGAACACAGACATAAACTTAATTCAGCTCTTTAAGGCAGTTGTATTGCTTGCAATGCAATGTGTAACACGTGCTCTGCCATGTTCACTGATGTTATCTTCTTGAACCAGACAAATCTACATACCAGTTACAAGAACAGCCAGAGCCACGCTCAAAATCCATCTCCCCTACCACCTGATTTCTGACACTGAGCAACAGGAAACATGAACAGCAGAAAACAGTGATGACCTGACAGTTTCCTTGGAGTGTACACTCAGTTTTCAGAAACCAGTGGATCAAACATTTCTTGAATCAGTGGTGATACTTTTCTGTTTAAAGGATGGGGTTTCCTTCCTCACACTTTTGTGGGGTAGGAGGGTTGTTAGATTTTGTTTGGCTGGTTATTAAACCTGAGTCACCAGTCTTCAGCATTCTCAAAATTCTATGAGCTCCACAGTTCAAACACATAATACAAGAAAAACTATTTTATTTTGAGTCTGTGCACTATGTATTTCACCTGATGCCCTCTATTCACCTTATTTATGGAGCCTGTGATCCTACAGATCTCTCAAGAAAGTCCTTCTCTGCTTCACACCCCATCAAAACATTTCCTGGTTTGAGAGGACGGGTCTGGTTTGCTGCTGGTAACTCTCACCACTCCTACTTCCTCTGTCCCACTGCATCTTGCTGGGTTGGGAAGTCCAGAATTACAGGCAATTCAGGAAAACACAACTAGGACTTACAGAATGACACAGGGATGATTTAGGGAGTTTCTCTCTATTTGAAAAGAATAATTCCTATCATTTTACTTGTTTCTTGATAGTTACTAAACACTGGGCTAACATTTTCAAACATTTATATACTGTAATACTGATGTCTCTCTCTCAAAATTATAACTTAAGACCTCCCTACTGTATGTGTAAAATTATTTTCCCCATATAAAGTAGTCAGCATTTATCAGAATTAACTTTGCCACCTGTTTTATCTCACTCAGTACCTTTAGTACCCTGGATAACGATACCCTAAAAGAAATTTTAAAATCTTATCTTCCAAATTAACTTCAACCCTGCATCCTCTTACCCAAGCCATGATGTACATATTGAAAAACATGGTTAAATCATACTAGTGATCTCCCTCTACTGGAACAAAATCAATGTAGTGTAACATATCGAAGATAAATGACTACCATCACAATTCTATCACTTTCACACCATTGTAAGACATAACTGCCACTGCAATTTCAGCTTAAATACCTATACAATTCTAATTAACAACTACCAAGTACACTACAGATATGTGGAATAATCATTATAGTAATTAAAGACAGCATCCATCTGGGAAAGCTTCCATACTAAACCCAGTCAAATAAGATAGGAAGAGGGAGAAAATAAGAAAGGGAACAGACAGAAAAAAACCCACAGAAGTTTGTTGTTTGGCACAGTAAAAATGAGGCAGGATTTAGTCTGGCTTGGGTTCTTTTCATTGGAGTGTGTGTGAAGAGGTGTTAAATTGTGTAACTGTTCATTTAATAGAAAAAATTCAGATTTCATTTTGCACATTAAAAAAAAAATCCCATTTCTTACTTGGATTTCTATGCATGCATTTTAAAAAACAAAACAAAACAAAGGCAAATAAGCTTTTGACAATTGCAAGATGCTAAACCAGAGTAGTCACAAAGAAAACTTTAATGCAAAGCAAGTTTTCAACATCTCAGACATGAAATTTTGAGGCATTTACCGTGGAAGCAATGATTCTAATGCCCAGTTAGTTTTATCACAGGAGCTCTTCTGGAAAAACAATATTGACTTTCTCCCTGGTCTTAGGCTGTTCTTTCTTCTGTGTAGTTAAATACTACTGGTGGTACACTATTGTTGTTGATGACAGCAAACAAATGCTCAGGATTAATTCTGAGATCCCAGACAGCTCTACAGTCACAGTTTCCTAAGGAATGTTTTCCCACACAGCAGATGTCAGATTGACCTAATAATTTTTCTTCTGAAAATTTCCTTTAGGCTTCAGATAATAAGACACAAGTTGTTTGTAATGCTATTAGGCCAGCGTAGATATATTTGTTGCCTTTTTTTCCCTTGAAAAGTGTCATACACCTATAGATCAAGAGAAATTCCACATCAGTTTGTGTATCTTGGTTAAAGGCTGATCTCACCACTCCGAAATGAAGTTTACCAGGTTTAATTTATCTCTGTGGTAGAATGGCATCAGTCAGATGAAATTGGTCAGTCTATTTTAATTGCAATTTGCATCTTTGTTTTGGACATCTCAAATCTGGCAGCTTATGTCTCCAGTGAATTTGTAAGATCTTTCAAAGACACCTCAGCTGAGGGTGAGTTTCCTAATGCAGGAACTATCACACATACGCAACAGAAATTTCAAGCCATCACTCAAAAATGTTCTCGCCTCTTAATGCACAATCTCATTAAGAGCACCTGAACAACTCTCCTGATTTTCAGCTGTCTGGATTTATTTCACAATTCAGAAGCAGTTGTAGTGTTACTTCACAGAAAACTAATGTAGACGGTTTGTTTAAACATAGACTTAGATATTGAAAGATTGATCAGTGGTGGCACTCTGTGTTTCTTCCCCTGAAGCAGGACAAAACACAAATTCTAGCTATTTTACACAAACAATAAGATCTACATTTTTAAGTTTCTGAAAAAGGATGCTCAGTTCTTCCTTTCTTAAGTAACATGCATCAGACAATGAACAAGGCCTGAACCAAGACTTCAGTGCAGATGGTAAGCAGAGAAACATATTGTCTGCCAGGTGTCCTAAAATTTTAATTCACTCCTTTGAATATAAGCAAACAGGGTACTACACACAATAGGATTCAGGAGACTCTGCATTTGACTTCATCAGACATACCTAAATCTGGAAAATTTGGAAGCTTATTATTTTCTATGGTCTTAGTCCACACTAAACTGATGAAACAGTTGGAACAATTTTGTAGGATAGCTTATTCTGGTCAGAAAATTTCCAAAAGGGCATCTCCTAAAAGTATCACCAGTCCTTGTGAGAACAGAAAGTCATGAGGAAGAGCCAGGTTTTCCTTCTGTTTCCAAAATTGCTTAGTAGTACAAAACATACTGATGGTAGCTCCACCACTTACATATCCATGATCATAAAAATCCTCAACTGTACAATGTATGTGACAATTTAAACTCATCTAAGCAGGGCATTTCCACAAAATTATGATTAAAAAATTGTTTTATAATAAACAGACATAGCTTCTTACTTCTAGTTAAATAGCAGGAAGATGGATGTACCCCAAACTTGGGAATGATAAATCTGCTAAAAGTTTCATACAATTCTGTAGAAGTCTCTCAAGTTTAATACACCTCAGCAAAAATCATGTTGGAACCTGGGCTCTGATCATCAGGAAGAAACTTAATAGTTTCCAGCAGTAAATATGCTTTACCAAGAAAGTCTATGATTGTGTTTTATGGTAATTGGCCGATGACTTCACATCCTATTCAAAAGGGCTGATGAATGACAAGAGTGTTAAACTGGTTAGCTCATCCACCTTATCAGTCAATGAGGTGCAATCACCATTGTTTATCACCGGAATGCAGGCACAAGACAATGGGCTGAAGAGTGTGGAAAACAATTTATCATTTTTTTACACTTACTAGTTTAAAGCTATACCTTTTTCCCCATATCTACCGCTTTTCTTGCCTGGCACACGATTCTGCCTGGCTTTCACTCCACTAGCAGCACTGCAGCTTTCTTTAAAATTGATTACAGGTCTTGCAAGCATGTTTGGTAAAGGAAGTCTCTCATCCAGTAGTAACACAATTTCAGAATTACTTTTTTTAAATCAAACTCTATTCTCTCCTCTTTTTTTTTTTTGTTTCGTGGGGGTTTTTTTGTTTGTTTTTTGGTTTTTTGTTTGTTTGTTTGTTTGTTTTTTGTTTTCTTTTTTTTGTTCCAGAAGCCCTGGTTGCCAAGTATAAGATATCCTTAGAGTTTACTGCAATCAATGTATCTAAGAAACAGCATTATCACTAATAATCTGTCCTCTCACTTTTGAATAGAGATGTTCCTTTACTTTTGAATATTTTTCAAATACCAAATTCAAACTTCAGAATTGAAGTTTTATTGTGTTCAGGAGGTGTTTTCAAAGAGAAAGAAAAAATTACATCGCTGTTGGCTCAAATAGTACTTAGATACATACCTTAGGCAATTCCATTAAAATCAATAGAACTGCTACAGCATGCATTGGAAACCAGAAATGCTTTTACGTATTAAATGTCATGGCATTTCTGTTATGTATAGAGATTTATGTATAGTGATTCAGGGCTGAAGGAGATGATTAAAAGAGAACACTGCTTGAAGCAGGTCCTACAAACCTCCAACTATCTGAGAAAGCCCCACTGGATCTTTTCCATTGCAAGACATTTGGATATTTCAAAAACATGCATACCTTTTGGACCCTGCTGAGCCTCTTGAGTTTGGCTTGTTTATTCCTAGACCATGAATAACTCTTCCCAACTGATAAGATGCCTGGAGAACTTTAAGGAAAGGCACTTCCTCCTGCTTTCCCAACACCTATATGGAGCCCACACTCTATTTTGAGCCCAATGAGACAAGGGATGGGATCACACAGCTCAGTGCCATGACGTTCCCATCCCTGGCATGGAGCAAGGCTTCCAAGGCTCGTTGGCCCAAACAGACCAAGAAATTTCAGCAGGTTGTCAGCTTCTGGAGCAGGAAATACTGCATATGGCTCAGTGACAGCAAGAGAACATATTAATCCTACACACGTTTGGAAGAATGTAATCTTTCACTTACCCTGGGGAAATAGAGCATCAAATACCAACATTTTTAGCAAACTTTTTGCTTTAAATTATTTCTATTTTGTTCTGATCTCTACCTTTTTGATCACTGTATTCTCATCTCCTTCTGTTTAGAAACAGAAAAGATTTTTTTAGGGAAAAACATGTCCATGTAATAAAACTGTCAGCTACCGGACTCTTAGGAAGTTGTTTAAAATTTTCAGATTCCAGTGTTTATCGCTATAGAGAATCAAAACTAGAACAAGCAGGTTTGCAACCTGCCCAATTTTCCTCTTTCTGCATCTCTGACTACATTGAAAACAAATGTCATGTTACTGAACTTTGCAGTAAAATCCTCAGAATTTGCACAAAAATCAAGACTGAGCAGTTTTTTTCTCTTTAGCACAGCTGACAAAAGAAAGAAAAGAAAACGCCCCAGAGGAAAACTTTGCTAACGTCAACAAGGGTGAGGGATCATTAGAGCTTGAGATGATAGGTTACCACATGGGAGGGTGCAGTGATCCAGTGTGAAACATATTTATGTCAGGGGAATCATTTCAATCCCTCTGAAGAAACCATACTATAACTACAACACAGGTACATTTGTATTAGAGATATATTTTATTTACTTTACTCTGGATACTGAAAACCAAGAAACTGAAAAGTGTTTAAATTAATCAGGAAAAAAACCTGAAGAAGAAAACGACAGACTAAAATTTAAAAATTAAGCCTTTTTGCTTTTAGGATATTTCAGCTGATTTGTAAGTAATCATAATCAAGCTCTCAGTGACTGAGTTGAATATTACAGAATAATGATGTGCAGATAATTCATGATTTTGGAGTCTTTGAAAAATGACATGTTACACTAACATGATGAACAGATTGAAACCAAGGGAAGATTGAACTATTTACTACTTATCAGTACCATCACTGTGAGTTAAACATTTTGCTTGCAATGAGAAGACTGTCAAAAAAAAAAAAAATTATAACTTTAGGGAGTGGAAAGGAACAGAATATGTAACTACAAAATTACAGACAGTTCTCCATGAAAGATAATGACAGCACCTTACGAATTTCTGAACTAGTCAGTTTTATTCTAAAAAGATTTTATAATGACAGATAATTATAATTCACAGGAATTATACAAGAAAAAAATAATTTTAAAAATTATCTTTTTGGCTGCTCTACAACAACAACAACAAAAAAAAAATCCAAGACGTTGTGGAGTTCAGTATTCTTCTACTGACATTTGAACAAATGCAAAATTTTAACTCTCTCTAGTAGCAGGTGCAGTATTAAAAATGCTAGGCCAGATTCAGAAAAGTTTTCAAGCAGGGATGCATGCACTATGATTCCCAAAAAATCTCCATAGCAGTCGAAATGAAAGGAAGTTAAATACCCCAGACACGAGTAGGTGTGTTTCTTTATCACTGCTCACATGAGAATGGTCATTCACTAAGTTGTAGAGATTCAGCCACTTGTGAACCTCTAAGATTATATTAAGGTTATGTGAAATAATTGAGGAAGGTTATAATACTGAGAATTGAGCTTACTAAAAAACAAGATAAAAAATGTGAAAAATACCAGTTGTCCCTGGCTAAACACAAGAATGTTCCCAATGAAGATCTGTTTATACAGCTCTGACTGGTCTTGTGTAACCTCGAGGACACACTGTAACAGCCAACATCAGACACTTCAGCACCAGAACACATTACAAAGTCACAGCACCTAGAAGTCCACATGCATCAGGAGATATGGTCATTAAATAGCTTGGCACATCAGCATCCAGATTATCCTTTGACCCAGACTGGTTCTCCAAGAGGTTCCACAAAAATTGACAGGCAGAACCCAGTCCTCAGTGGACCGATGATTTTCTCATTTCTGATTATGCCCACCAGCACACCCTCATGCTCCACTATGCCATCAAATATACTGCATACCAACTTTCAGTACAGAAGCTTCAACACAGGCTTCAAATAGAGGGCTGGCTGTACTATCAGGCACTGATGATTGTCCCATCGTAAGAATCTAGCTCCTAAAATCATTCAACCATAAGAAAGGGAGGTAAAACATAGCATCTCTGTAATTAGGAACATGTGAAAGACTTCATGACAGAAATCATCCCATCCTTAGAGGCTGCAAGGCAAATGTGCCTCAGAGACACATTCACACAGAGAAAAGATTACACTGGAAATTTCAGAAGGAATTCTCAACTCACAGCTCACCTGAGAGATAGATGCCAAGAAAAAAAAAAGAAAAAAGAAATGTCCAAAGGAAAACTGCAAATTCAGATCTACAAGCTTAGAGTAAACGAAGAACTGGATGTGTTCATGCAAGAAAAAATTACTTTCATGTGCATTTTTTATTTAACTAACAAAATCCAATGCAGATGGTAAATTAATTGAAATACTTAATAAGAAATCAGGAAATACATAAAGAAATCAGCTGGAAAGCTAATAAACTATATCTAACCCAGCAGTAAGAGAAAGTGGAAGTACCACTTCTGTCAGTGGAATAAAGGAAACCAGAGCCAACCGTACCTCTTCAGCACGGCTGAAGTTGCCACCTGCTGGGATAAGGAGCTGTGTCTATCTCCCAAATTGTCAATCTAAGAGAACTACTAATGATCACACACTGAGAGCCTGCAACCAAGCGAGAAATCTATTCCTGCAAGTATGAAAAGGGTAATTCATAATCTAAGTCCCTTCTCACCATGCCTTCAAAATAGTTTTGAAACAGTCATGATTGAGGAATCTCATAATTTGCCAGTTACAGCACCATTCTTCCCAACTTCCTTCATCAGGCCTGCCCCAGAGTTCTGTCAACACCGACATGAGTTTCTTACGTAAGCCAGTGTCACACAACTACTTGGACAAGGAATTTGGAAAAACAACCCCGTGACACAACCGCTTCTTAGACACTTCTTTATATATTACATCTACCTAATTCAGAAACACTAGAACCGTGTTAATTAATCCATTTGGGTCTGATATCTACTCAGGAATACGTACAAGGCCACCCAATTTTCACATGCAGCACTAATTCCCGCAGGAGCTACTAGGGGACCTGACCATTTCTAGACACCAGGCCACTTGTTTTGACAACTAATTGAAGGAGTGAGATTAAGTCACCAAACAGTACACCAAAGAGAACAGCCTAATAACTATATAAGAATCTGGTGGCTCAAAAGACAAACATTAACATAATCAAATAAAGCAAGACTGAAAGCAGAAAGAGGGGCCAAAGTAAAGACTTTCAAAACAGAGTTTAAAAAGGAGGACATGCAGGGAGAGAGGGACAGAGGTGCCAGGATGAGCAAGGAGCTTGGACAAAGATGTCAGATGCTACCAACGGTGATGTATTTTACTGAACTCTCTGGGATTATTTTACTTTCTGCCATGGTAAACAAGATCCAATTAAAAAAAAAAAATACTGTTTATTACAGATCAAAAAAACCCCAAACTACATCTAAAGAAAATCATACATGTAAGTCACAAAGTAAGATTTGAACAAAAAAAAAAAATCTTTTTGTTTGCAATACTGTTCACTGCTACTCTTAACGAACAAAGAATGCTGGAAACTTAAATCTTGAGCTTCAAAAATACAGCTGTCAAGAAAAAAGAAAAAGGTAGTTGCTTCAGTGTGCTTTGCCATTTTCCATTAAGTGAACAGATGGCATTATTAAAATTCTAGTAGAATGAAGTATTTATAAGTTCATTAGACAACACTAACTATATAAAAAAAGACAGCAATATTGCAAATAAAGCTGCTGGATTCAAAATAGCATAAAAGTACACATAAGGGTTATAAAATCACATTTATGAGTTAGTATACAAAAACAAATATGCCAAATGAAACAAAAGCAAAAAAGAAATGCACAAAAAACTCTATAAAACAGTAATTTATTTTCCAGGGTCACTTCCAAGTTACTCCATGCGTTCTGAGCCTGAATTCTATAAAAAGGACTTCAAGTTTGACAGTCTCTAAGACAGCTTAAAGGGAAAAAGCCTATTACATTTGTTTTTCTTTAAATGTATATATAAAATTTATGATTTATGATTTATAATAAGTAAGAATAAAATTGCTCCAGAAATAGTCCACACAGAAATATAAATCTTATTGTCTGAGGCAATGTTCTTAGAAAATAAACAAGAGGCCAGCCAAATGCATCTAACACTTAGGTCAGTGCTTTTAAATGCTGTGCCACACTGACTAATTTGATACCTGAGGTGCTTTACCTGCTCTCCTCTTCACCATTTTGAATTATTAGCCTACACTGAACTCACTTTGGAATCACTGATTTGTAATTGCCTTACTTTCTATTGTCTTTCTTCCAGCCATAGCAATGTCCCGATTTGGTAAAGTGGTGTCTCTTAGGATTCTAATTAACTTGAATAAGATGCAAATTCCTGTCACCTTCAAAATGTGCCGAAATGGATTTCCTATAAAAAGAGATAGTTAACAAACTGAAAATTCAGCTTTCGCTCCAAATTAATATATACCAGTTCCCATATGTGCAGATTTATTCAAAAGTACACCACTTCTCTCTGCAACTTCTATTAGTACAATCTGTGTTAATGTTTAACTCCTTTAAGCAGCCTGTCCTCTCTGCACATATTTTATGCAGTCTAACATGTCATTCTTGGAAAGTCCTTGCTTTGATACCTGCACGGAAAATGATTCAAAGAGGGACGTGTACAATTTCACAGCACTAATCTTTCTCCAGAATTTAAAGAATTGCATGGCACTTTTTTTTGAAGGATCCATTAGCACAGGAGAACACTGATCTGTCGGAGTGAGTCCAGAGGAGGGCCACCAAGTTGAGCGGATGGATGGAACCTCGTACAAGGAAACATTAAGAAAATTGGCAATTTTTTCAGCCTGGAAAAGAGAAGACTTCAGGATTATGTAGTTGCAGCCTTCCAGTACCTGAAGGGAGCCTACAAGAAAGATGGAGAGAGACTGTTTACAAGAGCATGTAGTGACAGGACAAGGGGGAATGGATTTGAAATGAGAATACGTTTAGATTTGACATTATAAAGAAATTCTTTACTGAGAGGGTTATGAGACACTGGAACAAGCTCCCTAGATAAACTGAGAACGTCCCATCCATGGAAGTATTCAAGGCCAGGCTGGATGGGGCTTTGAGCTCTGGTCTAACGGAAGGCTTGGAACTAGATGATATTTAATGTCCCTTCCAACCCAAACCATTCTGTGATTCTATTACCTAAACCATAACCAGCGTTTTGTCAATGTTTGTCTATTACTTAATCAGATATAACTGATGCCATCTCAGATTAGAATATTTGAAACTGTCTCTTCCTGAAGAGAGGAACCTATCTCAAAAGGAATGGCAAGGTGCAGGTCCACACCAGCAGAAACCAATTTAAGCCTGAACTGCCACTTCTGTGCTCTCCCCACTGCCTTGGGGCAGTATACAGCTGTGGCAGTGAGCTGTAGATATAATCTACAATTACATAATCAAAATGACCAATGCACGGGAAAGGCTGGATATACACACCCAGAGATGGAAGCTGAGGGCAGGCAGTGCAGGCTTAAATCAACCAGAATTATTTCCTGGGAACAAGAAGGTTCTGGCCCAAGCGAACACTGCTTAAGCAGATAGGATTCACTGGCATCTCAGTTGCCTAATGACTGGACTATTCAAGGCTGGTTGGTGCTGACTAAAGGAGCCTGAGATTCTGAAGACTCTTAAGGAGGCATTGAAAGTTCTCTTTGCTAAGACGATTGGTACTTGTTTTTTTTAACGTAACACCTTCATTCATATGTAATAGCTTAATATTTAATAAAACAAAATGCAATTATGGCTTCCTTCAGGCTGGAGACACAGACACATCATCTTCAGTAAAACGTAGCAGTTGCAGAGATGTCTAGATTTAATGGGTTCTTCCATTCTAAGAACATGATGTTCTACATCAACATTCATTTCTATTTATTAGTTTCCTGTAGCACAGGACTGGAATTAATAAGAAGTTTTAATATTTTTTAGGTACCTGTAGAGCACGTGGAGAAAGATTTATGTAAAAATTCACACTAGTCTCTTCAAATCTTGAAATACTTCTTAACAATCAAGACAAACACTCCTAAGTCATACCTCTGAGTATACGCTTTCTTTTGGTCAATCCTGCTTCTAAATGACTTAGGATTGATTCTTTAGATGATAATATTTTAGGATCAGTTAAGGAGGAAGGTGATTAAGATCAAAAATTATCTTTAGCCTCCTAGAGTTGAACTATTTAGCCAAATCTCAAGTAGAAAACAAGCATGGAGAGAAACTTGCTTTGACAGCACAATGACAGATTCCCTAACCTGTTCTAAAAGCTGTCTGTGATTCCAGTAACCGATTTACACTGTATTATTGCCTTTAATACTTTATTTTTCCATTACAATCCCAGATATACTGAAGGAATGCAAACCTACTCCCTAATTTACTTTTGTTTGCTTGCCGACTGTAGTACGGCAATGAAATTGGATAAGGTGTGCCTATGATATCAACGACAGAGTAAAAATGCTTTCAGCTCCAAGAAAAACCCATTGCTAGAGACTACAGTTTTTTCAGACACTTTAGGGAAAAAAAGGAATCTATTATGTTTCAGTTTTGTCTGGGGAGAAATATGACCTACACAGCTAAAGAAAATTTATTCCTATGAATATCTAATACAAAAGACTACCATAAAATAAAAAAACTATGGCTCAATTCTATAAATGGGTGGATGCACCCTACTGTGCGGCAAAAAGTAGGAAATAATGGCTGGCTTTCCAGTGGAAAGGCTTGGCAGTCAGCCATTGGTGCACACTGAGCTCTGTCCCCAAAGACGCATTCACTTTAGCAACATATTGGGAGGTAGCTTAGAGTGTAAAAATTAAGGAAAACAGTCTTTCAATTTAGTCTATCAGCTGGTCAATGCTAGCCATAATCATATTGTACATAATTTGCTCCACAGAAAACACAGCAAAATAAATATTAAAAAATATATATTTTAATGATGGAATCCTGTGTTCTCCTACCAAATATCACTTTGTAATTATGAAAACAAGCAAAAAATCCATACTGAATACTTCAAAAGTTCTCATTTGAAATATTATCAGTCACTCAACTTATTTCTTGTTCCATACATAGTCTAGCAAGTGTCCTATAATTTGATGCACAACAGGATTTCCCACAAACATAAAGCAAGTATATAACTGCACGCATTCCTTTAGAAACTCTAGGGTGTTGGTTTAAACTGAAAGCTAATATTAATAAAAACAGGACTTATTACTTAAATTGCAACTTGTTATATCCTGGAAATTAGGTTTTCTTTAAGGCCAAAGAAACCCAGGCCCTGTAGTATCCTACTTCATGGAAATGAAAATCAGCAAGAAAATGAAACAGAACAAATATTCCACATTTTTCTGCATCTGTGGGGTGCTAATTAGTTGAAAAGGGTGAGTGTCTCAGCCTGCCATCACCAATAGATTATACAATCCACTCCTCCTCGTAGCCTACATGCATCTACTTGTGTTTCTGTCCTTTTCTCATCTGTCCTATGCTTCCCCAAAGGGCTCTCCTTTCAGTACATAAGAGAAAGAAAGAAACCACTTGGTAAAGCCACTTCATATTCCAATCTTTACTGGGAACGTAGCCAAGGATGTTTACAAAAAGCATGAGTGGGATAAGCAGGTAAGCTGTTTTCTAAGCTTCTCTACTGACAGAGCAGCTCAGTCTTTCATGTATTATGCCACAGTGTCTTTGAAACATTAATCTTCAGAGCAGTAATTTTCTAGTAAATGCTAAAACTAGTAGTAAAAACCTTGTAAGATTCTGAATTTGTTCAAGGACTCCATAAGATAAAGATTTATAAGCAAATTAGGAGGGTTCTTCAGATATGAGTTCGGTATCAAGGGCAGGAGCAAATACTTAGGTACTGACAATTTTTTTTAACCTATTCTTTGCACACAGTAACTCTTTGGACAGTCACTGAGATTTCATCTTTAGATGTGTTTTAGGAGCAAAACAGCAAGAGCTTTGTATCATCAACTCAAAGAAAGGCACCACTGTTCAGCATGTATTTTCCTGCAACATTTCAACTGGTCATAAGGAATTCCAGATATCTTTTATATGGAAAAATACTTTCTGCTTTTGCATTAATGTAGGCCTTTCTATTAGAATTAATGAAATTAACTGGAGCTTTGTGATTTTTTTTCCTGTGTATATAGATGTCAGTATCTGGAACTCAACATACACTTTGTGCAACCACCAAAAAGGAAATTTGCAAAGATTAAAGACGTGAAATGAAATACGTTTAACTAAATACAATCCCTTGCAGCTAATCTGAGGTACTTTCAAATCACAGGTCAGACTGAGATAACAGGATTACTGAGAGGTCAGAACAGAAGTTCAATACTTTCTCTAGATTCCTAATCTGTTTCCTTGAGGAAACACAAGAGTTACCAAGCCATTTTCCACTGATTCCTCCTCTAGGCTTGGATCCTGGACATGTTTTAAAAACATTCTCACAACCCAAGGTGATACCTGATGCAAATGTCTGAAAAGAAGTCCTGGTAAGAACGAAGAATTCTTTTACTTTATTCTCCTTATTAAAATGTGTGAGCTTGTCACTTACCACAGCAAAGGTTTTCATTAACCTTTTGAGATGCACAAATGAAACCTCAAGGTTATGAAAACTGTCAGACTCTTATTAAACACTTTTTTCCAAGAGGTAAAAGTGGAGTCAGAACTCACCAAAGTTTTATGAAATGAAGTCAGAAAGTTCTTGACTGCCTGTCTCCGAGACAAATCTCACCTAACTACCGTACAAAAAGTGTTTCTGTTTCTGCATTCTTTAAGAAAATCTATCTTCAGAAAGAGTACTGAAAGACAACCAACCATATCTGAGGGATTTGGATGTATCATGAGAGAGACAACCTTGAGACTAAGGAAAATCATTCCATCACTGTGACACATAAAAAGAAATGGCAGACCTTGGAATGAAAACCTAATAAAATTGTGTCTCTCCCAACAATCTCAGAACTAAGAAATATATTAATATATATTTTAAAAAATGATAAGCCTAGGGAGGTAGAGAAAATTAAATAACTCCAGGCTTCATTCTGCCTATTTAGCAAAAGGAAAATAAGGTACAAATACAAATGAGATGATGCTGGGCTAAGCAGGTGTTGATTTCAGTGCCTGAAGATCTACATAAAGACAATCACTCAGAAATAGCCAATGATTTCCTAACAGTCTGTAGAAGAATGAGCTCTTCAAAAACTCAACTAATTAATTAGGGAGGTCAGAAAACTTCCAGAGAAAATATGGCATTATTTGAAACAAGCCTTTCCTTTAAGATACGTCATAAAAATAAAGAAAAACAAGTACCGTAACTCAAGTACTATCAAAGATTTTATACACATTTATTAAGAATGAAGAAAATCTAATCAAATATTCTCTCCCTTTAACTAGATTTACAAGAAGACAAAAGAAAAGAAACAAGCTAAGCTTCTAACATGACATCTATTCCTGAGGACTCTGTGTATGTAGTTTTTCTTCTTTAATTTTTTCTATTGAAAGAATTATTTTGGCACTGCTATCAGAAACCTGCCCAACTCATTTTCTTAAGCTGCCCTCAGAAATATTGCTAGATTCTGTCAGCATTTCCTAGAAGTGCTCCAGAAGCATCTCCATACGTAGCTGATGGACAGCTACATAAACTAAGAAATGCTGAATTCAGAATTATAACAAGTCATCCACCTCTGTGAACAGAAACTGCATTGCCATTGCCACACTGCAAAAAAACCATTCAAATCACCTATATCATCCAGAAACAAAACTTAGTTTGGCTGAGTTTCTTCAAAGTGTGTTTAAAAGAATCTTGTTTATGTCCCTGTACAAAAGGGCCAATCTCAGCAATGCTTAAATAAATCTGTGTGGAAACATACAGCTGTAGTGTGTATTCCAAAATCTGAGCCTATCCATTCTCAAATCATAAAGACCTATTTGTGATGCACAAAACTGCCAACATGGGCCAGTGGTTCATTCATCAGTGTTTAGATCTAAAAATGATGACTAAAAGCTGCTGGACTGAACCATGACAAACAACAGTATTTCTGAGATTTCCTATGTTTTTGTGGCTCTGCAATATTGTTCTGTGCCACCTATTGTGAATTTTGAAGAGCCGTAATGGTTTCTGTACCTGCCCAAACCACCTTGATTCAAAATTTGACAATCGTTATTACTCAGTGCAACAAAGAGTTTTTGATTTAAAAAAAAAGCCTCAGAACATAGAAAATACTTGTATAAATACCCTTTTCCCATATTATATGGTGGCATTTTCTCTGTACTTGAATGTATATATATATATATTTTTTCACTGTACTTGGTGTACACAGTTGGCTGCTACAATAGGTACCCCAAACATTGAAATGTATCAGAGATTTATGGCCACTGTTTCCTCCTCAGAAGTAAATTTTTTTGAAGAACACAATCATGTTGGCATACAGGGAGATGACAGTTATTTTCTCCAAAAATTGTTTTGGCCAGAGAACTATTGGAAAACACAGCCTGGTAACAGTACACATTTGTAAAAACAATTATCTGTAAAACTAAAATTTTGTTTAAGAAAAGTAACAGACGATAGGGAGAATTTAGATTATTCCTTGAGCACATTTATGATTGACCATGAAATATATACATAATGGCAAACCAGCAGGTGTCACAATGACACGGCTTCCTACATTACACAATTCAGAAAGAGCACATTCTGGTAATTTAAAACTGCATTTGAAATAACCTCCTCTCCCAGAAGGGCATTCACTGTGTGGGTCATGACAACTCTGATTTAAAAAGAAGGGTCACTGTGTAGTTACAAGCCTAAAAATTTGTTTTGACAAGTCTCCACAAGTGTTCACTGTAAATCCAAAATCACTGCCCACCAATTCCCCCAGAATAAACATCTCTTTACTGCTATACAAATACCTGATGCACTTCATGAAGATATTTCCAAGTGTTCACAATGAACCCTCTTGAACTGAATTAGTATGAATGTAACAAGTCTGTTGTCACTTCCCCACCCCAGTCACCAAAACCTGATGTCAGTTACACCCAACTGCTATAAACCCTTTAAAAACTCACAGACATTCCTTCTCCCACACCTATTATTGAATCGTGTCTTATTAATTTCCTAATCCTTGTTGCTCATCAACACCATCATTCTTTTTCTCTTTCCCTTTCACTCCCCATACTTAATGACAAATGAAATGAAACCAGCACTTTAGGATGAGGACCAAGTACCCTGCAAAAGAGCTCCCTTCTGTTACCTGAACAAACAATAAAACACACTAAATATTCTACATTTGTATTAAAAAAAGAAATGTGAGAAAGTCTCTTAATCACTGTTAATCAGCGATTTCAACTAGACAAACCTCTTTTATTGTAGCCAAAGATCATCACTTACGGGTATCTCAGCAAACTACAGGTTGAAAGAAAGAATAAAATAATTTAGCTCAGTACTGCAACTGAGTAACGTAAGTCTGAATAAAGTACTGTCTCCAAAGAGTTTCAAAGATGCCTTATGGTTACAACTGAAGAGACCTCTTGCAGCTTATCTAAGAAGATCCATAAACAATGTGTTATAATATAAAAACCCAGTTTCTTTTCCAGCATAATATAAAAAACCAGTTTCTTTTCCAGCATATTCAAATGAGTTATTAAGACAATCTGACTCAAAATTTGAACAACGGGTGGTATATAAATCCCAGAAAGGCAGGAGAAGTATAATGACAGAGAATAATGACCCTATTCTGCTAAACTAAAAGTCCATCTACTCAAGTTTGTAATCTATAACAATGGCTAGTAACAGCTCATTTAGAAAGGAAACAGGAAAAAAATAGGAAGAATTTACACTGTATGAAAAGGAGAGAAAACACAGACTACAGATGTACAGAGTATACTTATTCCAGTATGTCCTCAGAGCAATCAGATGCTTATGAATTTTCTCAGCTGGAGGCTGCATCAGGATCATAGTATGTAACAGCTCTTGATGAAGTATTTCTTCTTTGGAATGTGTCTAATCACTTTTTGAACCCATTTACATTTTTAACATCTCAAATATATTATGCTAATGGTTCATAATTTAGGCATGGGTTGTGTGAAAAAGGACATCCTGTTGTTTCAAATCTGTAGTCAATTTGTTTTGCAGGGTGCCCTTCATTCTTCTGTTACGGAAAAGGTAAATCTGTCAACTGTCTTCATCATGACAGTCATAATTATACAACTTCTGCTACAGTTCAGGTCTTTTGCAGAATAAAGGATCCCACTCTGTTTGGTAGCAGCATCACAAAAGGCATCATAATGTAAAGGTAATAAGGAAGACAGGCTTTATAAAGAGTTAATAACACAATCAGAATTGGGGGTCTTCTTCTGGTGGAATTGAACTAAATGCTCTAGCCAGTGCAAGAAATTCAGACCTTGCTAACTTCTCTCCACCATAACAACAAACCTCCTACAAAAGAACACAAGATCTATGGATAGTAAACGAGCATCCTCAAATGCCATATGATTAGTTCAGTAGATGTAAATGTCTCAATGGAATTTATAAAAAACAGAAACTGAATAATACTTTTGAGAAAAGATTATTCTTTAACCTTATTATTCAATTAAATCTTTCTTAGCTTTTCCATCCTTATGCTTAAGCAAGACAAATCCTTCCCATAAAATTTATACTTATCATTGGCTCAACACCAACTGCCACTGTTTTTATAACCCATTATTATTTCCTGCCAAACCTCCTTACACCTGAGCTTTAAGGGTTCCACAGGGAAAAAAAAGATCTATTCCCCTCAGACCTAGAAAAAATTACCGTACACAATCTCCTCCTGTTCCATAACTGACAGTCAGACATTTTGTTCAAATTGTCTAAAGAATTAAAATAATTAAACACAATTAAACTCAGTGTACTGTATTCAAGTTTATTCACCATTGATAAAGTCAGGTGAAGTGGTTCCTCCAAGCCTCACATGCTGCTAGTCAAACAGTTCACTGTCCCCCTCAGCTGTGCTGATGGAAATGTTAGCTTGTCACATATATTATATCAATAAAGAGATCTAGGTAAAAAATACTTCCTTTCTTGCCTGTTTTTTGGCCTTCTAGAAATACAGATTAGAGATATCTACATATCAGGTTAACTTTGCTCTTCTATGCATCCTGAGGAGGTGGTGTCACCTGTATAGAGCATCTGAACTTCAAATTAACCTCCAATTTCCACAGTGACTTGATGACATTTCCTGTTTTGTTGCATTTGGCTGAGCTCTCTATCTGTTTCCCAGCTCTAATGGCTGATTTTTCCACTATATTCCTAGCATCCTTCCTTGAGCTGTAATAGCTGATTCAGGCTAGGTCTAAAGTAATGGAGGAATTAGGGCTGTGGACTGGGCTTGAATACCACCAGTACCTGATTAACTTAGCACGTACAGCACGGCTTGGATCTTGCCAATTCGCAAGACAATATTTGGGATCAGATGTGAGGACTAACCCACAGGGAGGACTATTCCAGATGGTAGCTTGGATGCATCATATTTGGGAGTGAAAAAAAAGCAGTTTAGCCTCGAAGATATGACATGCCATGCAACTAGGCCTCAGAGGCAAAGATCAACCAAACTTTATTTTTATTTGGCACTTTATGAGATTATTTTGAGTTTCTATGTGTCTGGGTTTAATTTTCAGTACATCTGAAGTTTTAAAATCTTAGTGTGCATCCATTTTTTCAGAGAGCTTGTGAAAATAAAAATCCCTCTCAGAATACTAAAGTCCTCTGTAGTGAAAATTTTCTAGGAATTCCATAGTTTACTTCCAAGTTCTCAGCAACTTAATAATCTTCAGGAGAACTTTTTCTCCAATACCTGGATTTTTTGTCCAATATCTGTATCTTTGAAGATAACTGAAAAAAGGTTCGTCTCAAAGGTTTCTGGATTTGTTTCTTGTTGGATTTTTTTTATTGTCTGAAGCTTGAGTACACATTTTGAACCAAATAATTTCTATCTACATGCTTAATAACAGCTTCAAAGTACTTGTATAATATTTGTGACACAAACCTTCCCTCAACAAAACTCTATTGCAGCTAAGCAGAGGTAACTGTTCATTTATGTGCAATACACGTATCCCTCCTACAATATATTTAAACAGGCATCATCTCCTGAAGGAGTAATTAGAGAATGTAGAAGTAAATCAATGAAAATGAAGTCATGCTTAGGCCATCCTCTTGCTGAATGAAGCGGGAATATAATTTAATGAATATAATTCATTCATAAAACATGCAAAAAAATCCCCCCAAAAAACCAAAACCAGTTTATTATAGCTCAGTTGAAAGTTAATTGCCAAGATTTATTTCACCATGCAGAGTATGAAGAAGTAATTTTTGGACACAGGCCTTGATCTACCAATGACCACTAGGACAAATAAAGAGAGTATCTCTGACTCACCATGAAAAGTACACACTTTAAATTAGCTGTACTAAATCTGATTAGATAGACAAACACAGGACAACTAGCCCAAAATTCCACCTAAGCATAGATATTTTAAAGCATAAAGCAACTGAATCACCATCACAATTAGCTAAATCACTACAGAATCACATATTGAAAATTTTTTGTCTTCATTAAGCCCATACTATGTCTGTGATTTACTGTTCTATATATACAATCTGATTTCAAAGCCTTAAGACAACAGAGCAGTTTCAGAAGTAAAATTTCTGCTGAAAATCTTCACTAATAGCCAATAAGAGGTTCAGACAAGTATCATTAATTGCTTCTGTCCATTAATTGCTTCTGCCCAAAGAAAAATAAAATCATCCATTTAAAGCATGGCATTAACATTTATATCCAGCTAGACATCTCCACTGTAAAAGATGAATTTTCATTCATCCTCAGGGCTTCCTGTACTTCCTGTGATATAGAAGAGATGGCAGAATTTTTACACATATATTATATATGGATAAGGCATTGAGAACTTTGCTGAACTGAGATTTCACTACTCGCATACAGAACATCCATGAATAAATATACTTTCTTTGTGCACATGCAGTGTAACAGACTATCACACTGTGTGACTGCATACTTCCCTTTCCTCAAAGACACAAGCCTCATTTAATGGACAGAACAAGCAACCTTGTTTCATAACAATCTATAGTTGTTTTACATTTTGTCATTTTATCCTTATTGGCCAATCTTTGATTACAGGCCTTGTCTAGCCAACAAAAATCAAGTTAATACTTCTACACTTGGATTAAAAAGTCCCATAAAAGTTAATGACTATTCCCTTGTTATTTATTTCTTTCTCAGCTTACAGACCATGGGAATGTTCCTACTCCATTTCAATGCAGGTAAAACAGGTTAGCTAACATTGGCATAAATAATCCTTATTAAAAAGTGTTGGCTATGTGGGTATACAGTCGCCACATACGTCAGCAGAACGAATCTTCTGTACCGATTAGTGAGAGATTTTTTTTTTCTTTTGGTGCTTGATTTTTTACTCTAAAAAAAAAGATCCATGTAAAGGAGACAAAGAATCTGAAAACAAAGAACAGGAGGGCCAGACAACATTCAGGAGTGCCTGTCTCGCGCAGCAGGGAAATGGTTTTGTATTGCATATAACGTTAATTAATCCATTACTGCAATACTATCTCTCTCACACTGCCCACTCTTTACAGAAGATATTGATCATATGGAAATGTTCGAAATGTAAACCAAAGAGAAACAGTAAGAAAACTGGAACATCTATTCCTCAGTATGATACTAAAAGAAGCTCTATGTCATAATTTACCAAAAATTTGAGAAATGATAAAAATCAATGTCTGTTTATTTTCTAATATAGCTAGCAGTACTGAGCAGAAAATGATTCTGTGAAGCCAGGCTTATAAGTAAGGAGAAATAGTATTTTTGAGTAGACAGAAAAAATATAAACACTCCTAATTCAAGACTAACAAAAACACAACAAATATTAGTATAAGTACATGTTGAGAATAATTGCTCTAGATATAATGTGATTAACATAATTAGTTCAAGAGGGAAGTCAGACCAAGCAGTGACGTCTACTTCCTAAGGCCAAACATATCGTCATTAAAGGATTACCCTCTGCAAATCTCCGACCAGCTAAACCATTCTAAATATGTGGAACTCCAGAAAAACAGAAAAATCACCTCCTTCACCTGACCCACTCAAAAAAACCCAAAAAACAATCAGACAATAAACTCTCATGCTTTTCAGCAAATTAGAAGAAAAAAAATATGTGCCAAGCTCCTTTTAGCACTGCTCAGAGTTTTCTAGTGATAGCCATTCAAATAACAAAGAATAAAATTAGTAAATGCTTCAACATCAAGATACACACTGAACAAAAAACTTCATCATCACTCAAGACCTCAGTATTATCTACCAAGAGGCCACTGCTCAGTATTTCCATACTATCAATAGATAAAAAAAATCCTGATCTATCTAATCTAAATATCCTTTCCATTAACCTTTTCTGTCCAAAAAACCAGACTGACAACACCACAGGGAGAAACTTGTTCACTAACTTGTTCACTAACACCTTCTCAGTATTTTCACAGCCAAAACGAGCCCACTTCTAAGTTGATTAAGAGAAAAAAATAAAAAAACCCATTGAACTGGTCACACAGGAAAGAAACCATTTCACCTCGGGCAATTATACTGAGTCTTTCATGAAATGATGCAGCAATAAAACAATTCTTAAAAGCAATGGCACAATACAACAATCTCCCCAGAAATCTGCTGACATATGTATGCCATTTTCTTTATCTGGACTAAAATGGCATTCCTGCGTAGAGCTCCACCACAGAACCGGGAAGTGCCTTCACTTGTCTGCCTCTGAATTACTGATACTAACATAAATTATCTAGACACACGAAAAATGGCAACCTGCAAACTATACAAAAGCCTACCAATGAGTTTTATCTCTGTGGATGTGAGGACTATGCCAAATACACAGACAAATAGGTCCTACATAATCAAGCCCCCAGATATTGTTGCAACTTTTCTGATAAAAACATTCACAATAGAGGCAATTTTTATCAGTCTGGATATTATCCCAGGAACATAGCACCTGTCAGTATCATAAGTTACCTGGATTCAGACAAAAAAAACCACCTAGACCAACATTTTGTATCTAACTGGCCATTAGCAAATCCTGAGTGAAGAGCAAGAACACAGCAAGCAATTATTCCGGTTGGAATTGGAGGGTACATCCTTTCTGTCTTGTTTTGAGAAAAATAAAAATTTTTTAAAAAAATCTAGAAAAGGCATCAAAATATGTAAATAGGGGAGTTTGGTAATAAGAAGCTTTAAGAGTTACTACTATGGTGTCAATGGTGCAAAGTCACACACTGCCCAAATAATTCCCACAATTACTCTTGGGTTTTGGCAAGTATTTGTTGCCTGCTTGGATATCACAAACATAAGCACAGCAGGGATGCATCAGAATAAAACAGCATGTCTGTAGCGTCAATGAAATATTAAGACACCCTAATTATAAATCAAGGAGGTTGTCAACATGCTGACATATCAGTTCCTCCTGCCTAGGTTGGGCACAAGTCAGAATTGCAACAAGCTGTGGAGCACCATTGCAGAGACAGTCTCCAGATTCCGAGTATCCTTCATCTACACTTCTACAGCTACCACCCTGCACTACAGAACAGGTATCTCTGCTCAGTCTGTGTAAAAAGTCCTCAAAAGCTAACAAATCAAGAATAAGCTCCGTTTTTTTCTTTATAATTCTGGCAGCAAGATGACATCTATTTAGCATATACATACTGACAGATATCCTCCTTGCATGTATCTTTTTATATATACTATCCCTGCTTATGGAAATGCATGTTAGCCATCCTTTCACCTATTCAACAGCCTTAGGCAAAAAGCAAATAACATTCCTCTACACACCACCTTTTAAAAGCAGGAATAAATAACAAAAGAGTAAATAACAGAATAACTATGATCTAATATAGAAATATGTACTTCAGTATTCCTTAACAATAAAAACCTAAGTACAGACTTGCTCCCTAAATAGAGCCACACATCAACACCTCTCAAAAACTCTCTGCTTTGTCTCTTACAGGACTGTAGCCAACTTTAAAGCCCATCATGCTTGTATCTTAAAATCTGAAACTGCAGTGCCAGAAATCACTTTTCTTACAGAAGTTTTATTTTTTATGCGTCAATGATGCAGCCTAGTACAATTCAAACATTACAGCAATATCATACTAATGCTGTATTAAGCAACGAATTTCTAATTTCTGCTTTGGTTTTGTTTCTGCTTTTTTTAAGCAGGTCAATTATGAAATATCAGGTTCCTGGTAATGCAGTAAGTCTACTGAACCTAAAAGATGATAAATTCTGAGTATTATCAGTGTCATATCGTGTACTGAATACTATTTTCTTTTTTTTTTTTTAATTATGTTTATGAATTACTTAACAAGAGCATTTGTGTTAACAACGGCAAGGCACCTTAAGTTCCCACTATACATAGCTTTACATGTTTTTGGCAAATATTGCTGGAAAAAAAAATGTATAAAGCTGTTAATGTATCCAGATTCAGCAGTAATTAAGCACATGGTCATGCACTGTGATGAACATGAAGGCCATGGGAAGTGATGAGTTTCTTAAGTGATATAGGCAGCTTTCCATGTAGAAATTCTGTGTCAGTACAGTTTGTCCTTTCTTCTTATTATAAGAGGCCATTAAAAAAGATTAGGAAAGACATCTACGAAATTCAGTATCAACAGTGTAAAAGACGCACATCTGGCTTATAATCAATTTGCTTAGCCTTGTATTGTTGTGGCAGTGAAGCTTCAAATAATATAATTAAGGTTGGAATTCATAAATATTTTTCTGAGAAATTTTTTGGGAGATGAGGATCTATCCAGCAGTAGAGTCTGAAGCTTTCCTCACATTATGTCTCTGGCTACAATCATCTGCCACTTTTGCTTGAATGATATGAAAGAGGACAGTGGAAGAAGTCTCACGAGTTCTGTATTATATCTAGGCATCCGGAAAAGAAAAGATCTCCTTCTGGCAGATTAACTCTGCCACGATCTGAATAGGAAAAATTTAAAACTCGAGTGTTTGTGCATTACAAGTAGAGTTGTTTGGAAATGCTGGGTGCAACAATACAAGACCTGGGTATGTTTTGAGCATGTAATTTATCCGTAGATAATAGACAGAGTTCAAAAAGCTGCAGTGAATAAGCAGCATTCGCTCCCCATGCTACCTTTTCTCCAATATACCAGGAAAATGAAAAAAACAAGTTAAAGAAAAAAATGTCTTATTATCCCAGGTAGATCACCATCACCATCAACCTGTCACAAGCAACTTTCAATCTAACATTTACCATGATGGACACAACATTTAAGCCATACGCATTGAGGGTAGATCTCGTCATATTTTGGGATATAGTTATACCTTAAACACGGCAGTATTTACTGATTTCCTCCCTTTTTAATAATTTAGGTTTAAAAAACCTCCAAAGCATCTAGAGTAATTAATTCAGAGAATCTCAGTCACAGATAAATTCTGGTTCATTTAAGTCCAAATCAGACATTTCAGTTCATGTTCATGCTAATGAAATTCAGATAAACTACGCTGGCTGCAGGCCCATTGACTTCTGGCTGAAGAGTACACACAGCTGGATGTCTGTAAATCAGGCAGGACACCATTTCTGCATATAGGTTAATGACTGTTCTGCGTCACCAACGTGTAAGAGTACAGACACTAAGCCAGAGATCTCAAAACAGCATTTTGCCTGCCTGGCAACTTTCTAATAAAAACAAAGCTTATTTTTCTGGCTGTATCACATTACATGATGTGAGCATTCGTAAAGTAGACTAGGCTGAAGCAAAAGGGATAGAGGGAAAACCATACCCCTTACTGATGTAAAGTGACCTAGGCTGCACAGCCACTTTAAGTCACCGCAGATCCCTGCTGACACCATAAGAATCAGTTCCATCCTCTCCCCCTCA
Source organism: Falcunculus frontatus (assembly GCA_013398115.1). Lineage (NCBI taxonomy): Eukaryota > Metazoa > Chordata > Aves > Passeriformes > Falcunculus > Falcunculus frontatus. The sequence goes on along the minus strand of VZRV01003975.1, from coordinate 1,517,765 downwards.
TTTCTCACTGCCACCATAACTCAGGCAGTAGAATTTTTACATATACAACATGAGCTGACTAAATCATCTCGCAAATTTCTTTGCTGAAAATATTGCATTCTGAAAAATTAGGATATTTTGTTATTAGAAATATTTTATATGACTATAGACTTTATCTTTCCAGAAGAAAATCACAGACAAGGCTCATCAGTATCTATTTCATTCTATAAACAAAATGCATTCAAATTAATCTTTTTAACTTGGCAAGTGTAGTTTTAAATCTGGTTCTGCTTATTTTTATCTAAAATCCAACACTAAAGAAACCACATTCGCATGACTGTCTTTAGTGCAATAAATACAGTCACCTAAAAGATCACTGTTAGAAAAAGGGAAGTAGCAGGGAAAGCAGAAAGACCTGTTGAATGATAACAGATATAAAGCAAGATGATAATGGTAACATAACTATTGCTTGACACTTATAATACAAGTTTGGGGGAAATTGGCCATAATATAGAATTTTAAAGTGTAAGAAAAAACCAGACAAATCCCACTGTTGTGCCTGTTCATGTTAAAACTTTGCTAGGAAAATGGTCAGCAGTTACTTTGCTTTAGCAATTGCTTCAAAAAGTTTCATGAGGACTCCCACAAAAATATATCTTCAGTTTACAGCCTCCCCCAAAAATTTGAGCAAGTGGTAATAAATTCCACTTAGCAAAATATGATTCTTGATGCTAAAAATTTTCCAAAGCATTTATTTGGTTTTAGCATCAAGATCCTTGACCCAGACTATAAACTGCGTTTCAAACATACAATGATTTCTTACAGTCATTTCAAGCACCTTAGACAAAATCATTATTTTTAAATGAGCATAGCTCATAAAAATAAGAAGTATTAGTTTCCAGTAACACAAAAGTATTTTTTATCTTCTGCTTACAAAAAGCATTGTCACAACCTATTCTCTTGATTCATAACACTGCTTTTCTGATTGCTTTTGCGGATTGTAACAATAGGCCTCCAGCAGTGCTGTAGTTTGCAAACTACAAAGAAACTAGTGAACAGTCTACTGCTATATACTTCTATTCTTCTGTTAGGTAATCTCTTTAAACAAACAAAAATTACTGCTACCTTAGCATGATATATATATATATAGTCATTACCACCAAAAACCTGGCTCGATACAGCCTTTTCCATCCCTTGTCCACCATCATCTTTATTTTTTTTTAATAATACTACAGAAAATTCTATCTTCTAAGAAGTAGCGATAGCCCCTCTATTTAAAATAAGAATTATCACCAGAAATCAAACCCTAACCACCTTAGCAGTCCACCACAAACCAAAATCAGTGTTTCTTCCCTAACCTGCCTGGTAATTTGCTCCTTTGCATTTTACCTGGTACATTACAAATCACTGTTAGAAATGCATGAATTTTATGTTTGCAGACAATCTCACAGAATTTAAGATCATTACAAAATTTATGATCATTCTCAACCCAGGCTGTCTCAAAAGAAAATTTTTTGGGTCTATTTAGAGAGGTATTTTACCTAAAGCAATCCAACAGAAATATCTCCAGAATTCAACACACTGGGTTATAACCTCTGTGTCAACGTTCTTATCTAAAATTGACTTACTACATGTTGCAAGTATGAACTTTTGAGATGGTATATCCAGTAATTTACTGAGGCATACTGGACAATTTGAAACTTAATCAATTAATTTGAAACTTACCATTTTCAATCCAAGAAGACCAAGTTATATTCTCAAAATAGACACCAGAGGTCGATGGACAGTATTTGCAACTCAAAATGGATAAACTAAACTTCCGAAATTAATACCAGTATATTTTAAAATAAAAATACCAAAAGGCTCAAAATACTTTTAAAAACTGTTAGCCTATTTTGCCTTCAAAAAAATGATAGAACTTAAACACAAAAATTATAGCAGTCAAGTTATACCAAAACCACGTTTCCTTTTTAAATCTGAAAATAACTGAGCTGCTCAAAGATAAATATTTATCACAAATACTAAGTACTTACCTTCTTGTCTGTTATTTTTCCTTTTTAGCCATTTTTCCACAGTTTCCGCACTTACACTTTCTGACACAAACTCATCCAGTACCTGGGGGTGAAGAGAAAGATACGCCTTCACTTTTTCATCTGTTAAGCCTGAAAGAGAGAACATTAATTGATTACATTATTGGTATGACATCCCTCATATGAAAAAAAAATACCCAGAGACCAGCAAGAATCAATATCCTTTTGTTTAACACACTGAATATATGACTATTTAAATAGAGCAGAGAGAGCAATGTCCAGTCAAAAAAATGAGCTGTCATATAGAAAATGATAGAATCAAAGTGTAACCACACAAGATACTGTGTACAGAAAGTCCCCTGAAGACACATAGACATTGCCCAGGAGAAATAGCCAGGTAGGAATTCATGACTATGGTTGTAACTATAAAATTATTTATTTCCAAGATATGCAGGGTGATGTATTGATAAAGAAACTGGTTAGAAGGAGATAGAAGAAAGTGAACTGGGATGTCTCATAGAGCACCAAATTCAGTATTCTCACTGCAAATGGCAGCAAAATCAACACAAACTATTATGCAAAAAGAAAATCATATGCAATTTTCAAATACTAGAATTATTTAAGTTACTTTAGATGTACAAACTATTTTTACATGCATGCTTCCATTACTTTAGTAACTTAGTTATCAAAATGAAAATAATTGCTGATAAAAGGCATTTACAATACTTGTGACAAAAAGAAAACTCCAGTAAACATTTTAGAAAAAGAAGAAAAATTCAGAATCTCAGATCCCTGACATTCATAAATAAATTTTCAAATTCACAAAATTATAATCTGATTATATACTTCACAAATCTCCCAAGCAAAATGACTGGCCACAGGGAAGTGAACCCAGCAGTGCTGAGGCTTTCCAAAGGGGGAAGAAATAAAAAACACCTGTCCTGAGGGACTCAGCTGCAGGCTATCATAGAAGGCACAGGTATCCCAAGTGCACAAGCCTTAATGAGATATGAGGGGAAGACGAGTAACAACCACTCTCATCTCTTGTGTTTTGTGTATTTAAATATAATAGCAAATTCTCCATAGACAGTAGCCAAGGTTCAGCAGAAAAGAAACTCCACTCTGAACAACACTGACCTCTTTCAGAGAGTATTCATGCTACAAAATAAGATCAATTCTCCTATCTGATGCCTTGCACAGTATCAGAACACAATGCACAGAGCAGTAGTGCAATTTCAATGCTAGTCAATGCTGGTAATATTTAAGATCTTTTATAAACGTTTACTACGAAAGTCTTCAGGAAACAACACCAGAAGACAAACCAACAGCTCCCATCTGCGGGGCGTCAACCACCTACACCACTTTCCTCACACCAGCTGCACCACATCACTCCACCACCTCAGCCCCCACCAGCTCAAAACTGTCTTAAACTACCCTTGCTCCTAATCCAAAGGCAGCAGTTCCTGTTGGATATCACAGCCTCAAAGAACAACGTTGCCACTTAAGGCAATTCCCCATATCTGAATCACTGGAATAGGAGCTAATTGAGTGAGCATCCTGATTTTCATTAGTAAAGAAGAAAATTTTTATCCTAAATCAATAAAAGAAGTAGATAATCAGCAAGTGGAGCGAAAACAAGCACAACCCCACTACTTTGATTGTTTAACCTTAGGGGATAGCTTGTAAACTTAGATCATAATGCAGCTACAAAGAAGTACAAGTGACAAATGAACAAGATGATTTTAAAGCCAATACAGGTATCACCTCATATTCTGAAAAAAATCAAACTCATTAATATAATTCTGTAATTTGTTCAGTGAGAAAAATGTAGTACCTTGAAAAAGTATTTCTAACTCCATAGTAAGAAAATTTGAAAAGGAAACATGTTTTAAGAATCATTCAAAAGACTACCACATTTTAAAGATTTAGCCATCACAAAGCCATCAAAATTTATCTGCCCTTTAAGTTTTACATGAAAAATAATCAAAACAGACTTATCATAAAATGTCTGCTACTTCCAATTTGTCTTTAGACTGCAAAGAAAAACTTTTTTGCTTCTAGTAAGAAACTACGACATGAAAAGATTGTAAAATTAGCAACTGGAATTCTGAAAGGAGTGATTTGTTTCTTCAGGGAAAATAACCTTTCTTTCTTGATTCAAACCTTTAAATGCTGTGGGTTTTGTAATACACACATCAAAATTCAATAAAATGTCAATTTGAAATAGGACTTCAGTCTACAGGTCTCAAGTTTAATATCCAGATACCATGCAACTTCAGCAACCTAAAGGTAAAAACTCTGCTTTAACCTTATGCAGAAAAGTGATTCATGGAGCTGATACAAGAAATCCTAAACAGCCTTTACATTACCCTTCTTTATTTCACTAAAGGCATCTGCGCAGATGTGCTTTTTCAATGTGTGATTTATAGATGGGAGCAAAAAGAACAGGGTTTACAGCTATGTTTGCAGAGTTAAAAAGGGGTAACTTGAACCTATTTTCTAGATAGATTAAGGCCAACTTATCAGTCGGCTCCCAGCTGTTAGCCCACTGCGTCAAAACACACTGCAAACATACACACAAACTCCACAATCAGAACTAGCAATGACACATTGTCTCATACAAAGCCAGTGTGAATGCTGCAGGCTGCTTAATAGTGATTGCCCGGCCTGCTCGAGTCTAGTTTCTCTTTTTCATCTACCAGCAAAGTTCCTTTTCAACAACTCCTACATTTCATTAAAGATAACATAAATTAGAACCCTAAAAGAGATGAACTGCTTTTCACATACCACTCTCCCACTGTCCAGTATAAGTATACCAACAGCTTCATTAGTCAAAATCTGCAGTACTAAAAAAAAACCTAATTAAGATAAGAGAAAATTTGGAAATATTTGTTACAGCTGGGAGTACTAGGCAGGTAGATCATTTTACAGGTAGTGACCCAAACATTTTTCAAGAAGCCTCAAGTGTGTGAAGATAGTTTCAAACAAAATGTATATTTGAATGACCAGGAAGGAATAAAGCATAACAAAGGACAAAGGTTATGAAAAAGAAAGATTCTTACAATAAATGTGATCAATATTCACCCTGTTGATTACCACCATCCTCATACTGTCTATGTTGGATTTTAGGAGAGACAGAAACAATAAACACTGTTGCAGTCTTATATGCTACTGTCCTCTTAAGAAGTCAGAGAAATGCTCTTTGGAAAATGACTGACTATCAATACTTTAAAATAAAAGCATAAAACACTAGGACTTCTATCTTAAGGAAGAAAATGGGGGTTTGGCAGATGTGACAAATTATACCAAATTCAGCATCTTAAAACTCACTTTTCAGTGAGTTTTGCTTTGAATTATAATAGTACTACAAGGAAGCAGTCTAGGCTTGTCTAGACCAGTAAACTGAGTATGTCTAGGGCTGTTCACTGACCTTAAACCAAGCGGGTTATAACTCCTTCATCCTTACGATTAAGCTTTCTTGGTCTCCAACAATGAAGCTGAAGGAAAACTGAAAGTTTGATTGCCTGCTGGGAACCATTCCTGGCCTGACCCTACTCCAGAGCAACATTCGAGACCTGCCCAGGACATCACTAGCTGGCTTGGAAAATGCAATGCCAAGAACCATTCCAGACAAAAAGCCAATTCTAGTACATAAGAATGCTCCTTCACACTGTTTACTAACTCAGATATAGCATAGCTGGGTTTAAAAATAAACCAAGAAACAAAACCTCCTTCAAATGTCAATTATCAGTAATTATTCCTTGCCTTTGAGCCAGTCTTCAACAGCCTTACTTTAAAGAAAAAAAAAAATTATAAAGCCAAAAATCACTAGACAGTCATATTTTTGCTTTCAGCTTTTTATGCTGCCTAAAATATTTAAAACATTTCTTAGATATTAGATAACCTGTGTAGTACTGATTCGATTAATGGCTTTGCTCTCTGACTCTTAATCCATGTCACACTGCACTCTCCTCTGAGAATAGCTTCACTGAGCTCAGTATAAAGCAGAACTGACTGTGAATGAGCTGAAAGAATTGAAGCCCAGAGCTATGTTTAAAAATCTGCTCCATTTAGCAACATGAGTCACACACGTCATTAGCAATTCTTGCAATTTTTTCATTAGCGTTGTGATATTTGGTCTTTTTTCTAAAACCACTAGCTTAATCAAACCTCATGATTAGGCAAGAATTTTAATTTTCACCTAAAGTTTCTGGTTCCCAGTCTGGGGAGCACATGGGGAGTCAGGGAAGAATGGGTAAAAACTGATGAGGCAGCCTAATACTTATCAAGGGTCAGCATTTTATCCTAGACAGCTACACCCTGAAAGACTGCAGTCATTGCTTCCCTCAAAACCCTTGCAGCAGTCTTTGAAGCATTTGGCACACCTTTTGCCCATTTCGACAGGATCCAATGGTTTGAAAACACATTGTGAGGGTATACATCGGTCATTATAAGAAATCAGGTGGATTTCACATATCAAGAAGGCATTTACTAATAAACACGATGGGAAATAACTACAAATGTTGACAATATTGCATCTATTAGCAACAACAACAAAAAAAAAGTAATTCAAACAAACAAACAAAACATATATTAACTTGTTTGGTTTAATAAGCAATTCTTCCCTGAAATTAGAGGGGCTGCAGAGTCACAGCAAATATGGGCAAAGTCTTAATTTCTCCAAGTAGCTAACAATATATTGTACCACATAGAAAACCCTCGAGCCAAGGGAAAAAGAAATATAATCGTGGTGATAAAGTATCATCTGAAACAGAAAACAACCTTACATCAAATAAAAGTGAAAAAATGCCTAATTTGAAAATACTTTTTCTCATCTGAAATAACAAAATTATGAATAGAAAAGTGTCACACTTCCTCCAAATCAGCATTTGAAAATAAATATCATATTTGTATGAAAAAAGAAGACTTGAAATATCTGAAAGTCATTCATAAGACCTAATTTGAACACAGCTTTGCCTGTATTCTCCTTTATCTAAAGCAGTCTTGTCCCATCTCTTACTTACACAAAGATCACCTCTCTGTATTTTTCTACAGAACTTTATAAGTGATATTTGTAGTTATTCTTAAAAGCATTCAAGGCATGTGTGTACATTGCTTCATTTGGATTAAGCATTAATCCCATTAAATCAATCCCTTCTTTGTTCAAAGCATAAGGATTCAAAACCACAGGCATAGTCAGTTTTGAAATATCCTTTTCAAGTCACACTTTTTATCTTAATCCATTTAAATACACAGGAATGTAATGTGACCAAGTGCCCAAACCCTCTGAAACCTGACATTACTGGTCTGGCAAAAAGTATAATCACTAACAAGAAGCAATCAGAATGGTCAAACATCTTTGATTTCTCTTTTCTTGAAAAATCAATTCACAAGCTTGTCTGTGAGCAGCTCCAGTCACCTTTTTTGCCCCTCCTCCTCCAAGTCCCACCTGCATTGCTAGAAAAAACCCAACACACAGCTCCAGCATCTCACCAGTGAAAACCAATAATGCAGTACCTGAAAACACCTCACTGCTGATTCGGGTATTTTAAAAGGGCATATGTTTGCTTCACAGATAATAGATTTTACTATTAATCATTTCATATCTTCAGTAAAAGGTGAATGTTTAATTACACCAGCCTCCAGTCACTGCATAAACCTGCAGGCTCTGTATACATGTAAATGACAGCAGCAACCATGTGACATCTCAGCCAGGATGCCAGCAGCACTGCTAAAGTTTTAGAGAGAGAAAATAAAGACCAGCTCAGCCAAGCAGAACTGGAATGTGCCCATACAGAAAGAATATCAACAACCACCACATCCTGTATCCTGTAACTCCAATCCCAAATTCCTGATGAAAAAGACATGGATGCACTTGAACACGCCAGATGCTGAGCTGGGCATGGACATAAGGGCCTTTAGTTTCCACCAACTTTCATGGTGGTTTTTCTGATATTATCAGCATCTTGCAAGCCTGAGCCCTAGGCATCTGCAGATACTCAGCTGTTTATGTCTCCCAAAATCTAACACTCAAGAACTGCACAGTACTGGCAGCTCTGGGCACCGCTTCAGTATTAACTTTAAAAGGAAAAAATCATATAAGACTCTTGATGAAATCAGTTTTCATTAGCTAGAGCTAAAAGGCCTATAATCTTTCCATAGGAATTATATGCCTAACGGATCCAACGTGACCTCAGTTTGAATATCCATTTTTCATAGGGTTTCAAAACACACTTCAAATTGTATGAATGACATAATCCTGCATGTACAGTTATGCTGTAATATCATCCATCATACAGTTGATGTATGGGGCTTTTTAAAACTCTGCCTTACTTTCCTGATTTGAGAGTAGTTTCTCTCCAGTTCTCATTAGCACATTGGAGTAACTCCGAGGGGTCTGTAAAAAGCTTTATTCTCCTTCCAGGTGCATGATGGAACCAAATTTGGAAATTTAATTAACACTCTGCAAAAAGCTAACAAAAGGACTACAGATATGTTCTAGGACTTGCAAATTGTAATCAAATAATTTCAAGCATTTGCTTGAGAAAGTTATGTATCATCTTAAGGTTACTAATAAAAATAATTATTAACATAATTATAAGTACTGCATTATACTGAAGTAGGTTAAAATGTATTTGTAGATGTATAAGTAACACCTCAGTATAATTATTTGCCTTTTTCTTTCTCTTGTACAACACATGGAGCCAGGGTACTTTGCTCCTGCCCAAAATATACCTAAAGAGTAATGTGTATCTTAATAAGGACTAAATAAATACTAAACTATATTAATAACTCATTATGAAAAATGTAAAGTCACTCAGAACTTGCACATAATTAATCTCTTAAAAGAGCATATACAGCTGTAAATTAAACTACTTAAAATCTAATGATTAAGTAAGGTAAGAATGCCTTAACTCTCCCTTTGAGAACAAGTGTTGGGACCAAGTTCTTGATTCATGTCTTCTCCAGTAATACCTTCTGGCTGATGTAATGTCTTCCTCCCACCCGACACCTAATCCTGGAGTAGCTCCCTTTTTGAGAGAACTCTTCTGGCTTAGTCCCATTCCTTTTATTAGCACTGTTTTACTGCTGATTTATTACTTAAAACAAACTTTCATGAATAAAGTTCTGTAAATGCTTTATAATATACTTACCAACATAAATGTGCAGTCCTGATTATAAACTGCACCTTAACTTATTCCACAAACAAGACTCACTATGATGAAACCTTTGAGGGATACTACATGCCTGTGCCAAGTCTCACTCTGTTATTTCACTAAGCTGGAGACAGAGAATGTTCTTCCTTCTGATAGGGGCACCCCACTTCATCTTAACACTCAGGTTAGTAGACATCTTAGGACAGTTTCCCAGAGCACAGGACTCTTCTGAAATAACACCTACACACACTCAAATAACACTATACTTAGCCACAAGACTGGACACCTGAGAGCCTCTACTTTGGTGGTACTAGGACCATATCTGCAGCACCACACACCAGGATTTGTCCATCCTCTTTTAATCCCCTCTAAACTTACAGTCTTAGGATGTTTAAAGAAGAACACCGGCAACATGCTTTAGAAAATGAGAAGGTACAAAACCCAGAGAAATCAGTCACTAAAAAGCACTAATAGAAGAAATATAACACAATCACATCCAGAAATGTTTGATCTGGTTCATGGGAAGGAAGCTCTTCAAAAACAAACCATGCTAGCCTGGCAATTTTCTGGACATCATGGCTAAAACAAAACATTCAGAAAAATATACAACTTAGTCTAAATTATTAATTTCACATATTCTGTAACTTCGTCAAGTCCTGCATCCAGGTCATTTATGAAGATGTTGAAGTGCACAGGGCTGAGGATGGAGCCCTGTGGAGCCCCACAAGTGTCAGGTCCCCAGTCTGATGTCACCCCATTCACTGTAACCCTTTGTGCCCAACCCATGAGCCAGCTGCTCAGCCATCATGTAACACTATATTATCCAGCTGTGTGCTGGACATTTTGTCCAGGAGGATCCTGTGAGAGACAGCATCAAAAGCTTTGCTGAAGTCCAAAAGGATTACTGTGCACAAGCCCGATGAGTTGATGAATAGAAAACTTCAGAAAGGATGCAAGAAGCAGGCTACAAGGTTCTATTCTTATCTGATGTAAAGATTGGCCATGATATTTACAGGTTCATTTGTTTTAAGACAGATAGAAAGTGCTGCCAAGATCCTGACCTATCGATTAACAGAAAGGGTGTTGTCTGCTAGATATGCATTAAGCCTAACAAACTGAAGGTTGAGCTGGTGCACATCTTTTTTTTTAAAAAAAAAGACATCTGATTTTAAATAAAAGACTAAGCTGTAAAAGAGTTTATTGCATTTTCCATTCAGTCTCTTCAAGTTACTAATAGGCACAAAATGGGTGTACCTATTAAATAAATAAATAAAATTTTAAAAGCCCATTCAAATTGCAGTATCAATTTTTCTTATTTTAGCTTCCAACAAATATTTTTTTTTTCATACTTTAACAATTACTTTGAAAGAGTTTTCAGCATTACAAATCAACTCTTTGTAAAGGTACCATTGGTCTGAATGAATAACATCTATCCTCTTTCCACAATGGAACAGGCTCATTTTCTAAATTATAACACTGTATTCTTACAACATTTCACAATTCCAAAGAGATTTAACTCCAAGTATCCATATGCAACTATTCAACTATTCCTACAGTAGTTTCAGAAAACTCTCTAACCTAATTCAAGTACCTTGACAAAATTTTCAATACCTACAACAAGAGAAGAACTTCTAAAATATAAAAACTCCTAAAAATCTTCCAAAAAACCAAGTTTTTGTGACAGAGACTCCGGCTTTATCACTTGAATGTTAGAGAGTACATCATAGTCTTCCCTCAACCACCAAAGTGCTGCACACCAAAACACAGCAGATGTTTCAGCAATGAAGTTGAAATACAAAAAGTTGGCATCACATAATTGATCTTGGAAACTGCTTTTTACCCTACATTTTGTATTACTATAAAATACAGATATAAGATGCCTCTTTATATAAAATTGAACTTTGACTGACATTTAATATTTAAAAAAACCCTATTTAATTCTTTTGTGGGGAATAGAAAGCCTACCTTCAGACTAATTAAGCTCTGAAAGTACAGCACTGTCTCCATCAAACTGTCAGAAAAAAGTTAGAAACTCCAATTTATTTAAAACACTACCAAAGAAGAGAATTATTTTCTTTTTTTCTGTCAGCTCTTTTTTTCAGCTGTATAAAAGAACAGAAGGAAAGATGATTTTTCAGAGATGCTATCTCTGCTCAATTGTATGGTGATGGATTTAATGATATCTCCATGTCAGTAAAGTACAGCCTAGGAAAAGCAGTATAATTTGAGGTATTTTAAAGAATACGCTACTGAAGTAAAGGAGGTTTGAAGTGATAATTAAATACTGTGTTACATACACTTGTACGTTACAGACAAGGACACATTGTGCAACCCTTATTTGCACTGGTGAACACTTACAGGAGTAGTCTTATTGACGTCAGTGAGACTACTTATGTGGCTAAGAGCTCACCAACATGTGAAGGGTTGTGCAACAAAGCCCCAAACACGTCATTCCACACATTGTTGCAAGCTTTGTTCCTCAACCACAAATTTTTCTCTAATAGTGTTAATAATATTGTTTCACTAATATTACCACTCAGAAAAATATGTGAGAGCATACAACTTGAATAGTGGTATCTGACATAGTCCAGTTTTTCAGCTAGACACCAAATCAGAGGCACACAAGAACTGCAGATGCACTGAGGATGGCAACCTCTAGAGACTGTCACCAAATCGACCCCCTGCTCAAGCAGGGTCACCTACAGTGGGTTTCTCAGGGTCCTGATCTGCCAGCTTTGAGTATCTCCAAGGATGGAAAGAGACTCCACACCCTTTCTGTGCAGTCTGTGCCAGTGTTCAGGTAGAAATCCCCATGTTTCAGTTTACACCCAATGCATTTTGTCCTTTTGCTGGGCACTGCCAAGAAGGACCTGAACCAGCTCTATCTGTTTTACTTCCCCCTCCATAAGACACTTATACAAACAGATAAGATCCCCCCTAAGTCTTTCTTCTCTCCAGACCGAACAATCCAGTCCCAATCATCCTTATGGACCTTCACTGGACTCACTCTACTATGTCCATGTCTCTTGCACTGGGGAGTACAAAACTGGGCCCAGTACTCAAGATGTGTCTCACCAGGGCTGGGTAGAGGGGCAGGATCACCCTCTGACCTGCCGGCAATGCTCTTCCTAATGCAGCCAGGATGCTGCTGGCCGCCTTTGCTGTGAGGGCACACAGCTTCAGCAGGTTCAACAGAATTACAGGAAAAATGCTACTGGGATTTCTACTTCCTGGCAGGTGAAATAAATGAAAATACCTTCTACTGACTTGGATGTTGGCAGCACAGAATAAAAAACAACATATGGCATTGGCTGCTTTTCCAAGAGCTTTCACTGCTGTGGCAATGCTCTATGCATCCAATCTCATCTGGCAAAACTTCTTCCATCAATACTATTTTAGACAAGAATTCAAATAATCTGTTTGTTACTATTTTAAGAATTTCTTGTTGGCAACCACAGTAGAACAAAGACTCAGCGTTTCAGTCATGTCCCTCGTTTTTATTATAAAGCTTAAGCAAATGCCAAGAATTCAAACCTAGTTTCAAAAATTAAAAATGAGCAGCTGCATCTTTTCCCTGTCCTCCTCCCCTTCATCATCTCCCCACCCTCTTTTGTTTGTTTTGGAGACAGTGTAGCTCACAAACATGTGTTCACCTCCAAAAAAGCATCCTTAGAAAAAAAAGGAACTGGGAAGGGGGGAGAAGAGTTGGAAAGAGCAGAAGTGAAAGGAAAACTGAGAGCTTGTATTTGTACAGGACTCAGGAAACGTGTTTTAAAAGAATTCCCACATTCACAGGATGCATATCCTGCACTGTGCCTTTGCTATAACAATTTATACAAACTTTTCACAGGCAAAGATGATAAACTACTCAATGAGAAAAAAAATTCTGGTAGACTTGCTTCTAATAATCACTTTGTAACAACCTGGTTTGTCTAAATCCTATTTGAACTTGGCCACTGAGTACATTCAAAAAACACTTTAAAACTATAAATATGTCCATATAAGACGGACACTATAACACACGAAATTGAGGCACATTTCCGCAGGGCTGGTCATAATGTATTACACTTTAATGTATTACACTTTAATGTATTACACTTTAATGTATTACACTTTAATGTATTACAGTACTGAGGGCTGAGATTCTGATTTCAGTCCAGCTCACTGACTGACCAACCAAATAGTTTTCATGAGCCCATGATAGGTCTCTTACAATATCATACAATGACCAAAAAAATACTAAAGCCATACCTTAAAAATCATGTTGATAGCACATAAACAGACTGATCCACTGCCAAAACTAGCTAGTCAAAAGCCGTATCATAAAATATCCAATAAGAGAAGTACACAAAAGGACTTCAATAATTTCAAATTAGACAAAATAAAGAGATCTAACAAATAGGTAGCTATCAACATTTTTAAAGTCTTTCAGATTCACTCTGGGAAAGCCTCCAAGACTGCAACTTCTGTAAGCTGGAGAATATAAATTTTAATACAATTCAATTTAACTGACAGTGACATGAAAGATCTGGAGAAAATCCAGTGCACCCAAGATAACTAAAAAATTACTCCATGTTCTACTGCAAGAAAAATGGCAGCAGGAGGTCTCTCAAGGATATGGTATCAATGACAAAAAGCAGTCATAAAATACCAGTGCATTACTCGCTCTCCTTTACGACCACTGTCACATTATTTTACAGAGTAATGGCTTAGTAATTTTGTGAACAGCAGCTCTGAGGACTTAATAGTGCTGGCGCTGTTCATGCTACTACACAAGCTAACAAATGTACCTGATAGTCAAACGCATCCAAGTGCCTGGCATGTCTTTCCAGCAAACAAGCAATCCTGCAATGCTTCTGTGTAAATGACTGTGACACATACTCTTAGTTGCAAGATATCCAAGTATTCCAAAGTCAGTAGACACTAAACATTTTCATAAGTAAGTTGAGTGCACTTAGTATGACAGCAGCTGGGGAAATTTTAATCTGTATGGATTTTCTTTGGTTGGGGGGCAGGGAGGGGTGCAGAGATTAGTAAGAGGAAAAAAGAGGGAAGCAAAGGGTAATTAAAAATGCATCAGCTCAAATTCTTTAGGCACAGTCATCTTCTCATGTGATAGACAGGCTCAAGAAATACTGGATATATTATCAGCAGGAGAAGGTCACAGGGCTACACAGATGGCTACATTTTCACCATGGATAAATGAGCGGAGTAAAGCTGGGAGAAACACAAAGAAAATGCAGAAGAAAACTCGAGAGGCATGAGGATGAACACGGGAGAGTACAAACACTATACCTCACTATCAAGTGGTAAAGGAATGACTAACCAAACTAGTACAAAATTAACCAGAAAAAAAACCCAAACCAAACCAACCAAAGAAACAAAAATATAAACCAACTCAAAACACAAACTGACAGCTTTTATCAAAATCAAGTTATCCTGTCTACCTGTGTGAACCTTTATGTTGTAGCAAAGAGTCAACAGTATGAGGATAGGAATAAGTAGTCCAGGTTGAGGGAAGGCAGATCTCTTCATACAGCAACACTGATAACCTCCTACAGTGATTGGGGATTACAGCCAAAATCTGGAATAATGAATGCGTGCCATTCAAGAAGCCCCATAGTTACACTAACTTGCAAGTACATAATGTCTAGAAAGATCAGCTAACACACTATTCGGATACAATAAACAAATACTTTTTTAAAATATCCAAATCTAATCAACTAGTTTCTTAGAAGAAGTTGGAAAGTAGAATTCCCCAAGAAACATAAATATTCCAATATTCTGAAATTTGGTTTTATTTGTAATCAGTATTAAAAAGACAACTTTATAGGAATATGAAAATTAGGGACATTTTTGTTTGTTTTTCATCTTACTAGTTAGTACTTTTATTATTTTCTTTAGAATTCTGAAAAATGTAAACTGAATTATGTCCTCATAATATTTCTGTTAAAAGTAACATGTTTGTACTTTCATTTCAACAAAGCTGCATTTTCCAGAACATATAAGTGAGTGGTAAGAGCCCACATATCTATGCCACTCAAAATTCCTCTATTATGCAATATGCAGACATGTTCTTTTCTTTAACTTTCCTTACTAGAAGCACTGGAATGAACTAAACCTTACTAATTGATTTATTTGGCAAACCATTAAGGAAAATACATTACAAGTAACATGAGCTTCCTTACAGTCAGGTAACAAAAAAAAAAAAAAAAGGTGAAATCAAGCAGTGTTTTTCAACTTGAGAAGGCTACCTAGTCAATCTGAAATGCCACCAAAAAGACAAAGTGGAGTCAAAACTGCTATTCAGGAACAGCTTTGTGCATAATCATCCCTCACTGAGCACTGATGTATTTAATCAGTATCTTCTAAAGCTATAGTCAATATGTTTGTAAAAAACATCATTTAAAAATAAAAAGATTAGAAAAGTGGATTAACATTTACAGCTCTTCTTCAGAAAAAGAACAGTATAACATTAAAAAAGAAAAAAAAAAAACCCAACCTGCCTATAAGAACTTTCTTGGAAGACTAAATCCCAAATACCACATGCGACACATGAAAAATCAGTGAGTTTACTGGTGTAAAAAATAATTATCTTGAATAAAAAATTTAAAGACAAATACAATTTTCCATAAAGTTCAATCCCTGCTAGGTAACATTAATTTTTAGTTGCTTTAATTTTGCAATTAAGCATAGAAGTGGAAAGCACAGGGCAATTTTTTTGGTAACACCTAAGTAAATCAGCAAATTTTATTTATTGGGGCTCTCAGTTAATGTCAAATCCATTTTGAAATTAAAGTGTTCTGAAAAAGAGTATCAACCTTATGACAACTATAAAACATGTAAGGGATACTTTCCAAACTTACAATTACTGCAAAAGGTGAATGAAATATCTAGAGCTTGGTGGAATTCTGGGGAGCAGGGCAAATTTGATTTGTTGGGGTTTTATGGTAGATGATAATAAGAACCTGAAATTAATTCTTTGGAAATTTATTGCATTCATCAGCATTTTCTTTATCCCAGGGAAACTATGTTCTAAATGTTCATAAAATGTATATACAGCACACACTTTATACAGAGTGACAAAACCCAAAAGAATCAGCTGGATTTTAACTAAACTTCCTAAGAAAAGTTTTAACTATGCAAAAACTGTAAAGCTAAGCTATCAGAGTGATATTCTGCTTCCTCCTGACATGGAGTGTCATGTCTTTGACTTTAAAAGACAATTTAAAAGAATAATGGCCAATAGTACATTATTTCAAGTTGTCATACATACAACATAGCAATTTAATGGGCTTCTGCTTCGGATTTCTTCATTAAAAAAAAAAAAACAAACAAAGAAAACCCTTGGTGAGAGATCAACTGATAAGAGACTCCTTAAGATTTATCTGGTAATACATATAAATGGGACAAGCATTTCTCCTGTTATTGAAACTGAGAAAACAATTTTCTCCTCTAGTCTTCAGTAAAAACATCTTTGAGCTTTGCTTTCATTCATGCTTGGGGCACGCATCTGTAACATATTCTGATCTATCTTAATTACCTCTAAATCAAAGAAACACAACATGAAAAATCTCAGGGTACACTGCCATTGCTTCTGTGACCAGAGGGGTGCAAAGTGGTACCTAAACACCCAAGAGAGTCTGAAACTATGGATGTGATCAGTATATTGCTAACGCAGGCAAAAAGGAGCACCAAATACAATATTTTATACAACAATTTTATGCCCGGTAGCAGGAACACCTACAAAAAAGGTAAAATGCGTACTATGTTACCCTCCATAGCCGAAGTTCTTCAAACCAACCACTCTTAAAACCCTGCAGTGCCTCAGCCAGCAGGCAGTGAGGAGCTCCAGCTGGAGGCAGGCAAAAGAGGAAGGGAAGCTTCTGCAGCAGGTCACAGGTGTTACAGATACTGAATAGCGACAAAGCCAGAAGCAGAATAAGCAACAGTATTCTAGCACAGGGATCATAGCACTCAGCTGGCAGCAGGGGCACACCCTGCTCCAAGTTTGTTCTCATAAAACTACTTCTGGTTCCCATAGAGTGGCATTTTACCATACAATATACATAAATGATAACAGTAAGGGGGTGTTTTGCTTTGGTTTAAGTACATCTCCTAGAACAACTCACATCCATGCACATTTTTTTACTGGGCTTTGCTTTTAACATGTAGAAGCAAATGCTACTAAACTGTTGTATCAGTTAAGGACTTACGCTCTCCGCTTCCCTAAAAGAAATGCAATGTCCATGCTGGGAAGATGTTCTGCAGTTACAGTGATAAAGATCGCAAATCCAGAGATAAAATATTACAACTTTGTTATCGAGACCTAGGGACCCCCTTCACCACCCACAAAAAAGAGAAATCCACTGTAGAAAGGCACTACATCAAAAAGTTCCTGTACAAAGATCTAGTGTGCAATCATTCCACACACATGCTAGAATAACTATTCCCCTGATGGAGCTTTAATTAAATTGATAGAAATCTGCCATAACTTCCTCCTATTACTAAGGATACTTAATTACACTTACCAAACTAATATAAAATTTAATAATTTTATAGATTTATCTGTGTATTCTATAATAATGCATAATAATGCATATTCTATAATAAAACTTATTTCCTTTGTACTATTAAGCAAAAATATTAGCTGAAACATTACAATTATGGTTATAATGTAGTACATAAGCACAACACATACTTGTATGGTCATTTAAGGATGAACCAGAGGAATGGAAATATTGCGGCCAGTGTGATGGTTAAATTATGGCAAGTGAAAGAGTTTCATTTCATAGAACTGTTTGAGATGAGGTAGTAGGCACATACACAGCTTTCTTTGCGGAGCATTAGGAAGCAGATGAACAGCTGAATCCATTATACTAAAACATGGCTCTGACTGTTTTGCTCATGGAGAAACCTCACCCAGAATAGCGGCATTTTCGTTGGGTCATGAAAAATTAAGTTCTTCTTTCCACCCAATTAGAACAGTGAGGGAACAGCACCAAAAGATGCACACTACTTTTATGCCCAATATAGCACTGATTTCACCTTGCTTTCATATGTCTTGGTTTCTTTAAAGTAGCATAGTGAGAAAATATGTACTACTTAATTAAAAGAAAAAATTACAGATGCACTCACAAGGAAACAAGCCAATGTCACGGTGCCTTGATGCTGGGAGCTGTTTTCTAGTTCAGAACAATGATACTGAAATTAAGAGCAGTGTAATAGCTGGATTATTGGAAGCAGAATCTTCAAAACATCCTCAGCTTTTATTTGTAAAAAACAGATTGCCTCTGAAGATAGAAAAAAACAGTGATGGAGTTTATATGCTCTTTAATGTCACTCTTTTTTAAACAACACAAATCTTGCCATAAGAAATAACTAGTTCTTAAAGTATTGTCCTCCCACATTTCCTATAATTGAACTCTATCAAGCTGTAAATAACACTGGGTAAACTTGTATTTTTAGGGCCCACAATCACTACCCTGTTATTTGAAAACAAAGCAAAGACCTGTCTTTAAAAAAAATAAATACATTTTTTGTTATGTTTACATACCAAATTTCTTTCTATTTGAATATTACCTCCAGGTACTATAAGCATTATTTAATTAAACCCACAGACGTCCAAGAATATAAATTTTATGATCATTTAAAAGAAAAAGAGAAGTTAAATGATTCTTGCACTTTTTCCCTCTAAGTTTGGAGGAGTCCAAATTACTACCTTATTATATCTTATGAACTCACAGAGCTTTAAAATCTTTTAGTATTCCTGACACTTAAAGATTAACTCAGGTCAGTATTTTAGTCGTAATGTTATAGCTATAAACTCATAAAAAATAAATATTTCACCATTGATGTCTTTTACTGAAAACCTTGTATATTATTTACAACTCCTAAGAAAAGATCTAACAGTATTTATACTCACGTGCAAAATGACTTTACAGTACATATCCTGCATAAACATTTTCAACTGCAATATATGTCAGGTCCTTTTAATCATCTGAAGTACTGTCTGTCTTCCACATTCCCAAACAAATAGTTTGTACAGCTAAAATTCTGGCTGCTCATAAGCGCCTATCTTCATTCATTTAAAGATGTGCTGCTACTGACAAGAGAGAGAGGAAAAGTCTCTGCCAGTCATTTTCTTCTACTTTCCACATTACTACACATGCAGTAATCTATCCCGAGGGCTCAACGCTGATCAAATTATCAATGTGGACAAAACAATCTCAATAATACAGTTACATGAAAACAAGTATATCACATGAGAGGAATATAGGATTTTAAATGGTTTGTGATGGGCCTTAACGTTTATGAGCCTAGCATTTTAAGATCCTCATCTAATTAATCTTTTATTTTCAGAAGTGTGAAGCTTTCCCATTAACTTTCATGAACTCAGTGGGAGCTAACTGCAATGTTGCCATGTCCTGAATGTGCAGTCACCTTTTTCAGTTCTACTTATCCAAGAAACAGAGCAATTGAAATATTCAGACCCCAGTGACTTTTCAGACAAGCTATAAAATCTGAGAACAGCAACAAGTTTTCACACTTTCCAGTTCACCCGAAAAAGTAGACATAAAGCTAGCCAAATCAATGCAGTTTGAAATACTGCAATGATTCTATGGATATTTCCAAAACTGTATTGTATTAAATAAAGACACAGTACAAATCTTAATTATTTCTAAATTTGGGAATTCATTTATAAATTCTACTGAATTGTATACCCGCAGAAGGTATACATTCTCAGTGAAAGATCCTCTTTGATGAGATAAAGGAATATTAATCAAATAACTTACACTAGAGGAAAATGTCAATGTTTCTGGAAAAACGATGTTCTCACAGATGTCATATCCACTAGAAAGTATCCCAGTGCTTTTCACAAACATAGGTAGCCCAGCAATAACAGGAATTTAATTTGGAACTTGAAAACAGTCAAAAGGACAAGTCAAACCTGCAGAGAGTATACCCTCACAAAAAGCTGGCAAATGCTTTAATAAGCTTTGTAAATGAGGTATAGTCCTGTAGAAGCTGCAGCAACATTTATTTCCATGACAGTTACCCAATATGCTTCAGTTCTTTCGTAAATCCTACCACTTAGTGGAAAGAAAGAATTTACATATTTGGATAATTCAAACCAAGTTAAAATAAACTGCTGTAATAACATTGTGGCTTTTAAGTGATACAAGGAAGACTGTCAGTTTAAACGAATTTAAATCAAGGGTGTCCAAAACTTTTCTGTTTGATGTGCAGGCAACGCAAAACAACAGCTAGAGGCTCTAGGCAACAACTGTCCCATCACTGCTTCCTTCTAACCCACATGCTGCATTCCTTCAGTCCAGTATGTTTGAGCTTGTCTGTTTGTAATTGTAACCTCACACCAATTTTTGAACTGAAACCTCCTATTACTCCTTTTTCTTTTAAGGTATTTTCTTCAGTACTTAGGAAGAAAGAACATGTTTTGCCAGCCACTGGAAAAAAAAAATCAGCCAGGATAGAACTGCACATTCAGCACAGCTTCATGAGCAGAAAGTCTTCCTTATGAAACCTGATTTCCTTTTATGATAAGGTATAACACCTAGGTGATCAGGGGAAGCCAGTTGATGTAATCTTTTTGGATTTCAGTAAAGTTTTTGATCCTGTCTCTCACAGGATCCTTCTGGACAAAATGTCCAGCACACAGCTGGATAAACACATCATGGGGTGAGTGAGCAACTGGCTCAAGGGTCAGGCACAAAGGGTTACAGGGAATGGGGTGACATCAGACTGGGGACCTGTTACTAGTGGGGTTCCACAGGGCTCCATTCTTGGCCCTGTGCTCTTCAACATCTTCATAAAGAACTTGAACACAGGACTGGGACACAGAGCAAGTTCACAGAGGATACAAAACTGTGTGGAGCTGTTGAGTTCCCTGAGGGCAGAGAGATAGCCCTCAACAAATCAGAGGGCTGGGCAATCACCAACCATATGAAGTTCAACGAGGGAAAGTGCTGTATTCTGTACCTGGGATGGGACAACCCTGGATGTACGGACAGGCTGGGGAAGGGGATGCTGTGAGGCAGTGCAGAGGAAAGGGGCCTGGGGATCCTGGTCATTGGCAAGTTGAACATAAGTCAGCAGTGCCCTGGCAGCCAGGAGGGCCAAGTGTGTCCTGGGGGGCATCAGGCACAGCATCACCAGCTGGGCAAGGGAGGGGATTGTCCTGCTCTGCTCTGCACTGGGGCAGCCTTGCTCCTAGTGCTGGGGGCAGTTTTGGGTGCCACAATAAAAGAAAGACATTAAACTATTAAAGAGTGTCCAAAGGAGGGCCGCAAGGATGGTGAAGAGCCTTGAGGGGAAGCCTCACGAAGGACAGCTGAGGTCACTTGGTCTGTTCAGCCCGGAGAAGAGGAGACTAAGGAGAGATCTCACTGCAGTTACAACTTCCTTGTGAGGGGAAGGGGAAGAGGAGGGACAGACACTGATCTCTGCTTTGTGGTGACCAGTGACAGGACCCAAGGGAATGAATGGCATGAAGTTGTATCAGGGGAGGTTTAGGTTGGATATTAGGAAAAGGTTCTTCACCCAGAGACTGGTTGGGCACTGGAACAGGCTCCCCGGGGAAGCGGTCACAGCACCAAGCCTGACAGAGTTCAAGAAGGATTTGGACAATGCTCTAGGGCACATGGTGTGACTCCTGGGAATGGTCCTGTGAAGGGCCAGGAATTGGACTTGATAATCCTTGTGAGTCCCTTTCAACTCATCATAATCTGTGACTCTGTGATTCATTTGCTGCAACTTAGCCTAAGCTCTCCATGGAACACTGACCATCTGAAAACATCAAACCCTTTGCTAAACTGCTGCATATTATTTTGAACAGTTGCACTATAAGCAGTGGTGGCCTATCTACCATTTTCACAAAGATCGTATCCAAAATATATCTGTTCTCTCCAAAGCTTGTGTTTTAGATTTACAGCCATCATTTTGTATTAGAATAGAAACAATAATGCACCACAAATGTACACTTCATTATCCCTATTGCAGGCTTCCTCAATACACCTTTACTCGCACCTAAATTATTTCCTGTCCAGACTTCTGTAATTCTCCATATGCCATATTAAATGCACAGATTTTTCACAAAGTTTGAACACTGTAGCTATATTTTGCTGCCATAATATTTAAGATTTTATCACCTCTCTTCTCCCCCCACCCCCACAGTTCCTCTGCCACCTCCAGCACAGACTCCCTACAGCCACTGTCAGGGTAACAATTTGAAAATTAGATGCTGGTTTCCAGACTTGCCATAATCAAATACTCTCATATTCTGAAACTCAAATATTCACCTAATCTCCTTGCCCGATCACTTTGCTTCTTCTGTCTTGGCTCCTTGCTGTCTTTATCTTGCATTTTTCTACAGCTGGGGACAGAGATACTGACCTTTCAAATGTCTTTAGTCTGCAAACACATCAGGAATATTTTGTCCCTTCTGTAAACAACAGGTTTCTATCCGAGGTAACATTTAAGCAAATACTGCGCAAATTCTTGCCCTCTCTTAGATTATAGGTGCCTTCTAATGGATTTTGGAAGACATTTTATAAAGAGCAGAAAGTAAAAGCAAACAAAACTGCTTAATTATATGAATTTAACAGCATAGCGTTCTCATACCAAATTATGTTTTGGAAGAAATAAAAGAGCCGTGAAAGACAGCTTTAAGCTATTGTTCTCTGTGAAAGAAAAAGCAGGAGGAGATTTCTAAAATCTCATAAATCTTGCATTTTCCTAATTGCTGCCAAGATACAGGCGAAGGACTAAAGGCCTTAAATGCAAGTCACTCACTAATTGTCTGCTGTCCTTTTTTTTTTTTTTTAATAAGTGTAAACAAAGTAAAGTGTAATTTTCACTATTACAAAGCTTCTGGATTTAAATCCATACATTTATACATTCAAAGTTACATGATAGAGGTTAATAAAAAAAAAAAAGGACCAAATTACACAGCAAACAGCACAGAAACACAGAATATGAGAGACTCTAAGTTTCTTCCTCTGATCTGAAACAAGATCAAGTAAGTACTTTTAAGCATACCCCTTTTTAGATATCATTTGAAAGCTGTTCCTAAACGTCTATGGTAGCAACCATTCCAGCTTATATTGGTTAACTGTCAAAGTATTTCTTACTTTTTAGTCAATGTTTCCCCAAGGTTTTCTCTTGTGATGATGATCATGACCTCCTACAGAAAACAACTGCCTTGCTTCATGTACCAGGTTCTCTCAAACTGACAGCTATCTTCTACATTGCCCTCTTCAATCCATCTTCTCTCTTTTAGACGGATCAAAATTTATTATGCTTTCTCAGTCTCCTAAAAGTCTGTTGCTTTCCTCTGGATTCTAATTCGTTGGTACCACAGAGATTTGTCTCTCAACATACGCCTTATTTTGGCTAGAGCCTCACCAGTGGTGAAGAGTGGGAAATTGCTTTTTCACATTTCAACTGCAATATTTCTGTTATTAAGACTTGTGCCATACTTTGACTTACTCGTTTTGCTATCCATTACTATCCCCATATCTGATTTTGCATTACTTATATCTATCTATTTCTGATTTGACATTTACATATGTTGTATTCAGCATTATTTGTCATTCTTTACTTGGTTCATTACAGATAACTACTCCAGTTTATCAAGACTTTTGATTCATATACCCTTTTTGCAACTTCTCTCCTGTTGGGTGGCATCTGCTGATTTTTGTACACGTACCGTCATGTTTAACACCATCTTCCATGAAAGACATGAGATAAATGTAGCCCAAGAAAAGTCTTGTATGCACTGTTAAGTTCAAGAGAAAATTATTCTTTGAGTAACACTGTTCACTTTGCAAATTAATCCCAGTATCATTTCAGTGAGAGCTCCGTTTTATCCGTGATAATGCACAGAACAGCATTAAAGTTGAGATAAAGTTCTATAGCTCACTATAGCAGCTCCCAAACCAAGAAGCAGAAAAGCCTGAAGTAGGTGCAAGAGAAGAACGGAGAAGATAAAAAAAAGCACAAGAAATACTCAGTTCATCATTAGAAACCACTACCACATACAAGTCAGAGTAAGATGGACAGCTATTATTGGTATCTCTTCTGAATCACCAAGAGATGAGAACTTGGGAGAGGCTCTCAGAGGCACAGAGGAAGCACACAGGGCATGGAGGGAAAATGCACATCCCGTTCCCAAGCGGTGTTGCCATACTGCAAACTTATTGCCTCATAGAAAGCAGTTCTTCTCTGCCCAGGACAGCAGTACAGCACACCCAGGCATGGGTGCGAGCATGCCTGCTGGGTCTGGGAGACAGAATCAGCAGCAGGCAACCAAAACACTACACTGACTGGGAGGGAGAGGGCAGCCCCCAGAGAACTAAAGCCTTGAACAAAGAAATCAAGAAGAATTTCATCAAATACTGCTGCTTAGGCTGTAACCAACTTCCAGAAATATTCCTGCTCAGCACTGTTGATACAGCTGTATAAAGTGTTTGGTCCTAGCTTACTATCTTACAGTCATTAGATTAGCCTTATGTGCACATTTCAACTTCATTTACAACTTCCCTCTGGCGCAAATAGCTAGGCTTTTTGTAAGGAACATCTTGGGGGTTGTTTCACACAAGCTATAACTCATTTTACATCTCACAATTTCTGATTATTTTATTAAGTGGCACATTTTTTCAGTTACTCTACATTACATAACCTTCATCCTCCTCCTCCCATGTCATGTTCTATGTCCTGTATACAGTTTTTAAAACATCTAGAATGTCACAAATATATTGCTAGACTACTCTTCACACAAAAACCTGTCTTTTAAAATAAAAAGCTGAGTTATTCTAAAAGCAGTTTGATCAGTAAAATTCAGCATCTGTTTTAAAGTTAATTTTACTCAGAAGAAAATTATTTCATGAATTTTAAATAATATAAGCAATACAAAAACCATTGTAGCAAGAGCAAAAGAAGAGTACACAGCCTGGTGCTCTCCTTAAAGACAGTGAGATCATGCTGCTGACTATAATGAAATCCATTTCAGCCTCCAAATTGCTAAAGGACAAGAATTATACAATTATGCACATTAAAACACAATTATCTTTTCATGCTATTATTAAAATGATTCTAACTGATAAAATGAGAATTTAAGCTATTTCGTATTTTATAAACATTAACATTTCATGAGTATAAACTATTTAGTCACATTACATAGGAAATTAATACTATGTATGATAGCTTCCACTGAGGACTTGTGAAATGTTTTTGACTCCAAAATAATAATTGAAATTCTTTCTAAAATTATCTGGGGATAATTATTCTTGAACCCCTAGAGTGAAACATCATCCTGCTGAAGTCAGCTGATGAAATTTGGCTTCTATTAATTACAATATCTAACTGTAGTTTCTCTTGCAAAGTGTAAGCAGAAGATTTTTCAGACAAAGGCTTTTTTATAAATGTAATGATTCTGAAACTACACAGGCATGCGGACAATATCTGGATATCTCTTTTATTGTATTTTTGTTGTTAATGGTTTAACAGGCCTCACATTTCAGAATATATTCTCTTTAAAAGTATTCTAGAGTGAATACGGTCTCTAGAAACCAGCAGTAGAGATCTATGAGAACACCTTTCTTTTCCATGAAGAGGATTCACAAAGCACTTTTTGTAGACTTTCTTTTGAGAATTAAGTATACAATAACCAGACTAAGAAGAGGAAGAGAGCCAAGGGAAACCCTTCCATACAATCAGAAAACAAAACCCACTATCATATGGTAGAAAAGCACTGTGCAATAATGAAATTCACTGCATCATTTGTTTCTAGTAATAATTCCCTGAAACATCAGAGTTGCACTTAATTTAAACCACACTCTGTTCATTCTGACTTCTTATGCAGTCAAAGGTACATAATGGATCACTTGATCCCCCATTTCACTTCAGGATGATTTAAGTATCTCTTAAAACAACTACATACTTGAGAAGCAACATAGTTTTTTACAATCATAGAATGGTTTGGGTTGGAAGGGACCTTAAAGATCATCGAGTTCCAACTCCCCTGCCACGGGCAGGGACACCTTCCACGAGACCAGGTTGCTCAAAGCCCCATCCAACCTGGCCCTGAACACTTGATGCTGTGCATCCAATCCAGCCCGGAGCCACTCAGGCACAAATCCTGCAAGCTCTTCCTGACTGGACATCCAGCTGAATTTTGCAAGCAATGCCTATATAGCCAGCAGAGCGCCAGTCCCCAGAGAAATTATACTTTCAGATACCCAAAACAGTACTTTGAGCAGCACTGAGCATTAGCATAATCCCATGCAACTGTGAAAAGCTGTTTTGCAGTAGACCTTCATGTTTGGCATTTTAAACATTACACACACACACAAATTTTTGGTCCTATGACAAATGGATGAAATTCTGCAAATGGATGACAAGTAAGATATATGGCTTTATACACAAAGTAGCCCAAAGTGAGTCTAAATATTTTAATAACACATGTAAGAAGGCACATATCACACATTCAGTGATGTTCACTTTATCATCACTAAAAATTACACATTTAGTGTCAGCCTTGTGCTTCATAACACACAGACATATCTCCTTTGGTTCAGGTAGCATTAAAAGTAGACCTCCAAAAGAGTTATGAGGTATTTCCTGGAACCAAGTAGCTTCCCAAAAAAGCTTTGGACAAGGATTTGAATTATTAGCCCAGGATAACCATGTTAGTACCATCCTGCCACTGCTTCATTACAGCAGCAACACTTCAAAGACTGGTGGCCTCAGGGGGGCTTCAACAACAGTAGCCACTGCAGTGGCTACTCAGGTCATTGAGTCTTGTGATTAATTGGGTCATCTTGGCATGCCTGTTTTGGATTTGGCTTTACAGCAGCGTGAAGTAAAACCAGGACTGTATAGTCCCATAAATACATCTGCAAGAACACTGAAGTTAGAAAAAGTGGACACACATATAGAAATTCCAAACAGCAACACACATTTTGAAACATTTGTGTAGATGAACATGCCATTTGCAAACAACAGGCTTGAATAAATATACAAAAAAAGCACATGAATGTGAAACACATTCAATTTCCTGTCTTAAAAATACTACAGCACTTAAAGCTTTGAATTCATGTAAGCACATGACCTCATATTATTTCTAAAGGTTTTAATATCCTGCACTATTCAGCACGAAGTTATTTTGTTAAGAAAAATTAACAAAAGAAAATATAATGCTTCTAAAGCAGGAGCACATCTTTCAAAATCTGAATCACTAAACCTATAGTTTAAAACAGAGAATCAAAGAATAAGAACTATAAAGGTGAATGAAAACAATTAAGTTCAAGGACTTCAAAGAGTACTGTCCTATGTTTATTACGGAATCATTTTGACATCCAACCCTTTTTTTTTTAATCATTAATGTAGTCTTAATTTTGTAATTTTATGTTGTTGTTCTGCTTCGTGATCAGATACTAGATTCTTGAAAAGTAAGCTTCATAGAGCTTTAAACAGCACTGTGGTGTGGGCTTGGCTATCACACTTTATAAACACTGCACGCTGTATTGTGTGTCTGATGCTGCGAGTACAGTCAAATATACATCATGCATGATGAATTAAACACACTTTTTTGAGCGGACATCTATTCTTGCCAAACAATTCAGGAATAATACTAAATAGTTTAAACAGACAGAACCCTGGCCTGAATTCAAGAAAAGCAGCAAGATGTTAAAAAAATATCTCAACAGAGCTGCCTTTTCCAGACAAAGAGCTTTTTTTTCCCGTCTTGGCACAGAGGTTTGGGATTGGAGCCAAGGTGCTACTTATCAGCTGTTTGACATCAGGGGAGGACTGCGTGCGTCAGTGGACCCAGTAGGGACCCCTGGCTTATGGCATGCACCATGTGGTTCTTATCTTATCAGTTCGCAGGGTCTGGCACTTCAACCTCTGCAGCGTGAAAAGAAAAGAGAAAAAAAAGGGGAGGGAAGGAAGGAAGGAAGGAAGGAAGGTGTGTATAACTGGGAGGGAGGAGGTCAAACAGCACTGGTGAGCCAGGTTGGACTGCAGAACAGAGCCCTGATTATACTTTGGCCTACTGCGCTGTGTATGGTTGCAGTAAATCCTAACAGAAATTTCTCCTGCTTTCCCCACACATTCGTAGAAGAAAGGAACTTCTTCTCATCCAGGTTCAGAGAAGGCAGAACAATGTGTGGGTTGGAGGGACAATGCTCCCTTTCACATACAGCTGATAGAAGGGCTGCCAGAGAAATGAGGAATAGGACATACTCATGAAAAAGCTTATCAAGGTAAGCGTGTCCTCCAGGAAACCCATGAACGGGTGCAGTTTCTTATTGCAAACAAGATTTAAACAGCCCAGATTACTTCTCCAAATGCATAGCTGCAGCAAGATTTATTACAGCAAATTATTCTCAGGACCAAATGAGCCTTACGGTACAGCACAACTCCAAGCTTAAAACTTGATTGCACAAATGAACCTTTGTATTTAGTATTTAGAAAAACATTCACAAAGGAAGATAATCCTCAAGCAAAGCACCTGCTCTCCAAGGCTCATTCCAAATGAAAAATTAATATAATTACTCAGAAAAATATTATTTGTTCTACCCTACGCTTCCTACACAATGTGTATGAATCAGACAGCAAAAGAAAAAGTCACCTCCTTCAGATTAATTTCCTTAACCTATTCTACTTCTGAAGATACATCACGAGATATAAATTACAGGAGAACATGAAAAGCTATTAAAGTATCTGTGGAAATTAGTAGGTTTGCACCCTTGACAAATCTTTATAATTATTGCCAGGTATTTCCATACAAAAACTTTTCATCTTATACTGCAGTGGCCAGACTAACATCAGCAAAGGACAAAAGAAAATGGCTCAGTGCTTGCACAGAAACCTTGCTTGCTAAGGATTCAGCAGAGCTCTAGGAAGACCTACTGACTGAGGACCAGGACTGGGCAGCCTGTCACGAGTTCTCTTCACTCTAATGAAGGTTCTAGTTTTGTTACTTCAAAACTGTTTTCATAAACTGCAGCATCAAAAATTGCAATGTTTTGCTGCTTATAGCTATACTGTGCTTCAAGTTTCATTTCTCATGCTGTGTCAGTCTAGTGAACCACAAGAGGACTCCCTAGTCAGTGGGACAATCATTCATCTGAAGAGGCAATTCCGGTACTAGTACACTTTCTTCTCCAAATACGACCTATTTTTTAGGTAAATACCAATAACGTATTCTTGCATAAAACATAACATAAATTTATGATCAAGGATTCTAACATTTAAAAAACTATCTATTGAGTGAAACACTGGTTTGCTATGAAAATATACAAAATTGCCACAATATCATATTTTTTTCTAATTCATATTTTTCTTTTCTTATGTGTCACTTTATTTTGGTCAGACAGGTTGTTGCTTTATCAAGCGTAGGAGACAGAGAAAGAGAAAAATAGAATGAGAAGCCTGAAGAGAAACATCACCTGTAGACACTATTCTTCATCCTAACTTTTACAGATGGATTTCTGCACTTGGAAGAAACCACCATTGCACTCATCTCAAAGGCCTGTGCATAGAGACTGGGATATTACATTGGTAGCTTGAAAAGCATGCTGGTCTCCCTTGAGTTAAATGATAAATACAGAAGTTATTGGCAGTGATCAAGGATCACTACGTGTGGGATCATGTGCTCCCATGAGGCCCACGACTTGCATTTTATATTATATTTCTTGCATATTAAATTATATCGACTTGCATATTAAATTATATTTCTTAGAGTGTGTGATTTTTCACTCTACTTCAATTTGAAAACACAATTGACAAATGAGTTGTAAGTGTAGCTACAGATCTACGACACACAAATATAAACACTGGATGTGATGCTTCATTAGCCAAGAAAAACAGACACACACATGAAAAAATAATGTGCATCATCTCTGAATATCCTATCAGTTCCATTACATGGCTGCTTGAGTACAAAAAAGGGTCTACTTTGTGTCTCCATTTTGCATCTCCCCCTCTATTTCCTCCTTTGTTTTTTTTTGGAACAAGACAAGTGTCAAGATCTCAGTGCAAATATACGATACCAAGTCATTTTATACAAGTCAGTTTAAGCGCTTTCACCTCAGTCACATGAGAATGCTTTGTCAACTGTTTCTTTAACACAATTAAGTAAATTTTTTGCATAAGTAAATTGGGTGACAGGCCCTACACAGTGAGTATTTATACTGTGTACTGTTCCAATGTGTCTTTCTTCAAATAACAAAGCTGATTTGTTTGTATTATAACAAAAGTAAAAAGCTACATCCAATTAAGTCAATGAGCAATGTAATTGCTCTAAGACTCTCCCCCACCACTCAAGTCCTGTGGAACCAGCACAGGCCTTGAAGAACGAACCATACAGTGCTCCTTGCACAATCTTGTTCAATTTTTTATATATGCTATTTCTACTAAAATACTTAGTACAATGAAGCCAATAGGAGCTCTTCACATGCCTAAAGATAATCACATTTCTGGTCAGAAAAAGGAAGGACATTTTTTAACACCCTGCACATGTTGAACATCCTGTTTAGAAGTGTCACCTTGATCTTGACCATGTCCACTAAAAATACTCTAAATAAAACACCACCTTGCCAGTGATCATTCTTTTACAAGCACTTCTATTGATCCCTTTACTTTCCCTGACCATTTTCTCCAGTTTTCAACCTGCTATGCAAACAACTGATGAAATCTGAAATTAAGACTTCCAAACCCCATGTGAGACGGATAAAGGGATCCCCAAACTCTCCTGTCTTAATAGAGAAACCACATCAGACATTAAGGCAACGCTGCTTCTTTTGACATTCTGACGCAATTCAGTTCAACGGGTTTATGTATCAAAACATTTGGAAACCAACATTGCACATAGTATGTAAGTCAGAAGTAAAAGAATTAAGAGAGCTAAAATGGCCAAACCAAAGGATTAATATATCATAGCTAATGAAGTGCCACAAGAGAGTTAACAAGCCCATATAGTATGAATTGTTATCTTATCCAGAGATAAGACATGTCCACAGCTAGAAAAATGATTCAGCACAGACTGAAGGAGGAAATTGTTTCCTTTACCATCTGAAATGTCTCTAAATACTCCTTAGCATGAGGATCCCTCAAAGGATCATAGCACAAAAGGTATGCACTTGGGCAAACACAATCTCAAAAATCCACAGAATAGGTTTAAAATTTATAAAGATGTATGAGGTATAAACATAGGCTCTCTTTAAAATTTATGTCGATTTGGGGTTTTCTAGGTCTTCATTTTTACCTGAAGAGATTTTGGCAAATCAAACAGCTGTAGAGGCAAACAAAAAAGAATGACAAAATTATTTGTATATAGAAGGAAATTTGAGTCTATTATGACCAAGTTGTACTTTAAAAAAATCTAAGTTGTTTTTAAATATCAATTATATGAAAGCATCTAAGATATAGAGTTACTGAGTGTTTTACTCTTCTTGCATTTCATTGTGGGCAATACTACAGAAGTAGCAGAAAAGAGTCTACTGTGCTAGTATGTTAACAATTCTAACAGCATGATGCCGATGGGGAAAAAAAAATCAAATCTTTAAATAAAGCAACATGAAAAAAGAAGTCTTTTATGTAGACTCAGTAGTATCCATATAATCGTATGTTTTGATCTTCATTGAACTAGTAAGACTGTCCCATAGGACATTAGTATGGGAAATCAGGCATATTATAAGGTACATTTGGATTATGTGATGATCATCTATCCATCACTAGTTAGACACAATGTTAATTTCTCCACTGAATTCAGTAAAACTACCTGGACAGGTTATTTTCAAGAAAACATCATAGACACATTCAAAATTTTGACTATTGTTTTTAGTTCTAACTGAACTGAAATTACAGATTGTTTTAACACCCAGTCCTATTTTCTCAAGAGAAATACAGTTTATAAAGTTACAAGTCCAAACTAAACGTCTTGCTTCAAGACAAATGACTCAAAGAGCACTCATACCAAAACCATTAGCTGTTCAACCTTCTGGTAACTCTTTTTTTCCACCTTAACAAAATCTCTTCTAAAATAGTGCTGCCGTTACTTCACCGCTGTCAAGTAATAGAAGCAGTTCCAGACCTACACACTGTATTATCTGACTTTACAATGCATGTCAAAATTAATTTTTTCTGGAAATTTAAACCTTGTGCACCCTAAAATGTTGTGGGGGTACATGGGGGCAAATCAAGTAGATTTTTGCTACTTAATCAAGTAGCACTCTTGCTAGCAACCAAAGTGCTCCATGAGAACATTCCCAGCCTTCTTTCTTTGCCTGGGAAGCCTTCACAACATCAGTTCAGCACAGCTGAAGAGATCTGGCCTTGTTTGTGGGCACTTCTTCATCCCACACACTGCCAGCCAACATTCCCCTTCAGGGAAAACTGCCAGGACAACCAAAGCTGATGTAGCACACTGAAGAAGATGCTTACATCCTCCCAGAGAACTGTAGCCACTTGCAGTCAAATTCCACAAAGCTCTGTTTCCACTTGTTACTTTTTCATCTCATTTTTTTCCTAGATATATAAAACACAATGACAGAGAAAACAATAAACTCCCAAAGAAAAATTTCTAGACATAAACATTCGCTATGCAGAGAGAGAATAACAAACTGTTTAGCATTTGCAAAGCAACTCTATTAATGGTCCTCTATTAATTGTATCAATTACTTTCATTATGCAGGAACATTTGTTCTACCTGATTCCTTGGAGTTCTTCATTATTTTTTTGCCAGTTTTATTTATAAGCTTTTGTCCTGAAGCTCCAGTACAACTACAACACATCACTCAATACCTTACTGGATACACACAAGTGATAATACCATCATAATTAAAATTACTGGGCTGCTCACTTCAGGGGAAAAGTGCGAAGTTAAAATTCACTCATTTAACTTTTTTGAAAAACACGCAGGGATTATACCGTTCATAGTGCTCTCTGGATTGAGAGTTTGAGATTTATCCAGAACATTAGAACACTCATTTCTGCAAGGAGGCTTGTTGCCTGCTCATCACTGGAGAAAGGGTCTCACTGACACAGGTATATGAACATGCCCAAACCTAGTACACCAGAAAAGGCTTTGGTATCAGCAGCTTTTCCAGCAAACTCCAATTTTTGAGATTATTCTTACAGAATAAAATTTTTGCTCCAAAAATGTTTTTTGTGCTGAAGCCTAGAAGTCAAAACCAAGCCTAGAAGTCCAATTATAAGTACTAGTGACTTCAGTAGGCATATTCACATACCTAAGAAATTTTAAGTTACTCCCACACACAAACGTCTACAGCAGCACTGAAATAGTGAAAGGGATCAAAATTGTTGTATAAAGATGGCTCTTCACCTACAAGTTTTAAAATAAGAAATATTGCAAGCTTTTTAAAGTATTTTTAAATAGGAAATTTAAGAACTTCACCTAGTGAAACTAGCCACAGAAGAGCAATATTGTAGTTCTGTAGTAATACCGGGGATTTTTTGCTTTTAAAAGCAGACTCGCACTTAGAGGAAACACTCAAGATTCCCCCTGGTTTTGTTTCTTATTCAGGCCCTTCCTCCTGAATCAGGCTGGGGCAGATAATCCAAAAGCGGGTGGCTGCAAGGATTTTTCTCTGAAAGGTATGGCTCCCCTTGCACTGCAGCACTGCCCCTCTACTTCTCCAGACAGACAGTAAGTAGGGCCCTGCCTGCATGAAGCTTTGAAAGGCGTCAATCTTCCAGCTACAATAAAACTAAATAACCCTTAGCCTTTCAGACCTGAAAGTTCTGGTGGTTTGCCTTTGGTTTGTGGGTTGTTTCCTTAAGCTGAATGACAGGTAGCAGCAACCAACACATTTGTCATGCATGTTTCAAGTAGTAACCCTGGGCTCAAGTGCCTGTGGTTTATCCAAAAGGATTTCAAGGCAAGCCACAAGTGTTTGTAGCTGGGAACAAACATTTGAAGAGTGTCCAGATGATCCTTTCAAATGTGTTGACAACCTTGAGAAAGTAGCATGTAACTACTCAGATTGCAGGTCTGGTGAGGACAAACGTGCATGGAGTTGTTATGGGAGAGAGATGCCAATAATTGCTTTGGCCTCTCTCTCTAAGCGACCACAGTCATGCAAGTGGCAAGACCACAGGAGCCCCCAAATGTTCAACTTGTAATGGATGCTTCAAGCTGGTCACAGCCTTGACTTCACACGCCAACTCATTCATCCACTAAGCCACAGCTCTTTACAGATAGCTCTATTATGGCCTATTATAAGGGGCAAACAGAGTTTGGATATTTGGGAAATGTGGAAAAACTGTCAACAGAAAAACCTGGTAAAAGGAGGCAAGGCAAACGCGCAACTTAGCAGCTCCATGTGAGTTTAGCCATGGGTTGGCATGGATTTCAGTGTCTGGAACACTGAGGAATTAAGAGAGATAACTGATATTTCTACTGTGTGCAGGCATTTTTACACATATAATGGGGAATCAAATGAAACACACCAAAGATAACTGTTTGTAAATACAGTTCAAACAGGTATTGTACAGCATATTTTCTGCCTAACTCTAAAAACTCACTTATTTGAGATTTATCCTCATCCTCATTATGAAATTATTTAAGAAGCCACAAGAAAACAGTCTCTGAATCCTGCCTTCACAGTTCTATCAATACAACAGAGAACACAGCAAATACAAGAATTTTAAGAGGCAAGTAGATTTAAATGATGTAGTACAAGCAAAGGCCAGATCCTCAGAATGAGCAAACAGCTAATTTTTACCTTCAGCCAAGCTGTATACTCTGTCCTTCCCAGGCCCAAAATGTTAATGCAATACACGTACTGCAAACTCTGGGCTTTATTCAAAATAGTTCAGTTTGAGCTTACATAGTATCAGTAATAACTCAATTCCAAGTCAAGGCTGACTCCAGCCTCCAGCAAGGAATGGAAAGCTGCTTGTTACACATATCTAAGTTTATTAAGTATTAAGCATATTTGCTTAGCTACACTTAAGACACTTTTAGACTCCTTTTAATCAACCTTCTCCTTCACAAATGGGAAACTTTTCACTTGCATATGGAAAATTATCACCTGCAGCGTATGTTAAGAGACAAAGATTATGCCTAAATAAAACTGTTTGGTTTTATGCATTTTAATAATTAAGAGGAAATAGACATAAAGTTATTCTTTTACCTAGTCTGTATTTGAGGCCAATTATGCTTCAGCTGGCATTCTTAAAGTCTTCTATTAATCAGTCCTATGACATATTACTGATAATGCTTGCACAAAAAGAGTAAGAATAATGTATAGAAATTCAAACGACATTAGCAGAAAACAGTAAAAAAATAATTTCTATCTATTACTATTTTGTGGATGTGCACTTGGGGATGTTTTGTCATTAACAGGATAATTAAACAAATTTAGCTTAAACAAATACAAAGTTGGAGTCCCCCCTGACAGCAGTGCTGTTCTAGTGTCTGAAATAAATTACACTGTGGCAACATAACCACAGAAGCCACATTCTCGAGGCCACAAATTCTTTTGCTCATATTTCTGTAAAATAAATAATTACAACCTCTAACTCACATGTTCTCCACTTACTCATAGCATATTTTTACCTTTACCCCAATGTTCAGTCCCCAAATCCCAAAATCATACATTTTAAATCCCAAATAAGTTTTTTGCTCTGATCCACAGATCTAAATCATAATGTTTTAATCCACAGTTGCATACAGAAACACAACTGGCCCACACTGCTTGGAAAACATTGCCAATAGATCACAAGAAACTAAGGAATGATCTTTAAATAATTATTCAAAACGTAAAACAAGAGCTCAAGTGAAGTTTCCGCATTAAAGGAAAAAGAAAAACTATATTACAAAGAAATTCATTAAAACCAACATAGTAACTTCTGACGTCACCTGCTGTCAGTATCCACAGTCAGGTCTCTCTGCTGCAACTAGCAGCATTAGGAGAACTTAAATCAGCAAAAGGAATGCAATTCTCCATCCTCTAGGTGGGGGTGATGTGAGCAGCTGTCAGAGGAAAGCAGTAACCCTTCAGGCTTTCCTCATGTAAGGAAAAAGCCTTTCAATTAACATTTAAAATTAAAAGTTGCATTATTTAATTAAAATAATGTGGCTATTTGGCCCCACTCCCACTATAGTTTGTAAAAAACCCTCTCCTTGAATAGTCAGAGGCCTTGCACAGGGAGAGGGCAGAAGCACTTAAAACACAGCCAGAAACAAACCCTACAGTCAGCAGGAGGATCCAGTATTTTCAAAGTCTTTTGGGAGAGATGAAATTATTTTCAACTCATTAACCTGAAATTAGATCCCTGACTGACAATTTGGATGATTACTTGTGTCAGAAAGAGCCTTTTTCTGTTAATTGCAATTTTCACTGTTCAAGACAAGTTTATCAAAACATTTGCAACCTCCAAAGACCAGATTTACAGATAAACAGCTCGATTTGTTTCAGAAATGGTAAAATAAAGTACACTTGCGTTTGGAAGTGGGGGAGAAGGGAGCAGACACCCAAAAAACCAAACCATCACAACAACTACCAATACTGTCAAACTTAACGGTACCTCAAGTATTCAAATGAATTATTAACAAAATGAATTTTAGTTTCCAGACAGAGCTTCACTAGGGAGAAGCTCATCTGCATTTAGTCAAGCTTGTTTAAAAAAAAAAAAAATCAGAATATTTACATCCACAATATTTTTTTCTGTAACTCCCTAAATAACTAATCAAAAAGGTAATATAATTTTAGACCATGCTAGAATGATATTATCCTTGTTTAATGCCTGATCATGAGATGTGACACAGGAAAACACAAGGTTATTGAAACATGTAAGCACCAGACCTTCTCTAGCTACTCGCTCCATACACCTGATAATTCTTCAAAGTGAATCCTGCACATACACTAGTTTCCAAAGTTTGTATAGTGGTCAAAACCTGAAACCCTTCAACAGCACATACACAGCAAGTTCAAGCTTCAATATTCAACATAAAGTTTTGCTTAAATTTAAAAAAAAAAAAAAAAATGGAAAGGTCACTGTCATCATTCCCTGTTTGTCCTCTCCCTTAGAAAACCGTATTAATGCAAAGTCCCAAAATAGCCATTCTCAGGCACTAGAAAAGCCTGGGAATTGCTTACCTAAAGAGCACTAACTTTACAGGGCAATGAGCACTTAAACCAGAAACTCTGAGTGGAAAGCATGATGAAGCCTTAATTATAATATTTTTGTTAATAAAAATAGATTTGTTCTAGAGAAAAAAAATTCCATTTCCCTTTCTGACATGGTTTTCCCATGAGATCTTGAGGAAGTTCTAAAGGCCAAACCACTCAGCAGGAACCAGCAATTCCGCATGTCCTGTTCTGGTACCCATCAGAGACTTCTTCAGACCAACTGTCAGGAGGGCCAGTTTGTTTTCCATTTAGGTTTACTTTGCGCTATGAAAAGCGATTTAAAAAAAAAAAAAAAAGGAATTCTGAGGAGAGACTTCCTAGCACAGAGAAATATGACATTTGTGGCTACGTTTCACAATGTGGATTTAAATGCCTCCATTTACCACCTGTAAAAAGGCCTTTGTGTTAAAAGACAATAGTAGTGAGCTTGACCAAAAGAACATGTGTAACAAACGAAGAGAGTTATGATCTTTACTGCCATTCACTTATTTTTACAATTTCTTTTTTCTTGGAAGTCTTTCACATGGAGGAGCAGCTCTTGAATATTGTGATAAATCTATCGTGAATAATTCCACAAGTCAGTCAACCAAGGAAGAATATAAAAGCAAAGCAGACAGTCTTGTTTTTTTCAGTCTGATTGATCAAATAAGTTGTTACTGTGTCAGCTTGCAAAAACCCCTATCGTATGTAGAAGGCTAAAGTTGGTTGAACTATTTTATTGACAGGAATTCGCTGGGTTTTTGGTTTGTTTTTTTTTTTTTAATCATTAGCCTTTTCAACTTAGGATATTTTTATAAGTAGGCAATGACCAACTGCTACTGTCTTACAGCACAGATTATTTCTGTCAAAAAAGCCGCATGCTTAATTCAGACTCCTCCAAGATACTAAATACTTCTAAAATAGGTATTATTTTATCCAAGGTTATCTCTGCATATAGTTATTAAAAGCTAACTAGACTCAAGAACCTAATAAATATAGATAGCAATAATAAAAGACAAGGAATCAAAACTGCCCAAATTCCTCAAATGTTATGTTACTTAAAAGCACTTAACATAAAAATGTCATTAAAAACACAGAAAGTGTTTTCCCTCTTCACTACTTACATGGCTTACAGAATTCATAAATTGGTATAAATTTTATTTTAAGCAGCTATAGCTATGGTTGTCTGGCTATTAGCTTTGCATTTATTTTTCCTTTTACAGCACATGAATACCAAAGCTTGCCACTAATCTGGTAGTCTGTACACTTGGTGACTGAAAAGAAGCAACATTTTTCAAATACGATGCATCTGTTATAAACTCTTGGGATTAATGTTTAACTGTGAACAATAACCAACAGGTTTTATATTTTACTTAAATTTCTTTGGCCTAACCAATACTCCTTCAAGGACAGAAACTATTCTATTCCAGGATTTCTATTTTCTTTACTATTAACCTTAGCAGTACACATTGCTACACATAACCCATAAAACAGCAACATATTCAGCAGGTTCATGAAAGCAGCTATGCCTATGTCAGTTTCAGCATGTAAACAACATTCCTGGCTCTTTCCCTACCTTTTGTTCAAAAGTTGTAAGTAGTGAAAATGTCAGTCAGGCACAACTTTCAACTGATCTTGCAATGAGCTGCCTATGAATGATCCAAGTACAGACTCAGAGATAATTTTGGCTCTGGAATTTCAAGGCTTCCAATGCAGGGCTGTTCAATTTTGAACAGTATTTAGTCTGTGGTCATCTGTAGTTAATTTAATGACGTGATGCAATGCTGTGGGAGTGAATTGTGGCACCAGACCCTCACTGAACTGTTTTCACGGAAGTATCACTGAAGTGAGGCTGAAAACATGAAGAAAAATAAAAAAAAACTTAACACACAGTCACACAGGTGTTACTGTGCAATTATCAGCATAAACATCCCACATAAAGCATCATGGGATCTCTGAAGCCTGTTTCAAGACAGTTCAGTTCCAAGTTGTGAATCCTGAGAAATGGCAGACAAGTTCTAGCTACAGAGAAGAAGCTGAGGCTCTGACTAGCAGATTTGTCCTCCTCTTGAACTAGCTCTGAATGAAGTACGCTGACTTAGTTTGCACAGATGCACACATCATTTCATCTTTAAAGTAGTTATCTGTGAAAAGTGGTTAAAATTCTCTCCAAAATATCACAAAAAGATGGATTAGAAAGAACCCACATAAGAAAACAGAAGGTATTTTCATATGTACATCTAGTACAGTAACTCTGGATAACCAAAGGAGACCAATTACAAATATTTATAGTTCCTCTGCTCCAGTTGTAGATTCAACAGCACTAAATGCAGTCCAAGTAAAACATAAGCTTACAAAAAACATGTATTAATACTCTTGTTAGTAATGCTGAGTAAAGCATTGTTTAACATAGTTTCTATGTAGTAGCAGTATTATTTTTTTGTTATAAACTGCAAAATGTATAATATTAATATTTAAAGAACTTCTATAGATACATCTGTTATTAAAGAAAATACTGCCTCTAACCCTGCATCAGATTAGATATGCAGAAGTGCCCCTGGCAGTGGAAAACTGCCACTGAGCATATAATTTGATGTGTAATCTTAGTGGCAACGTCTAGAAGCATTTATTCACTTATCACGGAATAACCAAAAAAACTAAAAACGTATACGAAGGGCATCTATCTTCTACATCCCCCATCTATCCTCCACCTCTTATTTAAAAGTGGTGCAGGCTACACTGTTCTTGGTTCTGTTTGTCAATGCACAATAGATCATCTTTTCCTCTCACAGCTACGTGATGCCCACTACCCTTTCAGGAATGTTACGGTAACTGTTACTGCAACAGTAGTAATGGAGTCATTACACTGCTCATAGCAGTCAGATCACTTCTGAAAGCTCAACAAAAAGGAAAATACGACCAAAAAAAAAAAAAAAAAAAAACCACCCCAAAAAAACCCCAAAAAGACTACAAAAGATGACCTTAAAAAAAACCCAAAGTTTTTTAAAAATAAAATTTCTGTCCTGCTTTTGCATCTGTACACGTAGAAGGTGACCAAATGAAAATATCATGAAACCTCAGGCATAATATCCAAAGTATGGACATTTATTTTTCATCTGGCCTGCAAAATTCCATCTTGTCTACATATTTTCCCATATCCATCTTTTTTTTTTTGTCTCGTGCATTTGATACTGTTGTTGTAGGTTTATGAAAGATAGTATTATAAGCTGAAATGCCAGCAGCACTCACTTTTGACCAGAAGAGTATCTGAAATCAATAAATTGGTAAAAAAGAATGTTGTGCAATCCCCTAAATTATTAAACATTTTGGATTAGATCAGTTTTAAAATAATAGGCTAGGGGGCTTATTTTCACAGCTGGATTTGCCTTATATTTTATCATCTACCTTGGGAGTGGACTAAAATCCCCCAGGAGGCATCTCTATAAAGCATATAGTGTTACTCTGGGAGCAAAACTTACAAGAGGAACAAAATTCCCTGGACTAGACAAACCTATGGAGAAGAAAAAAAACTAACTGTTGCTTCATCAGTCTATACCAAAAGTACCAATTAATTCTACTGTGCTGCTCCTGAGCAACACACACTGAACAGTGAATCGTATTCAGAGGATTTACTTTACTGCCAATTTTTTCTGCCTTTAGCCAATAAGCAAAACTGGAATAAGGAATTTAAAATTTTGTAGTCAACATTTAAAGCTGTTGCCATTGTCAAGCTGATGATGCTAATTTGTTTTATTATTACTAACCTGCCAGACCCCAGCTGTTGTCTTAGTCAAAACCTGAGTTTTCCAATAACTAGGAACTGCAGCTGCTCAGAATGGGTCACCAGGGATTTGCACCACCACAAACATTACTCATCTGGTCCTGCCCTGATCAGACTTCTTTGGCCAAAAGGCAGGGTCAGGCCTGCCTGAGATTTGAGACACACAAATTTAAAGGGTTTTTTCTTTCCCTTATCTTCAGAAAAACAATATTTCTCATTCAACTTTTGAAAATTTATCCATAATTCTCGCCAAACATGGATCCAACATGGCAAAGCCTACTTTTTCTGGACACTCTGCATTAATTAGCCTTTGAAATAAAGACCATGAATTGAAATAAAGACCATGACTTAAGACATCCACTAAATCACTGCTTCCATCTATCATCCTATCTGTGCCAAGAAAACTCAGAATCAATAAAGTATTATTTATTCCAAATACCTTTATTTAAAACAATTGAGAAACAGTTTCTACATGACGCATCTGCCAGCTGCTGCATGTAACAGGTGTAACCATAAATATTAGAAAATGCTGCATTTCGATGTGCAAACAGCCAAAGTGCTGCCTGATTTAAACATCCCAAACTGGAATTATTTTTGTTGAACAAATGTTGTCACATGAAGTACCTTCAACAGAGCCCCAGAACTTATGGGAAATTACTATTTAATGTTTAACATTTCACTGATACATATTATTGGTTTTACTCTCATATATTAGTTTCCAATGGGAATCCTTGCCAAAAAACCACTAACTTCCATTCCTCCAACTCTTATTAACTGTTTCTGTTTGGATTACCGACATCATGTATCCCGATTTCTTCCTCTTCAACAAGTTTCTCTCCAAAAACACAATCAAGCTGTGCTGCTCCCTGAGCTCTGCGGCCCTCTACTGCTTGTCCTTTCTCCTCCACAATTTTTTTCTGGCTTTCCAGAATACCACTCCCTGTCCTTGCAGTTTAGTACCATTTCTGCATTGTACAGCACAGTGAACTCTCCTGCAAAGCAGAAGCACTTGCTCATGAGCAACTTGAGAAAGTTGTTCACACTCACTGAACACAAAAGTGTTTTAACCACAGAGACAGTACAAATAGGTACTTTCTCCATGGCTCTCAAAATAGATGTATATGAGTCGTACATAAACCAGGCTAGAGACCACCCAACAACTGGAGCCAGTTTCCTGCAGAGGAGTGAGGAAGAGTTCCCACAGACGAAGGATACCAAGCACAGGTTAGAAGCGTAGAAGCAAAGTCCCACTAATGGACTGAGCCCACGGTTTTCATCTTAGCCATTTCAATATTCAACAGCACACTTGCCTCTGATATTATGCTGTTATTATGCTCTCTTAGAGGCATAAGAGAAAGCAAGCCATGCAATGGCCAAACCAGATCCAACCACTTCAGTTGAAGATCCTCTTATCAGCATTACAAGGGTTTCCATGTTCAAAAGCTGCATGACTACAAGCTTACAGTGTCCTTTGCACCTCCAAGGCTTTCAAGTTTGACAGAAGAAATAAAAAATTATTCATTAATCTCCACAATAAAGCAGAGCACTGTCAGTGATGGAAGTGACAGGTCAGTCAAGTGAGTAGGCAAAGCTTCCTCTTGTCTACAAGCAGGAGGAAGAAAAGGGTGCAAGGACAGAAATCTCTTTTGGAGTGGAAAAAGTTTCAAGGCCATTTGCTAACTTTATCTCTCTCATTTTTTTTTGAAGTGGAAAAACATGAAGAAGCAAACCTTGAACAGAAAATTTTGAAATACACCTTTCACTGACCTTGTAGATACTGAAAGAGAAAAATTTATAAATTCCAAAGCCATTGAATTTCTCCTGCAAACAGTAAGAACTGAACCCTCTTCAGGCAAAAAAAAACCAAACCTGTCAGTCACAAATGAGTCAGTGAGGCATTCTTATTAACAAAGGTTTCTCACTTTAAGTCACACAGTCACTACAAGCAATGCCAAAATTTTTAATCCTAGAAAAGTGGATAATTCATCCTGTTCAGCCGACCAGCTCTACCTTTCTCCCCTCAAAAGGAGCTGACGCCTTGCTCTCCACATAGAGCTAGGTAACCTCTCTCTAGGAGAGACCGAGGCTATGAAGGGAGTAACTCAGCAATAGCTCTTTTCTCCTCACGTGAAACACTGACTTTTCCATCTACTAAAGATCTTTCTGGCTCTGTGAATTTTTCCTTTCCTTTTTAGAACCCTTTTGCCCTTTACACCTCACTTGGCCCTGCTTTTGGTTTTGTATCTTCTGGCAGTTGTAAATATCAGCGAAAACCTGTCATTTGGCTGCCATTCTTAGAGTTTGGCATGGGTTCACCAACTTTGCTGCTGCAAGGTACCCACCACTGACAGTCATCTTCGGCTTCCTCACAGCTACCAAAATTTGGAACACTTTAAAAAAAGCTGTACTTCTTTTTTAAATAGTATCCAAAGTGTTCTTTAAGCACGTTAGCAGCGCTGCCAGAGGCACCCTGTGGGGTGCATACCCATGTTAGCACCACACTAGCATGCTGTTCACACGTAACTGTTTCAGAAGTTTGCTTCCAAAGTGACTCTCCCCATTTGCTCCATCCATGGCACTTTGGTCCCCATGGCTGAATAGACTCAGAGCACATGCATGGAGGCTTCCCCATAGGCTGAGCTACATGAGAAGATGCACTCCAGGAAGTCCAAGGGTATTATAATGCACAGAACTGAAGTAGATCCACACTGAAATAAATCTCACTAAAATGCACAGGATCAATGTCAAATCCTTAGCGTAAAACTCTTTTTTTTTCTTTGCACTCATCCTCATTTCCACATCTCCTTCCCTGCAACACATTTCCACTCCACTGCCCCATTTCTGTGGTCATCACTACATAGCACCCTCAAAAGGGTTAGACTCCCAGGCACTTCACTCCATTAGTCGTGCGCACTGTGATTCTTCTTCTTTGTCAATATATTGGTAAACTTTGCATATCACCGATAGCTTTTGCTTGAAAGAGCACTTTGTCACTAACACAAAATGCACTGAAACAACGGCATGAATGGTGAACGAAAACAGGATTGTAAACAGACTTACCTCCAAAGCTAACAGAATTCCAGTTCATTTGCCCATGTGCTATACAATTCCTCAGAGAGTCCCATGCTGGGCACCACTCTCAGTACACTGGGTCACACACCAGGGCAGGATAAGTGCATTTTTCTCTAGTTATACTGCATCACACTCACATCCACACTGCACCACAGGAAATCAGTCAGTCTGCTGACCTGCAATTTACCATGGTACCTTCCCAGGCAGGAAGGCAGTGACTACATTGTGCCTGCAACTTGACATCAGGGATTTGAATGCCACAACATGGGAGTGTAAAGCAGAGGCAAGAAGAAAGAATGAACTTTGCGTTCACCCCATTAGACTTATGCCAGACTGGAAACATCCTGTGCAAGTCAGAGCCGCTGCAGGAGTCTAGAGGAGAAAACATCCAGGCTCCACAGTGTTCACACCTTCAGTCCTGACTGGCCAGATCAGCAGCCTCTCTGCTTTTTTCCCATAACTTCTGGGCTTATGTGCCAATGTCAACTATAACCAACACAGGACAAGAGTTATCCAAAAATAACTACATTTCTGAAAGTTTTATGACCACTGGCAACTGGATAAACTGGCACGTCCATGGTTAAAAGAGCGTCAGATTTTCTCTTGCGTGTCCAGGATTTAATCAATCAGCACACTGGCAGGCAGTCAACCCACACCATCAGTCACGTCACATCTTCTCCACATGGCT
The DNA here is from genome assembly GCA_013398115.1 of Falcunculus frontatus. Classification (NCBI taxonomy): domain Eukaryota; kingdom Metazoa; phylum Chordata; class Aves; order Passeriformes; genus Falcunculus; species Falcunculus frontatus. The sequence continues at coordinate 1,472,895 of VZRV01003975.1, read as the reverse complement.
GCTGAGGCCCATGGGAGAAAAAGTATTTGGGGACACAGGCCAAAAGCATTACAGTGGGGAAGAGGTACCTCTAGAGATACTAAGTTCAGAACATGGAATCCGTGTGAAACAACACTAGTTTTTTGTGACTTCCAAAAGAAATTAGCAAATTTTATAAAAATATATATGCAAATGTGCACATATATGTGAGAAAATATTTAAAGTTCTGTCCATTTGCAACTAAAATATTCATCTCTTTCAGGGGGCTAACACATCTGAGATCACTCCAGAACAGCCTGGTAGAAAACAAGGTATATCTGTGCCTGCACTGAGAAAATGGCTGCAACACTGGCTAAATCCTTAAAACATATAAAGGCATCTATTGATGGGGACCAGCCACCAGACAAAACCAGAGTGGAAAAAAAGCTTTATCAGTCCCACTGTTCAGTCTCACGGGGCTAATAAATCACTTGTTGTTTCATTCAGGAGCCAACCAACCCTAACTTTGCCCAGCCAGAGGCCAGCTCAACAGATAATGTGATCTGACACAAATCAGCCTCTCTGGAGCACCCCTTCCTCTTCTCTCTACTATTCACTTCTCTCCCCACAAAGTCTTCCCTGTACTTCCTATGCACATCAACACATTCCCTCCTTGGGGAAATGTTTTGCCTTGCCCTCCCTTGAGCTAGCAAGCAGAAGATCTCAGAAACACCAGCACCAATTCTTTCAGCAGCCATGTTGGCACATGCTAGCTTGAAGTTATTTCTCAGACTGCCCTAAAACATCAAAGCACAAGGTCTCAGTGGTCCAACTACTGTCTAGCTTTTTTTCTTTTCTTACTGATATTTAGCCTCACAGAGCTTAACAAACACAAGCAAGCATCACATGTAACTATCACATATAATTATACCATACTGCTAAATCATTAGGTTATTTATCAAAGTAAAAAAAAATTAAAAAAAAATCTACAGTTAATAAATTTTCCAAAATGGATAACTGGATAACAGTGTCTGTCTTTATAGTTAAGACTGCCCAACACCATTCTTAAAAATCATCACTTCATTAATCACAAATTTTAAATAAAAGTTTTCTGTGACTTACTTTAATTCAGTGGAACTTATATTGAACACAAAACCAGCAAGGAAGTCTTTCAGGAAACAGTGGCAAAAATTGCACAGATTTACCCACATTCAGTAAATTTGTGTCATTTGCACATTTGTCTAATTACTTCTAGTGTCTCATGAAGTTAAAAATAGGAACAGGGCTCACAACATAAATGAGAGTGATACACAGCTATGCACAAAGACTTCCCCAAATATGGTTAAACAGTAACCAATGGATATTCTTAATTGACTGTGCTCAGAACTCCAACATTTGTCCCAAAACCTTCATATTCCACCTGCATTAAATATGTTCCCAAGGTGTGGTTAGTCTCAGCAAAAACATTCAGTTCCACAGAAGTAACAGTAAAATTGGTAGCTCTCCATTATATGTTATTTAGCCTCAAAGGGTGGTAGAACAAGTTCTTTTTGAAATCCTCACTTTATAATGCTCCTCTCAGCTTCCCCTCACTTTCAGTTGTGTTGAAGCTTCACTTCACAACATTTATTAGCAAACAATGCCACATGCTGCTAATTTAAAAGGCCCCATTTTAGAAGTTTGATCACTTTTTACAATGGAAATATAATTAAATTTTGTTAGCTCATCTTTTTTTATTATTTTATTTTTAAGGGAAATGTAAGAAAAAAAGCCACCATCTTATGTCATCATTTCTCACTTGAGAAATGCCAGAGTTCAGAAGTTAGAGCGAACTGAGTCAGTCTCATCATTCAAGCCTTTCCTGTGCCAATGTGGTATCATGTCATTATTGGCAACATGAACACACACTACATGATCCTAAGGGCTGTCTTAGCAAGCCCAAAAAGTACACATTTCATGTGGAAAGAAACAGCAGGGCACACTTACTAATCTCTATGCAAGTGTGACACCAACACCTGCCATGCAAGTTAAAACCATGCAAGAGATGTATTAAGTTGTCCTTTCTTTTTAACTACATTTAAAGAAAACAAAATTAAGATTTCCGCTTGACAAATCAGTCAAGTGTTATAACTGTGTATTCTACCATCTTTTTAAATTATTTTCTTTAAATGTATGATTGATGTTAGATAGATCACCGTTAAAAACAGCAGTCCTCCTTCTATCTGATAAGTTTATAGCTGTATGATTCTAAATTTGCACTGGAAGAAACGCCATCATAGCATGCTATCCCAGGTGGAGCTTTCAGATCTTGTCAGAAGAGCAGGAAACTGAGCTTTTATAAACAAAGCATATAAATCATCAAAATACACAAAACATCAAGACTACATTACAAGTTAAATATCATTATCCTGTAACAATTTATGTATGCATTTATTCCAGCATCATTCTTGCAAACTCTTTACAATAATCAACATGCTTTGAAATCAGCATGTGCAAAACTCACAAAACCTGAAGCCAGATTGAAATAAGTATCTATCATTTTCAGGTAACCTAACCTCCTTCCTAACACCCCAGACCCTCAGTTAAAATCAGTTTTATGGGGGTAGAGGCTTAAATAACAACCTAACATTTCAGTGGCGATTTCTTTTATAATAGCTCACAGAGAAAGAACAACATATATTTTGTGCTGACATTTATTTTCATGAAAATGGTCAAGTGCAGCCTAGCAGCTCTATCTTCTGCAGTTGACAGCAAGAACTGTGTTGCCTCCGGAATGGCTTAACAATAATGAATAATACATGAGCTCTAGAGAAATGTACATTAAACAAGATCAAACACACATATTCCACATGTTGGTGGGTACAAAACAAAACACTGACAAACCTGGATGATAAATTAAGGAACACATGCCCGCCCAGCCAGCCTCCTTCATCTCCACCAACTGTTTCAACAGTTTATATCCTATTCAGTCCTTACCATAACTTTTCAGGAAAATTAAAAAAAAAAAAAAAGACATCCACAATAACTGAAGCAATTACTACCACGGCAACACCACTCTCAGATTCTTGCACTGATGGTTTTTCCAAAACACAGAATCTGCACCTTGGAGGTAGGATTCAACACATGTCTACAGTGCACAAATCTTAAGTGTGACTAGAAAGATAACAGAAGTAGGTGGGTTGATAGCTCAATTCATCTCAAGGGGGTATGTAAAGTCAGTCACCAACTCTGTGTGGTTTACATCTGTTATGTGCGCATGTATGTTCATGTACAGTGTTCCATCACATTTGTTGCTTCACACAAGCACACTCATGAATTCCACTCTGTTATTTTTCCAGCTAACATCCCAGAACCTTGTACAACAAACCACATCCATGACAATTTCATGTCTGTATTTCTAACATGCTTTCAATGTATGCAAACAGCCAAGACAGCACTCTAGTTAGAAAGTACCAACATAGTACTATTGTAAGCACATTGTGCAAAAGATCAATTAATAAAATTGCCTTATCTGTGCTTAAAACATGGCTGCCAGTGTCCTCTATATGAGCTACATGGCACTATTAAAATTCAAAAATTCCTATTTAGTTAGCTTATATTGTTGGAGTCAAAGGCAGCCTTGGATAACTTTGCTGACACCAGTATAGGCACATAAGTGTTTGCACAGTTTACTTCCTAAAGCAACTCCACATCAGAATCCCTGGATACCAAAATCAGTTAATAAACCACTAATATTGCTACAGTAGAATTTCTCAGCTTAAAAGAACAAAACAACAAAACCCACAACACACACACACTTCCTAATGTTACCAAACACAATACAAATGTCAGTGTACACAATACTCCATGAATTACACCAAGAAAAAGTGAAATAACACCACACTATAATATGTTTCTGTCAGTGCAGTGCTAGTGCTAGAGATGATTATAGTATTAGTAATGAAATACATAAAATTGCAAGACAGAATAGTGACTTGTTATCACTGGATAAAACACTTGCAAATAACTGTGACCATGGCCACATAAAACATCAGCATTAGGAGAACACGCTGCACCTGCTGAAGGTAAAACCTGTCATTTACTAAGAAAGGAAAAAGAAAAACAGTATTTAGGAATAAGTCAATTACAACACACATATAATTTTTTATTATTATTATTTTGTCTTATTTGGCATTCCAACAAATGTAACAAAAAGGCTCCTCATCAAAACACAAATTATTAAATCCCAAGCAAGCACCATCCCATGAACATCTATCTCCCCATGTCATGCAGAGATGTAAGAATGGTCCCATTGCATCAGACCTGGGAGTAGCCACCAAAGTATTCATCCCAGCTCCTCAGAGTCAGAGAAACCTCCACTACAAACTTCAGTGAGAGAAAGGTTCAGCTCATGCTTATTGTAATACTGGTTTTGTGCTTTGCTGAAACACACTCTTTCTTGACAGCAAATATAAATTCTTGTTAAAGTTAACAAATGTTACATGGATCAATAGCATAAGAAAACAAATCAGATTGGTCTTAGCACAAATAGAAACCCAACTAAACTGGAACCAGCATAGACCCCAACAGAGGGTGCTTTGTCCAGTTTCCTTTATTTTTGCAAGTATGGATGTTCCTATGACCTGCAAGTGACATGTGCACTGCTAAACAGGAAGTTTGAAGCTCAGAAATGGCCTTTTGTTTTTCTGCACCACACTCACTCTCTTCCAGCAGTCAATTTAAGAACCAGACACACTGATTCTCATTTAGCTTACTTAGCCAGAAACAACACTAAAAAACAAAGATGAGAGAAAGCAAAGTGGACCACAAAGGACAGTCTGAAGGTAACAGAAGAGATCTATTCAAAATTAAAATACATCACTGGAATTACACTATATTGTGAGAAGTACAGAATCAAGATCACACAGATCGCAAAGTATGTGTCCTGCCATTCTTTCTGAGTAAGGGTATTTTAACAAGGTTAGATAATCAGAAAAGAGGGCATAAGTTTGTGCACTAGCCATTATGAGTCTAGGAAAATATGTACTTCGTTAGAGACAGGAGAACAAAGGAGAAAAAGCCAATGTTCACAAATTTTGTTAAAAAACTCATATTATATGGTTTAAATTAGGACTCTTTTGTCAGATTCAGTATTGATATAAATACAAAAAGAACCCAAAACAAAGGATTAGTCTACAAAATGAGTTATAAACCAGAAGAGTGGCACACTGTTATTTAAGTGTGGGGAAGAATGCAGTGTTCCTCTCATCATTTGTGTTTTGTAAGTAGATTGGACTTTTTTATAACCACAGTTACTCGCACTTTCCATAACAAAATCCGACACAGTGCATAATGCTGTTCCTCGGCAGAATAAAAATTCTGATTTTCTTTGCAAGTCGGACCAGTTCAGCAGAATCAAATTTGTAACATTAATAAATCACCAAAACCCAAGATAGCATCTCACAACAGTGCAATATATAAGTCTTAGCTATGTTTTACAAACACATTAATCATGAAAAGATTGAATAGGCCCACAGTAAAACAATTCTTCATCTGCATCCATCCAAGTTCCTATCAATGGGTCACAAAGTATTCTTACATCAATATTCTACAGTACTTCCACCATGTTTTGCCAAAGCTGTTCAGCAGACCCTGGTCTTCAAAATAGTTTTTCAGACACTTGGATGCATGCAAAACATCACTCAACGCATGACATACACCCTGGGTCCCCCATTCTGCTACCACCACAACCACTGTAAAGGATTCCTGTGGTAGTGCTGAATTTTCAAAGCAGAATGAGATGCAAATCAGGTCTGTGCCTACCTTAGCACAGCCTGCCCAGGAGAGGATTTCCAGACCAAAATAGGTGATTACAGCATTCACACTTTTAATGTTTAGGTTAATTTTATTTTAAATTCTGTCTAATCTGATCCTATACACCAAACCTCCTTCTTAAGAGAAAATGCTGTAGTGCACATCCCAGTTTTGTTTAGCCTGGAAAAAATCCAGTTAATGGATGGATGCTCTATTGGACCATTTTCTGATGTGATCCAAGAAAAAAATGACAACAACTAGGACAGTCACCTCAAAAGCACATTTCTGACCTGAACATACTAATGTGGACATGGTCCCAGTCATGGTACTTCACTTAGAGTTCAACTTTTATGTCAGCCACGGAGGAACAATCCAGAAGACAGAAACTTCAGCAATGGGGAGTCTAGTACCCCGCCACCAGAAATCAGGTAGAATAGAGCCTCTAACAGGAGAAAATTGTCAGTGGTTCTTCATAACCTGACCAAATAAATCTTCCCCAAATCCCTGCACTTCTCTCCACTTGATCATACACTTCCTTAGACCTAGGCTGAAACCACTTCCTCAACGACCCAAGTCTTATCCTTTCTCACTCAGTCAACCACCTGAAATGCTCTTCCTGAGAAATCTCCCTATGACTTTGATCCTTTTCTCCTCAAACTAGCTGTGAGCAAACATTCAGAGTAATCTCATGCAGGCAATCTGCATCATCATCTAACTCTCATTCTTTCAAACCAAGACTGAGGCTCCAGCAGACCTGTACACAGAGTCACAAAGTGCAGCAATGATGCCGAAAAAACAGATGAGCAGGAGGAGGAGCCAGCCTGTGGCAGCCTGGAAAAAGTTCTCAAGCTGTCTGAATAACGAAAAACTTTTTACAAGTTCAGCAACCAGGGAATAGAATACGCTTCAGTTGGAGATCATCAGAAAGAAGACAGTCAAAAAGCAATCTTACAATATACAAGGGAAGAGGGATTACAGACAGTAAAATTGTCAGGGACAGAATCAAAATGGATTTTGGAAAGTACTATATGCAATTCAGAAACATAAGAAAAAGAGAGAATATATATATATGTGTGTGTAGGACAGATGCAGATAATTAAAACAGTTATTATTTTCTCAGAAAAAAAAGTCTAAATTCTTATAATGCTATCCTTCAACATGCTCTCACTAACATGTCACAAAATCTTACATTTCATGCTAAATAAAAGCATGCTTTTCATTGCAAAGCTCAGGCTAGAGGTGGAATGCAGACAAGCTACTGCTCTGTAACAGTTAATACACCATTTAATTGACCTAAGGCAAGCTAAGTATTAGTGCAGTTTCTAAAGAAAAGCATAAAAATAAGTGAAATGTAAAAATAAAATGAACTTACACCTTATTTTACTTTTCTTCATGTATGTTTTCATACTTATTCTCCTTAAAAAATTAAACTATTATTGTAAAGTTCATGTCTAACAAAATTGTCCAAAGAATGAGTAAAGAAAATGATTTCATTCTATCAGGCCATTTCTCTTAGCTGAACCTAACCTAACCTCAACCTTTCACCTAGTGAAGAAATGGTCCAGTGTTTGCTATGGATCCAGACTGGGATCTTGGTTTCGAAAGGGGATTAGGTACTTCTGAAAGCAGGCAGCAGTAACAAGAAACTACTTTGCAGCACTGTCTGTTGCTTTCAGCAAAAACTGTAATAGTAAAAACAGGAAAAGGCTTAAACTAGCCCAATTTAATAAGAAATACAAGAAAATGCAATAATAGTTTTCACAGCTGAAGATCTGTGCAAAGGTTCTAAGTCAGCTCTGTAAGAAGAAAGCTCTGTGAGATGATCAGGAAACTGAAGCACTCACTGCTAAGTTTAAAAGGCAAACAGAAGCAAACTTTTTTTTTCCTCCACAATTAAAAAAAAAAAAATCACAAAATACAAATTAAAAATCATTCTTTTTCAGAATAAGCATATAAAAAAGTGAAATAATTTCCCCACAGCACGGAAAAAATTTAAGGTTAAAAATTCAAGCCAGTGAGCTTGACTCACATCAATCTCCTGTTGATTGAAGAGTGTTAAGTTACAGAATCCCACATATTTACAGACACATTATGGAAAATGTATTACATTATTTGATGTCCTGCCCAGTAACACAGACTCTGTTTCTTGATAACACTTAACACAATCTAGTGTCAAAGGATGATTGTTGCTGTCTTGCCCTATATCCATTCCTTCCTCCCTCTATCAAAACCTTAATACTTTCAGCCAAAGATATTTTTATAACCTTTTTTGACCTAACCCCTACAACAATAAAACATATTTAAGGGCATATCCCTACTGTCAAAAAGAGAATTATTCCATTTCAAGCATCTGTCAAATCTAAGCAATCTACAATATTTTATTTCTGTGTAAGAAGTTCAGCTGAAATTTTCAGTAATGCCTGAAGCAAATCAGCGGCTCTTTTCCCACTACCCTTTTAAAAAAATCTTGCCTTCTTTCTCCTATATAACTTCCCCTTCCAAGTATAACAGGCAGGAGAAAAAAATGTTAAGCTGCTCTGAACTATAATGTGCCAAAATGTAATCATCTTCAAGACCGTCAACAACTCTTAAGGGAATCTCCAGATCAATGTAACAATTTTAGGGAAGATTTTTGCTATCCTGTAATCTGTGGGATCTCGTTTAGGTCAGAAGTATCCCAAACAGGGTGCCTGTGGTCTTGACAACACAATCATTGGGACAAGTCTTAAACAAAGTCCCTTACTAGAAATCTAGGATTCTTTCTACAGACCCTATTCTTTAGAAATCAGTGTCTCTTCAACTACACCTGGAACAAAGATATTGGACATAAAATATTGTAACCAGTTGAAACTATATTAGTAGATAATACAGAATCCTTCAACTATGAGTTTGATGTATTCCTCCCCCACGCACTTCCTGTCCTCAAATGACAAAACGCAGAGATAATCGCTGCTTACATACACAGTCTGTATTTCATAACAAAAACAGGGGGGACCACTCAAAAATCCCCAACGTTTTGAGTGAGTAGAAAATAACACCACAATTCTGCAGTCAGCTCAAGAATTGTTCAGCTATTCTTGGATCTCCTAAGTGATAATGATCAGCTTGATTCTCCAAATCATCAAGGGATACTCTTAAAGGTCTTCATAAAATGATAAACAAGTGTACAACTGAGCCACAGATGGTGAAAGACTCAAATAATCTTTCCTGTATTTAACTTCACCTTAAATGTCTTCTTAGTCTCTAATTCAAAACTAAATTAAAAGGCAGTGAAAGGCTGCAGGTCATCTACACCAACATCACCATTGGTCCTTCTCAAAGCAAAGGCAGCCAAACAACTGGGGTAAGCTTAACATGTAGAGCTGCCACGCTCTAAAACACTTCCAGGTTACAAATCGGAGCCAGTGCTGGTTCGAAGTGCGTTGAAGCAAACTATCTTCCATTACTCTAAGCTAGATCTCTGCTTATAAAACCTTTGTTTCCCAAAATCCTGTAACATTCTATTCTTTCCTGAAAGATGACTGTTTTCACTCAGCCCAGCAAAAGATTTGTCCATATATGGACAACCCTGAAGACAACAAATGGCTCTTTTCCCAGTCTATTATCAAGCCAGGAAATTAGACTGCCTGAGGTACTCTGCCTTACTTACTCAGTTCAGAGCCGAGAGGAAACATTCTTGAGTTCGTTAATCATCCATTTTCACACAAAGGTGAACGGATGCTTTTCCTTTACAGCTTTAGCAGCAATCGCCACCGTCAATTACATGGAAGATTAAAGTCCTCACACAGCCATGGGCCATCACGGAGCACTAACGATGGCAGTGAAAGTTACAGGGCAGACAGCTGTGTCCCCGAGGGCTTGGCAGAGGGAAGAAGAAAAGTAATATAAGAATTGAAAATAAAATAAATATCACACATCAATAAATTCTGCAACACTGAAAAAGTGGAAACAGGAATAAAGAAAAATCCCTTTGTTTTTGGTAAAGTCTCAGCTATTTTCCTGCCATTCTTAATATTTAAATGCAGTTCTACATAAACCTACAGCCTGAAGAACACTATGGATATGAAACACTTTACTCTGATACTCAAGGGCCTGTAAAGTCCTTTTACCTTTCCATGCAAAACTTGCAGTTGAACTCACTATCTTTAGCAAGGAAAGAAAATATACATGTGAGAAATCTATAGTCTGAAGAGATCTGAAAAATAAGTTCAAGGTTCAAATAATTTAAGACTTTCTAAATGAGCAAGAAATTTCATCCTCCTTTCACACTGGAAACCCTACAAAGAAACTCCTCTCATGGAGTCAGCTCAGCTACCTAGAAACTTAGTGGCAAGCCAGTCCCTGCCTTTTTAAGCTGCAACAAAGGAAATGATTGAGGAAGCATTAAAACCCAAGTGCACCATAAAAGGCATCTACCAGAAAACTAGCTGCTATTTGCAATAAAGAACGTGCCTTATTGAAATGATAACAAATCACCACAGTCTCTATGCCCTATTAAGTTATAAAGAATGTATCACAAGAAATATGACCAAAAGTTGGTATTTCAGCTCCACAGAAGCTGGCATATTTCTTTCAGAAACTTGAGTAGGTGGGACTGTATTTTCTCAATGGAAAAATATGAACTGATGTGTCATAATCTATTTATGTTTTGTTGGTATTTTTTACATCTTCTGCCAGAAAATTCCTTATTGCCCCTTCCCTTTCTTGGTGTCCCAATTGTCTTTTCAGCTATGTTTATTTTCTGATTGGCAAGGAAACTACAAAATTCTATCCTGAGGTTTTTTTATACGCTTTCTTGGTCTCTTCCGTTTTCCTCCTATGAAGACATCCTGGGCACGTTAATCTTTCAAAGTATGTTTCACAATGGAACCAAGCTGCTCTTTATGCTGCCAGCATTAGTTAAGGCAACAAATAGCTAAAAGATGGCTACTTAAAGCAGTCACAGAATTGTAACTGCTGGATATCCATACTCCTCAAAAAGATTATGGGTATCTATAAAACTACCAGTCTCACTCATTCGACAGCTGCTCTCCCTTGGTAAAGCTGTCAGCATGGGGGCAGGTGTTTGGTCTTTCTGAGGAAAGTAGCTTCTGAAATGATGCTGTGATGGGATAATAAATAACCCAAAAAAACCCCTCTTCCTGATGATACTGCATCTACTGAAAGGCTGTGGTAGGAATCAATTTACAATGACAAGTTGTGGAAGGAGGAAAGACCACTGAAAGAGCTCTCACCCTTTCAGCAGGTAGCCCTAACAGGGGAGGCACCAGGAATGCCACCTCTGTATTTTAGGAAGGTATGAACAGATAAGTTTACCTTGTTAAAAATACTGCTACGAGCACTTGGGAGTACTCTATTTCCTTCCCTAGCTTCCACTAGCTGTCCACCTTCTACATATATAATACATGGGAATTTTACTAATGTATTGTACCTTTGTCAAGAAAAATACATTCACCATAAATCTAGATCTAAACCATGCATAACTTAAAATCATCAAGGGAAGGGAGCAGGTGACTAAGTGAAACTGCAACAATTCCAGCAGTTTGCCATTTAACAACAGCATCTAAAAGCATTATTTCCCTTCCTCCTTTTGTCCATTAAATCAGTCAAATGAAGGGTTATTTCATCGCTCCAGCACAGTAGTCCACTCCAAAATGCCATAGCACTGAAAAACAACTGCTGTCTACATGCAATTACGTGAATATCAAAAGAAAAGCTGTAGAATGGCAAACTAGTTTACATTTATAGTTCAGGCTACAGTCTCTCCACCATTACCAACAGCACTGTTTCCTCACCACAGCCACAGAAACAGCAATTACCACTTATTTTCATAAAGCCTGCTGCTTTTCAAATATGTCACCAGCCTATCTGTGGAGTCAAAGAAAGGGATGTCCCTAAAACTTTAAAAAAAATGTCCGGAAAATTAAGCTGAATTCAAGCCAAAGGTAGCAAGCGCCTGTGTATGAAGTATTGCTGTGAGCTCGGTTAAACAGGTAAAGGAACTTTAAACATGCCATAAACCAGATAATAATCTCCTGAAACACAGAAACTTCTTGCTCTCCACTTTCAATAGAGAAAAACTTGGTTAAATATAACAAACTAAAACATAATTGGATGTCAAATATCCTTGTTCAGGCAGTTTCATTGTGCTCTTCAAAACCTGGAATTAAGTTAATTTAATTAATTATTCTTATCCAAATCACTATCCCAGCAGCTTTTAAGTGTGTTTGTTAGGGAGCTTTGATGGTCTGTTTCCACAAGTGTCCCAAAAAAAAAAAAATTATGTTGACAGATTTTCAGCCCTGAACATTGCACAACTGGCTGGAGGACAAAGCAGGGAGTTGCCTGTCTGCAGCATCCGATCAGGAGAACCATCTCCTTGCTCTAAAATTCCAGCTGCTACAGGATCAGCATTACCTTACCAATTCATTTTTTATACTTGTCACAAACACGGTGGGAATGAAAAGTCTGTTTCAAGTCCAAAATGCAAGCTACGATTCAGAAATACACCTCTAGTGTATTTCACAACTGGTGTCCCTTAGTACAACAGCTATTTAATGTTTTGTTCTCTTAAAAACTCCACAAAAATATCACAATCCTTTCATAAGCAAAACACAAGCTGCCATCCCCACTCCCATCTTCAGACGTGCAGAGAAAAAGACCCTATTTTTTATTATGGGGGAGTTAGTGAAGGAAAGCTGCTTTTCATTTTCTGTTGGACATACACATAAGGAGAAATCAGCAGCAAAGCTGTGTAGAAGTTTCATTAGAAAAATACATCATGGTTTGCAATTCCCTCCTTTCCCTTGATTTCCATTTTTTTATAAACACAACATGCAGGTCGTGCCCTTGAGCTTCTGCCAATGTATGATTTTACAGAAAGGCCATGTGAATAACTGAGTGGTTCAATATGAAGTAAATGACAAAAGCAACAAAGTAAGAGGATGATAGCTCTTTCAGATGAGATTTCTCTTTAGTAGGAACTGAGTGCACCAACATCTGAAAAAGGAAAACTTTCACCAGCTTAACATACCTTACTCATTAGTTCAGACCATCTGAGAGTGTCCTTCCAAGTTAATTTTCCTGAAATCTGAAGCTAAACCAATCTTTATTTAATTCACAAATGAGTTTAGAGACACATCACTCCACTTAAAATTATAAAGGTGTATTTAGAAAAAAAAAATTTAAAAAATCTATGTACAGTTTTCAACTGTGGATCCAGCTCTTGTTTAGAGAGTTTTACTGGGATTTGAGTTGCAAATTCATCTTTGGCCTGGAAAAAGGAACAGCCACAAAGCAACCATAAACAGAATAAGTATCTTCCAGCTGTTACAAAAACATACTTTGCTTTACTTTACAAAATAATTTTATCCTACTGTTTTTGAACCATTTGCAGAAGTTTTCTTCAGCGAGATTTATGCAGAATTAAGCAAATAAAAAAAACAACCACTGAGTCTTCTGTGCTACAGTATGCAGAAAGAACAACTGTCTGTCTAGCTACCATTCCCTTCCTGTCAAAGCAGACACGAGGTTCAGCCCATGGCTTTCAATCTTCCCTGAGATCATGGGCTAGAGTTGGGAATTAACGCATAACACAGTTCTATAACATAATTCCTATTATTTTTAATAATACAGAGCCATCAGAGTACCATTATAGCCAAGACAGAAGGCAACCTTTACAAGTAGTCATTTTTGCTTCCCCATCTGAATGCATAAGCAACTGATAGAGTGCCCAAAAAGTTCTACAGAACTTTTCACAAAAACATCACACAGGTCTGGCTGAAGTCTGAAAACATCTTGGTGATCAAAGTGTCTGTACACAGGAAGGACTTCTTGCTTTATATATATATATTTTTTTTTTTTAATTGGCTATGTGCTTTCCCAGCTCCTATATCCCCATTGCCCTAAATACATCAAAAATCAGCTAAAGTTACTAAACACCAAACCTCTCCTCTAATCCCCACCAAAACCAAGGCTATACAAGAATAAATAAGGGAATGCTTTTTCCTTTGGAGTGTTTTTAAAGATTTTTCCGGTAACAAAATTGATACACAGAGTTATTCACTCTGCAGGTTACCACTAAGGTAAATCTCTGTGTGCTGTTTTCTAACTGTGACCAGATAAAAACATTTGGGCACCCTAAGCATTCAAACCAACCACTTGTACATCATGGAGCTCATGTTCTTCCATATACTTCCATAACCTTTTCTGAAGTCAAGCAGAGGAAGCCATGTCAAAACATCAGCAAGTCATGTCACTGTGTTCCACTGGTCAAAATATAATACTCAGTAGCAGACACTGAATACTCTCAAGTGACAAAATGTAATGTGTTTCCATTTCAGATTAAATTAAGTTTTAGAAAAAATACATAAAATAACAAATCAGAAAGTGATTTTGCTTAAACATATACAGTTGCAGCCGGCAGGAACAAAGTGATACTATTTCAACTTACTGCATTTTAGTTTCCAAGACAGACTGAGAAGAAAGAATGCATCTTCATCAGAAAATATATTGCTGACAGGAGTAATACACACTAGATAGATCTTGACAGGAATAATATGCATTAGATAAATATTTAGTCTATTGGAAGAATTTATCTATCAAGTCCATCCAGCTTTATGCATCTAACCCCTCTTGCCATATCAATTATGTTGATCCCGTTTTAGCATAGTCTGCAGAGAAACAGACCAAAAGTTTTGTTGAAATACAATTTAGTTACATCATATTTCAAAATATTTTGTTAAAACACTCATCATGAATAAAAACTCTCAATATTTCTTCGGGGGACCAATGTCAGAAAATCAGATTAATAAAGCACGAACAATCCATTACAATAGAAAGATCAAATTATATGAGTAAATATGATAAATAAAAAGTGGTGTTTCATCTCCAGCTGGGCTTAAAACCACGACACATGGCAACAGAAATCAATGACAAATCTCGCATTAAACGAAGCAGAGCTGAGATTTTTGTTCTGTTTCCAGGAAACACAAATGCATTACATCAGTTGAGATGCACTTCCCATCAGGATGACTCGATTGCAGAGTCCCTTGGTAAATGACACTTGAGAAGGAAAAAGCTACTGAAAACATCATTGACCTCTCCCGCAGAAGCTATGTATCTCTGCCTTGTTCATAAAGCACTAAAAATTTTAGGAATCCAAAGAAATGAGAGGGATCATTAACAGAATCTCAATGCTATCAAGAGAAGATGCAACAACGACACAAACCCAACAGATCTTTAAAAAGTCAGAAGTAACTAGACGTACAATTGCCTTACTGGCTTGTCAGCTACAAAATTTGCCCCTACAAATAGATTTTGACCTTGTGATTAATTGTAATCAAATTTGACTATACCATACATGTGTCAGATGAGTTCATGAAAACAGAAGCTGGGAAGACCACAGAGACCTGAACAAATGTCCACAGAAGATCTGCCCATCTTATGAGATAGCAGACATTCCAGGCAGCATGAAATGGGTGGAGAAAGAAAGAGAAAAGAAAAAGCATCAGGAATATCCCAACTTCAGATCTAATGACTACTGAATTGATTGGGGTTCAGGGGTTATTAGTCTTTGTCTTACTAAATTTGAATTGAACAGGTGCAAAGTTCAGTAGATTCATGGTGTTTCAGCAGAAAAACCAAGCAAGCAAAGTTGCTAAATTATGAAGACATAAAACAGGAGAGCAGCACTTTGGGTGGTACCCAAGTTATATACTGCTCTAAAAAAAGAAAGCATTATGTCAGTAAGATGACAATATTTGTATTGCAGCATTTTACCAAAATAATTCAAAAATACATAGATTTTTTTCAGAACAAGATTATTACCAAGCAAGTCTGAGATTGAAATAAACTGCTAAAAGCTAACTAAATAAATCCCAAGTCTTAATTCAAAAGTATCACTGAACTGCACATCAGGTGATCAGTTGATAAAACTGAAGGACTAAACCTTCACAGGCAGATTCTGACAGCCAAACAATATAAAAGACAGCAGCAAGTAAAGTAAACAACCTCCAGCAGTACAGGACAGGAAGTGACTGCTATCCATGCTTCTGCATGTAAATGACAAAGTGCACACTGAATAGCAGCATAGGAAAGTATCAGTAACCATCATTTAGACTGAAGATGCGTTACTTCACAGTCACTGTACAATTTTAAATGTACTTATCTATTTCTCCTTATTTACACCCTTTACTGATACTCCTCCCAAAACCTAATAATTGTCTTGAAGTTCAAGAGCTCTGAAACAGCTTCAGAAAGATTTTCCTACTGATGCAAAGATGCAGGTTTGAGTTATGAAAATGTCTACAAAAAACCATTACATTGCCAACTGAAGTTCTCCCTCAGTAGGCTTAATCTTTCACTTTTTAAGCAACAGCACTGACAGTAGCACAATTAGTTGTGGTCAGACCATACTAGTAAATGAATAGGAGGAAGAAAGCATGTTCTGAAACTCTGATCAAATTCAGCACAAAAGGTGAAGTAAAACTGCCTCAAATTCTAATGGTCAAGATCAATAAATGAAGCAAAAAATGATAAGTGCCCAGAAAACTATGAACTGCAAATACAGTCGAGAAGCATCTGAATATCTTCTAGTTTGTCTTCTCTTTAACATGTTTTGTCTTTCCTTCCATTTTTTTCTCCCCCAGTCTTTTTGATGAAGGTGAGGTAAACTTGTCATCTTTATTGTTCTTACCATTTCTCACTAAATGTAATGCTATCTACTAAAGCATTAATTCTTTCCCCAATTAAAATGTAACTTAGAAAAGTGGCAGCAGCAGGAATAGATCTAATCAAAACTAATAATTACCTCACACTTCATGCTTTTAATGCAAGAACCTTTAAAGTGATTTCACTGTCGTCCTCGAAGAGAATGATGCACTATTATGTTTTTCATCCAAAACTCCCAGATCCCCAGCATCTGGGAGCTGTTTACAGAAAAAGACAGACACAAACACAAATTAAGTCACAGGAAGCTATAGCAACATTCTGCTTGGATTATTACAACAATGTTGTCTGACAGAGGGATCCCCAGATTAGAAGCCAAGTGGTAAAGTCTCATTGTGGCTCTGCCATTGTTCTACTTTGTAGCCACTCATCTACTTTGGTAAGGTTTCCCCAGCTGCTTGGAAAGAGGAGTGTGTTGTTCATTGTCAACTTCCTGGTTTTGAAAACTTCCAGGTTTGTTTTGAGAACTAGTTTGTGTTCACTCAGTGCCTGGGGAAGGGGCTGGGTAGGTGTGGTGGATATATTCATTTCAGGTTATCTCCAACCATTGACTGACTAAGGAAACTAGTGAATACTTCTGCCTAATCCCTTCCCTTTTGCATTCTTCAGTAATATGCAAGTGACAAGAGACTATTACTGCCCCATAGCACAAAAAAGGATATAAAGCTGTTAGAGTGCATCAAAAGGAGGGTAACAAAGATGGTGAAGGGCCTTGAGGGGAAGGCATATGATGAACAGCTGAGGTCACTTGGTCTGTTCAACCTCAAAAAGAGGATACTGAGAGGAGACTTCATGGCAGTAACAACTTCCTTGTGAGAGGAAGAGGAGGGCCAGACACTGATCTCTGTGGTGACAGTGACAGGACCCGAGAGAATGGCCTGAAGTTGTGTCAGGGAAGGTTTAGGTTGGATATTAGGAAAAGGTTCTTCACCCAAAGAGTGGTCAGGCACTGGAACAGGCTCCCCACGGAAGTGGTCACAGCACCAGCCTGACAGAGCTCAAGAAGTATTTGGACAATGTTCTCAGGCACATAGACAGTGCTCTTGAATTCATTATGTGATTCTTGGGGTTGTTCTGTGCAGAATCAATAGCTGGACTTGATGGTCTTGCACGTCCTTTCCAACTCAGGTTATTCTATGATTCTATTAAAAAACTTTTTTCATGCCCACAAAACTTCCATGTAACTACCACCAGTAGAAAAGCCCAAAAGACAACTAGCAATTCCATCTCTGTAAAAAGTCTTCACAGTAGAATTAGAAGTATTTGGGGGTTGCTACAAAAAAAAGAGAAGATACCATGGAACATTTCCTATCAACATCATGCACATTATGGGCTGGGTAAAGAGCTGGGCGAAAGAAGCAAAAGTCCTGTGAGGAAAAAAAACCACAAACACCAGACCAAAATAAACCTGAGCTTATAAGCAGAAGCCTTCATAAAGCTGACTTCCAAGATGGCAGTTTACATTAAATAGATCATGCTATATCCCCATCTTCCATGCTAAATAACATACTTTAAATATACACTTCCAACTCATAAACACGCCTGCACAAGAGGAGGAATAATCATGTATGGAAAGAACGGTCTTAAGGAGGAAGAATTAGGCCATTTATTTAAACAGGAGGGTTAGTTTATGTGAACTTCAAGTGACCATGAAACTATGGCGTAAGTGTACCAAGCACAGCCAAGCTGATCTAAGATGAGCTGCTGATGAAAGGGGTTATCCTGTCATCAGCTCCCAGCAACAGGCTGACGTGTCACCAGGCTTCCCATCAGCACCGGTGACCCTGTGACTCCACAAATTCAACTTCCTGAACTTGTTCAGGAAGTTAACTAATAGAAAACTTAGTCTACGCCAGAGAGTCAACAAGCTCCTAACACATCTCAGCCCCCTGAAACAGGCTGCTTAGGGATCAGACATGTTCCAGAATTAACAGACAGAAAGGGGAATGAAGTAAGACGGCGTAACAGTTTATGTCCTCATTGCTCCTAACAGCCTTTTGCAATCTGCTTCTAGAGATTACCACCACGTGAGTAGGACTCAAGGTCACCTTTGCAGTTCTTTATCCATCACAGCAGCCTACAGCTCAGTAAGTCAGTGGATCTTCACCTCTGTGTGTATCACAGGTTAGGAAGCCAAACAGTGTGCTTGAGCCTTTTTTCTGCTACCTCTGCTGAGCTGGTCGTGACTTCAAGCAAAGAAGCACAGGCTACATATCTCAGTTGCCACTAGTAGACCTGCCAGAGCTGATCTTTGACATCTAAAACATACCAAAATCATAAGAGGTTAAGCCAATATTAAAGTCTTTATAGGGGATTTAAAATCAGTTTGTCAACTCAAGTTTAATTTCCAAAGTGAAGTTCAGAACAGAACTATATTTAAACAAGGTTAAGCTTTAACAATTTATGTTCTGGCAAAAGAATTCAAAAATTCCAATATTGCTCAATATAACTGTGCAATTGTTCTCATGTTCTCTTTTCAATTTTGATATATATATAGCAAATTTCAACTTCCTTACCATTCCTCCCTTCAGCTCCATAAACAGCAAAAAAATTGTGAAACGAGAAACATAAACCTCCTTTGTAGAAGTGCTTGGGAAAAAGCGTTTCTTGGCACAGCAGAATGGCTAGTTGCTTTGATTCAAACGCGAGTTGTTAAAACAAGATGTTGCAAAGTGCTAAGAGAGTACTTCAACATATTTTTTAAAGAAGTACAGACAGCTGAATGAACAAAAACAAACAAAAAATTAGCCTTGCAGTCAAATCAGAAGGTAACACCTGCGACATTGTCTTGTAAACAAGAACCAAGGCTTGTCATGGACAAGTACGAGGTCACCATCATCAAAGCAGCCAACCACAGTGATGTTAGCTATACTCACAACATATCCACAGCCAGAGCCACCCAAGGCCACTCATGTTAAGAGACAGAGAAAGGCATGTGCTCTATGTGTAGCCAGAATTACATTTTAATAAACTGTTAGGAAAAAAAGGCAGGAACAAGGTGGATAAGTTATTAAACTACAATTAAAGCATCCAAAAAAAAAAAGGAAATAAAAACCACATGGAGTAGAACAGTAAAACTTTCAGAACAACCTTAATAAACAATGGTAAGGGACATTCTCAGCGAACATAAACAAAAGATTGTCAATATAATAGCAGCTGGCCTATTCATGAAGATAATATTAAGCTATAAAAAGTAAAGAAATAAACTGAAATATTATCTGTCACCACATTCATAATGTATATAAGATTCACTAGGCACACTTATGCTGTTACTAAGGAGGAAAAAGTTAATAGTTAAGCAGAAAGAAAGCATTTGTGACATTAAAAAGAAAAGTAACACTCACACTTAAAAAACAGTAATCTTTTACTTCAGTCAAATCTTATACTCCATTGAAGAGATTCCCTTGAAATTTGATAATTTGCTGGGAGATATTTACATATCAAGCCTTTCATCTACCCCAAAAGAAACCTCTTAAAGTTTATAAATAGCTTTCCCTATAAGGAAGAACATTTTCTTCTGCTGTAATTGCATTCCTTTGAGCAATAAAAATGTTAAATTCCTCTTACCATTCCCTATTCTATTTCTGATTTTTGTCCCTTCAATACTGCCATCTTAGATGGACAAGTCTCCATTATCTTTCATTAACTTAAGATATGTGATATCACCACACACACTTCATTCATCCTTGTCAACTGACCAACTTTGTGTCTTCTTGTTCTCCTGTGAATATTCACATACACATTTTAGTCACAACTTCTAAAAATCCTTTCAAAGCAGAAAGTCCAGGAAACAATGACAGAAAATATAAATAATTGTGCTGACTCAGGCAGCAAGCCATGTCCTCCAATATGATCCCTTATTCACTGGATGCATCTTTCACTCAGGACTTAGTAGAACCTGTGATTCACTCCCTAGGAGAACTTGGTCTGCAGAAACAAGGTCTGCTTACTGCCACAAACAGTTTAGACTGTTTGGTTCCTCTGCTGGTCCATAGAGCTGTGTTCCTAAACAAGTAATTGAAACAGCCCAGAGCCTGATCTTTAGCTACAAATTACAGGGGCATGACACAGCTTGTGTCTGCAAAGCTAAACTCTTCTCCTTTCACAAGGTCCAAAGAGGCAAGCATAATTCCCAGTGCTTTTTGGGAACAGTCTGCCTTTCCTTACTCCCAACACGCATGCAATTAGGCCTCAGTCTAAACTGGACCAAGGAGCATGCTAAAAATTGAGCAGATTAGACAGGGCTAAAACTTGAGCCCACATCCTCTGTGCTTAGCTCAAACAGCGTAAGCATTGCATACAGCTCCAACAAAAGTCCAAAAAAGGTCTGAAAGAAACAAGCAATCTACAAGCACATTCCCACCCACAAAAAGTCTATGAAAGTTCCTGCAACATGCCAAATGATCCTGTTCTGTCTACCTTCACAAGAGCTAAGCCAGAAGTTGTACAGGGAATGCACTGTTCTGTAAACATTGGAGACTGCAGGTCACCCATACTCTCTGATGTCTTCAAAGCACTTCTCAAAACAACACCTCTAATCCCAAGATCTTATTGCATTCATAATCATGAGCTGAAGGCCACAGAACTACATTTAACACTCAAGATTCATGAAAAAGCAGCTTCCAAGAGCAGTTGTCTCAGGAATCTACTGGTGAAAACTGAAGTCTGAAGAAACAGGAACATTGAGACACATCCACAAAAAAGCTATTTGCTCTCAAGAATGAGACACGGAAGCCTGGCACAATGAAACCTGAGCATATTAGCTAAGGCAGTGCCTGTTTTGAGAACAGATGAGTTGAGTTTCCTGTTACATCAAACAGTAACTTTCATCAGTCCTACGTGTGCTCAAAAAAAAGCAAGAAGAAAAAATTTCTACTGACATCACACTTAAGGCTGGGCAGACAGTGGCGGATTAGGAAACACAATGAGTCACCGCAAATACAGAACACATCGAGAGCGTTTTCAAACTACCATGCAAAATTTCTTCTTACCAAAAAAATCCGGACAATACTGTTTAAGTGAACCATACCAGAAGAATAATAGCACCATAGTGCCTTCACACAACAAAAGTAGTTGGGGAAAACAAAAACACTGTAAAAAGGACAGCATAAGACACCAGACCACTGCAGGAAGAAACAAAATCAACACAATTCGGCAATCATGATGGAAACATCAGCTAAAATAAGTTTATGGGTGGAAAAGGGGGAAGTAATATAGAGCTGAAATTACAGATACAACTGAAAGACAGGCATGCAAAGAAAGGACAACCAACAGAGGTATGTTCCAAAAAAGAATTCACTCTAGAGAAGCTGCCAAGGTATCTGTATATGCATGAAAGAAAACCAAAACATAAACACAAAAAACCTCAGTGTAAGTAAAAGAATGAGCTGTCATAAACTTAACTCCTATGTGTTAGGGAAAAAAAACATTAGTGAAATAATGAGACACTTTTTTTTTTTTTTTAAAGATTAATTCAAAGACCTTTAGAAGAAAGAGAAGTAGCTTTATCCAGTTTGGAAGCAAATAAAATAAGACTTTATGGAAGAAATACAATGGAGATTGCAAAAACTAGGCAGTGAGGAGAACTACAAAAGAATAAAAAGGATGCACATTTAGCCACCATAATTGAGGATAAGCATCTTATTCTCTGAACCACAATGTTGCAGAAATGCTACTAAAATATACATGACAAAGAAAGTGGCTTCTTTTCTGCCAATTTGGAAACTTCCCCACAGGGTGAAGCAAAGCAAGCAGTATTACTAAGGTAAGCATAGCAGTGATTGTCAGCAGTTACAAATACCTGCTATTTTGGGTACGTATGGGTCAGAAGGATTAGAGACCTGACATTTCTGTACAAAGTTATTAGAACTTCAGATGCAAAAGTTTTCTTTTCTTTAGGAAGTATTTGTGGCTTGACATTAGGGAATTTCTTTCTGATGCAAGTGGAAGGATAGAGGAAGGAAGAATGTTGAAATTATTACCAGCTGAATACACTTCATTAAGAGAAGTACAGCTCTGTTGCATGGGAGTTGGTTGATAATGCAGAAACAAGAAATCAGACCAATAAGTGTTAATGAAAACATTAAAAGTTTTCAGATGGAAGGTGGAGTAACTGGTCTCAGACTCTGACAATCTCTTCTTTGAGTCCCAGCACCAAAGAACTACTATTGCTAGCAGATTACTACTGCTGCTTCTACACTGAGGTTTTTTATTAATATTTTAATTAGCTATCAGTAACATTACTATGGATTCTCTTAAGGCAGTGAACAATAGTCACAAGCCTTCTCTTTTAGTATTCTTGAGCCAGAACTACTTCAGAAAGTCTTCAAGTGATACATTGTGATAAATGATACATTAAAACATGGACCCAACTCTAGTCCTTTTGTGCAGTAAAATTTGGCATCTCTTAATGATGTGAGATTTTATTGTTAAAAATCTCATCCAGACTAAAACTTCATATCAATGTATTTTCCAAAAGAATATGAAATTTGTAAAAACTGTTTTTTGTTCTTAATGCCACCTGTGACAAGGTGCTTCGGAGCTGGAATTAAGAAAGCTTCCTGCAGCAAAAAATCACTGGGAAAAGATATATTAAAAGAATTTTGAAATAAAGGAGTTCTTTGTAAGTATATAAATGATACATTTTTTTAACTAATTCATATTCTTGCCAAGTTTTTTTTTTTAAAGACATAATTAGCATACTTCAACATTGAAATAAAGTATTCATGGAGTGCACTGGAAGTAAAGATTAATGCACGACTTTACTGTAAAAATATAGAACTTGTTAACCAGATTGTCCCTCTCCTGCAAAAACAAACACACCATGAGCATTCTGGAATGTTCATTTGTTAACAAAGTCATGGTGGCAAAGTCTGTTACCTGCCTTTTGAACTGCCTCATTTGAGTGTGCAACACATCATTACATTGTCTGGCATAGCAGGAGCCAAAGTCTTCAATAAACACCAGCCAGGCTGGGTCCTCCCACACTAATTATGACAGCTTGACAAGAAGTGATGAAGAAACCACAGAAATATGACACTTTCTCACAAGCTTTTAAAAGGGGACAAGGATGGCAAGGGAAGCCCACCTGCCAGGATGAAAATCTTGCGTCCTCACCTTGAAATAAATTAGGAAAAAAAAAAAAAACTTGCATCATTTAATAGCAGAGCTCAAAGCTGAGACTTGATTCAACACAGTTGCCAGGTTCAACTGCATCAACTTGTCACATCCCCAAGCCAAGCGAGGCTGAGCTGCGAGAGCCTTCAGATGGCAAAGGCAGCAGCGCTCTCGGAGCTGTCAATCAGTAGGTGGCACTCTTCAAACTCCGACCGTGGGAAGCTAAGCACCAGCGTAAGTGAGGACACACTACAGAGCAGCCTGCATCTTTAGCAGAAACACCAACAAGAAATACTGAACTCTTTCAGCCATAACTGACACGCATGGGGAATGCAATGGCTTCATTTCTATAATATATAAAGCAACCCTTGTATACAACCTCTGAAGTTCCTAGAAATTACAATTTTTGAGTGCTATAAATATTTTGGACGAACACTGTTGTACACCACTCTAACAAAACAGTACCTTAAGAAATCATTCATTATATCTGCAGAACACTTTGAGTGCAGCATTGTAGCTAATTATGTAGAAGTAAGTCAAACTCATGACTAAATGTTACCTTTTTTAATTTAACAAACCATAGCATAACTATTTAGGTTTTATCACAGCTGTTCTTCAAAACTGGACAGTAAATTTGTTACTACAAATGAAACGGCTAACCAAAGGTTTTGGAACAATCTATGAATGGTTATTTCTGTGAAATTTACTAGTGAAGATGCGACCAAGAAAAGATTCAATTGAAAATATTCAATTGTTTTTAGGACAGGAGTTAAAATCAACACAAGGTATAACAAAAATGGAAACACTGTTCCATTAAAAAAAAAAAGCGTCAGACTTCCCATTCCTGCAAATAGTGTTTCTTCATTTAACAATTATACTTTTTTTTAAATTTTAAAAAGAGATTGAAATCAATACACTTTACTACTTATTTGATAAAACAGTAAAAAGAAAAGCAGATTTAGCAACAATGTTCGAGTACAGGTACTTGTAATTGAAACAGCCAGCAGAGGGAGTATAAAAACAATTTTAAAAACCTCAAACAGACTTTTTTCTTTTAAAATATTTTTTACCTGTGATTTTAGCTTTCTTTTAGAATACAATAATAGTGCCAACAGTGCAAAAATTATAATAATATAAAACAAAAAAAATCAAATTCTAAAGTATTAAACAGAATGACTTGAAACTCAAATATTTTTTTAGGTAGCATTAAATAATGAGCTGACACTAAATTCAATCTGAAATACAATTTTAAACACAGGTAAGGTTAACATCAATCAACAGGCTGCATAAGCCATTTCCAAGTTATAAATCCACTCTCTCATGGACTCTCATTCTTAACTTTCTGAATCGAAAACAAAGTTCATGATTTCCTAATATTGAGAGAATGTTGGTTTTAATCTATTTGTATTAGAATACAGCACAGAATCTTAAAACTAAACAAAAGTTACTGTTGTACCGATCTGTACAACAGATGATATAAGAGCAAGTCAGCCAGGTATATGCCCTAGATCATTAGTGGAAATAAGCATTCACATGACTGTTTGAAAATCAAGTCACTAAGTCATGTACATGCTGAACAAAAACTCATCTTTACGCTTCAGGTTTTCACCATGTCCAGCTGATGAGGGTGGCTCAAACATGAGCAAAAGGGAGAAGGACATAAATGGGGTAAATGAAGCTGCCAGCCTTGTATTAGAATATTAAATAAGCTGCCATCCTCCTCACACAAGTGGCAAAAATAAACTATCTCCCAACTCATCTAAACTATCCCACTGTGCATAATCACACCTTCCACAGTCCATCTCATAGGAGGAGCAAGGTTACTGAGTTAACAGGGAAGGCTCTACCTCCTCTCTCAAGGCTTATGAGCGTTAGGTACTCCCAAGCCATCGGGCAAACACAGGCAGCAGAGCTGGGGAGTCAAAGAGACAGAACATTAGATATTCCAAATGTGAACTGCATGTTTTACAGACAACCATTTGTAAAAATACCTGACTTGGCCAAGCAAGCCTTTCTCCACTGTTAACTGCTTGTGCTTGCATGGTGTTCATTACCTTTGCCTGCTATTCCTTGCTGCCTGTCCTATGTATTGTTCTGTTATCCCACGAAAGAGAATGGCAGTGCTGCAGACCGGGATAGATGGTGTTCCTATACATTAACGCAAAACGTGAAACACCAGTCCTGAGGGGAGCTGTTGAATGACATCACTTATCACTACTATATCCTACTTTAGAGATAATTTTGCTTTCAATTAACCTGGAGTCAGAATCCATGGGGTGCAAACCAGAGACAATTCCATTTTTTACATCATCTAAATTTTAAGCATAATTTAATTGTAAAACCAAATTCTGTCCACCTTCACACAAGGGATCACTGCTGAAGATCAGCATTTAACTTATAACACCTTGCCTGCAAAAAATGAATGCATAGACCAGGGAAAAACAACAGTCAAGACAAGATTAACTTTCCCATTAGATCAAGTTACAGGAATACTTTTGACATTATTTAAATTTTAATTGCTATTTTCTTCCTGAACAGAACTTACTACATATATTCTTTCTTAGAGCGCTGCTTAATCAGAAAGTCTTAACATCTGACATGTAAAGGTACAGACTAAAAAAGCCAGAAAAAAGATAACTGTATATAATAACAATATGCTGTCAATCCTCTGACAAGCAGAAAGCCCACATACTGTAAAGAACTCATACCTGCCAGTAGACTCATAGGACACAGATGACATATGCTACACCTGCACCACAAGAGAAGACCGTGAATGTGGAAGGAAGATGGGAGGTTCCCCCAAAGGTAAGACATTTCCCAGAGACCTGAAATACTGGAATACCTGGCAACTTGCAGTATTCTAAATATGACAGAACTCCACTGGGAGTATTGATCCAGGATGTTCCATACTAAAAGTTTCCTAAAAAACTGTGTTACGCACCAAGACTTTAAACAGTTAAGAAAAACAACATACACCACAGGAAGTTCATATAAGCTTCTGCAGTCCAGTGCTTCATTAGGAATTTCAATAAGAAAAATAGCCAGATATGGTACAAACTGAGTATTGCAGAACCTAAAATTTTAATAATAATAATAATAATAATAACAACAACAACCTTCTAACAAAATCCTGACTGGAGAGCATTCAAGTCGAAAGAGCTCAGAGATGAAAGAAGAATACATCTCTAGCAATTTCACTGTTTTCCACTCTTGAAGATGTCACTTCAAGAGTGGAAAACTTTTTTATGTCACTTTTAAATCTTCTTTCCAGAAGGACTCATCTCAATTCTCTTCCCTATAGAACTCCTCAGATTCCCTGCAAAAATATTTTGGCCCTTCTTTTTTGTCTTTAAAGTCAAAGAGCATATATTTGTACATAGGTATGATTTAGAACTTAAAATACAATTCAGGAAACAAAAGCTATGAGACACAGCACATTATCTTCGTTATTTTATATGATCTCATCCTCTTCAAAACAATGATAGCCTTCCGGCTGCACTGTAACCAGGACTGTGCACAGTACTCCAAACAGTTGGATGAGTGCTCTTTGCAGTAGCTACACTGGAACTGAATAGTATCTTGTTTGACTTCCCTCTACTCCTTTTTTTCAGCCCGGTTTCCTAAGGAAATCGGGTTTATGCAATCACTTAGGGAGGGAGGGAAGCGTACACATATGTACATACGCACCACATGTGGATGTCTGTCCATCCATCTGCCTGACCTCACTAATACCTTTTGAGCCCATTGGTCAGTTTCAATCACATTCAAAAGAGGAGCAGAGAATATCAGACTTTTAAGTTCTTGAAAGTTTCATGAGCGCAGGCTGCAGAGTATGGAAAAGTGTTTCCACAGAGAGGCTGCATGTCTTCTTAGACGTCAGTAAACTCACAGGGGAAAGAATAGTTCTGCTCCTTTCCTGCCTGCTGGAAAATCTTCAGTCAGAGGTCACAATCAGTGAAAGACGACCAAATTTCTTGTGTTCAAGAGTTCATAAAATAGCTTAAGTTGAATTCACTCCTGCTTTTAAAACTGTTTTGAACAAAGCTGACATTTTCCACATCATCTTTTTCCTGGTCTTAGCAAAGGAGTGAATTGCCCTACGTGATACACATTCCCTGGCTCAGTCCCTTGCTCTCAAGACCACTTATTTTAAAACATCAGCATTGTACCACACTCATGGCAGCATTCTACCCCTCTCAAACACAAAGAAAATTAAAACTGGAAGAACTTAGGATTCCCTTCAGGTCCCAAGACTAAACAAGTATGTGGCTCTGTAACATAATCAACTATTGAATAAAGTTTCAAAAAGATAGTGCAGCAAATATATAACCACCTTTATTCACCTCTACCCTGGAACACAAGTACTACCACACTTGCAGGGTCTTGTGCTCAAGACAGCTGTAAGCAATAAAACAGATAATGAGGTTTTAGTGGACGTCTCTGTAGTTCTTCTCACTTCCCCCCAGCGAACTCTACCCAGTCCACCTGTAACCAAAAAGCCACCTTTATCAAAGTATACTAACAGATTAAAATTCAAGTCTAGGGATACCTTGAGGCATAGATCCACAAACTAAGGAGCTGTCACAAAAAGAAAATATAACCACAGCTGACTGAAGTCACCCTAAGTATCAAAATAGACAAGCAAAAAAAAGTTCCTTATTAAAAAAAAAAAATTAAAAAAAAATACATATATATATTTCAGGCCTGATACACGCTCCGCTTGTAAATTCTTTAGTCCCACGATCACACCGAATCCCCAGGACATTTTCCGGCGGGCCGCTGGAACTGGGGGCTGGCGAAGGGACACGGACAGCCAGAGCCCGGGAGGTTTCGGCCCGAAGCCCCGGCTGCTCCGAGGCCACCCCAGCCCCGGGGCAACCACCCGGCGGAGCGCGGCGAGCCGGGAGGGCGAGACACCCGAGGGGCAGCCGGGCCGCACGTCCCTGCGAAAAGGGAGTTCGTGCCGTGAGAAGCCTCCTCCCCGCTCCCCCACCCCGCCTGAGGGCTCCGGCCGCTCCCGCCGGGCTCCCCCGGCCAGCATGGGTATGGCACTCGCCGAGCCCTGCTCCGAGAGGAGGCCGAGCGGCTGCTCCGGCCGCACTCCCGCCCGCCGGCACGGAGCGACCGCGGCCCCGCGCCCTTCCCCGCCGTTCGGGTTCGGTGGGAGCCGGCCAGGCTTTGGGAACGGCTGGCTGCGGGGCGCCCTTTGTGGAGGGCCTCAATTCCCCCTTTATTCCTCCCTCCCCGCCAACCGGTCTCTATCCCCGTTCCAGCGCCAGCCCCCCGTAGCAAGGAGCACATGTTTCCTCTCGGGCTCCTGGCCCGCCTTACAACGAGCCACGGCCAGGGGAAGGCGGCACCCGGTACCAAAGCCGAATCAGAAATATGGAATGTGAACGCGCGTGGCAGATCTGACGGGGGATGCAGAAAGAAGCGATCCATTTCACCCTTTTCGGTCCTCCGCCGCCGCTTTTATGTCAATTGCCGATACCATAATGCTTCCTTATCGCTTGTTCAAGTAAGTATGGGGAACAGTCTCCATTCCCCTACGTGTCATTCCTGAGCAAATTAAGCATGTACCAAGCTAAAGGCTGACATACATACACGTAGAGTTGTCTGATCCCGAAATGATGCCGAAATCCTCGAGGCGTTAACAGCAAGCTCCCACAAAGAGCACTCAATTACATCGAGCATCCCCTTTGTCCGTGCATCCTCAATACACACCCGGCCGCTCCTCCATGCGTCCACGCACGCCCCACGTATACGGCCCCTTTGTGTCCTCGCCTCCCCCCCACTCACAAAGAAATGCCCTTTCCACAAGGCATGCACCCAGCCTCGGACACAGCCCTTCGCCTTTCCCCGAGACACGCGCGACCCGCCGCCGGGCACAGCGCCCCGGTACCTACTTGTATTCAAGAAACAGTCCGTAAACCTCCTAAAGCAGCTTGCAGAATTAGATCCATCTTCCATGTCTGGCCCTAGGAGCAGGGGAGACGAGAAGGAGAAGAAGGCGCCTCTCTGCCGCTGCTGCCGCCTAGGAGTCCTGCTCCCGCCGGGGCCGTCGCCTCCTCGGATCCCGTCGCCGCGGGCTGCTGCTGCTGCAGCACCGAGGGAATTGCAGGACCACGGGCGAGAGGCGGCTGGGGAGAGGAGCCGGGAGTGGTGCTGCCGGGGGCCGCCGGCTGCAGAACGGAGCAGCAAGCCCTGGATGGAGGAAGAACAGAAGAGTCTCCTCCTGCCGCTGCCGCCTGGATGGGCGATCAAGTGAGCTGCTGCTGCTGCTGCTCCGCCAACATCTCTTCCTCCTCCTCCTCCTCCTCCTCCTCCACCTCCTCCTCCTCCTGCCGCTCTCGCTGCCTCTCCTCCTCCTTCCCTCCCTTGGAGACTTGTGAGGTTAAAGGAAAACGAGGAGGGGAAACGAGGAGGCGGCGGCAAGAAATAAAAAGAAGATGGAGAAGCGGAGGAGAAGGAGGGGATTGGAACCAGGAAAGGAGCCGCTGCCGCTCTAGAGACGATGCTGGCGGAGACGGCGGAGGAGGCTGTGCCTGCAGCGCGGCTCCTGCTGCTGCTGGTGGTTGTTAGGAGGAGAGAGAGGGAGCTGCAGGGAGCCGAGTCGCCTCCAGGAGCGGGGGGAGGAGGAGGAGACCCGCCGCTGCCTCCACCTCCACCGCTCTGGCCATGGGAGTGGAGCGGGCGGCTGCCGGAGCCAGGCTTTTCCCCGGGTGCTGCAGCCAGGGGGGCCGAGGGGCGGGATAAGATCCGCTTCTCCGGGTTGGACATGCTTCCGCTCTTCCCTCCCTTTCGCGGTAGTTTAAGGCAGGACGTCTAGCAGAGATACCGGAGTAAAGCGAAAGGGGAAGCCGCAAAAGGACGGAGCCAAACAAGGGGCAACCGCGGATCGGTCCTGCGTTCCCTCTGGCAACTCCCGGGCAGTATTTCCTCCGCACCCCGGCACTCCGCCCTCATAAAATCCTCACATTTCCGTTCCCCCTTTAGGCCGGAGGGGACAGGGCGCTACTGACCGCCAAGCGGTTTCAATCCCCTTTTAACGTCCGCTTTTCCCCATGCTCCCACCTCGCATTCAAAGCAAGAAAACGGCAACAATCTGTATTTTCTTCGAGCGAGGCAAATATTGCCCCGTATGGGCGCGCTCGCCTGCAAAGAGGCAGATACAGTCACTGCAGTGCCGCTTCCAGCACCAGCCCCGGCCGCCAGAAAACGCCCACTGGCGGAGCCAGCGCTTCCCAGGCTCCCTCCCTCCCTTCCTCCCTCCCTTTCTCTCACTGCTAGGCGCGCACACGGGAGCTACGGCACAGCGGTTACCTAAAGGGAAAGCGGGGAGAAACACGAGGAAAAGATCCTCCCTATGCGGTGTCATTATTTTAAACATATATTTCCAGCCGCTGAGATCAAAAGGCAGACACCCTGCTGTGCCTGGGATGGAGACGCCAGAGCTGTCCCTCCGCTTCTGTGCGGCATCCAACACCGTTTCTACGCGAACATGCACAGACCCTCCCCGACGCTCAGCATCACACGTGTCCCTTTCCCACCGCTTGGCACACTGACAGCCACCCACCCCTCAACCCCAGCCTTCCGGCTCCCCGGGGCGCTGCTTTAGACCCTGCTCTCAGGTGCAATGTGACCCTGGGGCTGCCGCCGGCCTTGCTCCGCAAGCACAGGCACACTCGCTCGCCAGTGGAGCCTGTCGCGCTGGCCAGCCGCCACCTCGACCCCTCGTTGGGGTCCCTGGGCATTTAGGGTCCCGCCCCACCGCCTCACCCCGCCATCCCGGCCGCAGCCCGCCCGTCCCGGCGCCTCGGCGGTCCGCACTACGGCGGCCCTCAGCAGGGCAGCCGCCGGCCGAACGCCCGGCCAAGGGAAGCCCAAAGGCGGGCTCGGATACGAGCGGGGCCGATGACCGCGCTCAAAGCCCCCGCCGCGCGTATTTCGTTTTCGCCCTAAACTCTCTCTGTCCTGGGCGCCAGCCGCCGAGAGGCAGGAGGAGAGGTCCGAGCCCGTCGAAGTTCATCTCCAGCACCAGGAAAGGGTGGCCGGCACCGCCAATCGGCTACGGGGCTCCCCTCAGCCCGGCCGGAGCGCTCCCTTCGGGCCGGGCCGAGCGGGACCGCAGCCGTCGTAGAGCCGATGCCCCGCGCCGCCGGTGGGCACGAAGGAGCCCCAGGGCTGCGGGCAGCCCACCGCAGAGCTCTCCTCCCGGGATAGCCGAGCCCCCAGCCCTATCAGCGCCGGGAACCGGCCATCATCGTTCATCACCCGGGCAGCCGCTGCAGCCCTTGGCGCCCCTGCCCTCGCCCCGAAGCGGCGGCGCTCACCTCGGCGGGGGCCGCGATGCCCGGCCGTCGCCTCCCCTCACCCGGCGGCAGCTGTCGGGCAGTGGGGCTGCCCCCTCCCTCGGAGGAGGCGCGGGGGCTCAGCGCGGGCTGTCCGAGCGCCAGGCAGGAGCTCCCTCGGGGCACCCACGGCGCCGACCGCCAGCGCGGGGGACACCTCCGGGTTCCGGCTGCGAGGGACTGGTGCCCTCGGCAGTGCCACCCCGCCGCGGCAGGACAGGGCGCCCGGGGCTCCTGCCCCGCAGCTACCTGGACGGGGCGGAGGGAACCGCTCTCCCCAGGTAGACGGCGCATCCCCCCGGCACTCCCACCCGCCAGCGGATGGAGAAGCGGCCGCCGCGCTGGTGCCCACCCAGGCGGGGCCGCCGCCGTGCCGCTGGCAGCAGATTTTGTTGAGGTGCGGCGGGGTCCCCGCGCAGCCGGGGCGGGCGCTGCCCCGCGGAGGGGATGGAGCGGGCACCGCCGCAAACGTTGCGGACATTGGCGGAAAAGATGTGCGTGTTGGCGCTGCCAGCAGGGCACCCGAAAAGAGGGAGATTCTGTTTTGCTCCTCTACCTTCCCGGAGATCAGACCTCTGCGCCGTCCGCCGCCACTCCAGGTGCTGCATTACCGGGTCCAGGTGTCGGCGGGAATCCTCATCGAACTACCGCAGTCTTCCTATTTCCGTTCAAAATTAGGCTCGCTCTTTCGAATTTCGACGCCTGCTTTGAAAACAGTGTAAACCTACGCTTTTGGGGTTTATTTTAAGTCGTTCAAGTATTTTATATTTATCATTTCAGGTCTTATTTTAATGCTAGAATACACACCAACTCCTGTTAAAGCTAGAGTCTTTATGTATCAATCTGTAACGCTGAAAAAGATGTTCTTCTGAAAATAGCAAGGCTTTCAAAGTAAAGTGCATTTCCAGCCAGCTGAATGCTCAGTAACAGGAAGAAACAATCCACCGAGTTACAAAAAGGTTTAGAATGCAAAAACAGATTAGAGACTCTAATTAAACAAACAACAAACCCGCAAAACAAAACAAGAAGGCTCAGATAGGTTTCACTAAACTGTTTCTATCTGCGTGGTTCTTAAAACCTGTTGCCTAAAAGTCCTGAACTAAAATGCAGAAAACTGAATCTGCTTTTGGGATCCAGTTTCTCTTAGTGCATTTGACTTTACCAAAATAGTTTAATAACTTCTATTTCATATGCTTATTTGTGTGAGATGCTTGTTTTTCCTGAAGTCCAACGATTACATAGAGAGCTTTTCCCTGAAAACTGCTGCACAATGACTAGAGATTCAGCGAATATTTAAATTTGCCGAGAGAAAGCTTAGCTAATAGAAACAAAATTTCAGTGAATTGTATTTTGTTATTGCAGCCTGTTTGTTTAGCAATTAACAATTTCTTATTAGAAAAACTCTTGTACTAAAATGTTTAAATTGAAAGATCTAATCAGATTGAAATAACTGACAAAAAGCAAGAGCCAGTCACCTGAAAAAATTAAAGCAGGTTCTTTAGACAGATTAGTCCCAAATTGTTCTGTCAATATCAAGAGTAAAATACTGAAATTTTACATCGTCAACTTATAATTGTAGAAATCTTGTTTAACTATGCTGATCTATGCTAAATTCCTCAATTGCTGTTCATCCAAACTGCAGTTGTTCAAATATCTCTGCCTCAGACTGGATATCTGTGTATTTATACAAGGCATGTCAATTGTGCATGTATAAATGTGTATCTGTATGTTCATCAAACAAGAAAAATACATTTTGATTTGTAAGAAATCGTCAGATGTTCTAGAAAAGCAGCTTTCAGGTTAAGGGTTATTTACAAACTATTCATTTGATTACTATTCATTAGCCATTGGCAATTCATACCTGATTGGTCACTTGCTTCTTGGCTGGGCAAGCAAAAGCAATCACAGAGAAAAGTTAATGACAGTGAAAATTAATTTTTAAGCTCTCTACATATATATTTGTAAATTATACAGATTTGCAGGCAAGTTAAATATGCTTCATGGCCATCTAAATACCTGGGGTTAAATTAGTGGTGAATCACATTTGCTCATCAATGTCAATCTGGGTTTTCATCGCTCAGTCAGCATCAAAATTTCCATTGCCACAGAGTAATGATGTCACTGATCCCACTGTGGTACTAACCATATACCCACGTCATTTACCAGAAAAGTCTCACCCACTCCAATATGAAACAGTGAGATTTGTTACCTTATCCCCCCACACACCCCCTCCTCCTGAAGAAAAATGGATTTTAAAAACTCTGAAACACAACAAAATGCAAGTTAAAATACTCTGGTGCATTCCCTTGTGCCGGGTGCAAGGGTTCTGGTACAAATGCTCTGTGTCAGTGCAACCACGAGCAAAGGATTTTAGTTGTATTTACATGGGTAAATGTGATTTCACAAGAATACAGGAGTAAGAGCACACTGAAGCCATCAGGACATCACTGAAGCCATCAGGTGCATTGTATTTACAAGCATAGGCCTGGTTTGAATGCAGCAATAAGCCTGTTTGACAATAATTTGGCAATATTAGTCAAAATACTTGAAGGAGAACATTGTGGGGAAGAAGTAAAATCAAGTTACAACAAAGGTATTTTGGTATTAACTACAGCTTAAAACCAAACACCTGTTCTTTCCCAGTTCTGTCTGCTCCATTTTAAGAATGACAGTGATTCATCTTTTATCTGGTCCCAGTCTTTTGCCTGGTAAATCCTCTTAACTCATCTTTATATTCTGAGTCCATTCTACAATGTATGATCAATTCCTTGAAAAAAAAGAAGAAATGGGACAGACTACGGGGAAAGGGAGTTTATAAAAATGTAGCATGACAGCAGTCGAGGAGCTGACAGAACCAACCACCTGAATGTGGGTGAGACAGAAGCAGCCACAATGAAATAGAGAGAAGGCAATCTACTGGAAATGTGGGGCAGGGGCAACAAAAGGCTAAATGCAGCTAAAACCCATGCTCTGAAGCTGAGTAAGTACAAGTAAAAATATTTATAGAAAAGTCCTGAGCAAGTTGATAAAATAATTGGGGTTTTTTTTCCAGGGATTTTCTGCTAAACGATCTTACAGAATATAGTAATTACCATCCAGCTGCTGAACTGCTATCACGAATTAGAAACCTCCAGAAAAGACATTGTTTTCTAAAGTCTTACTCTATAAACCTTTAGAGTAATTTATAGAATCTCTTACTTCATAAGAGTTTGTCCTTACAAAGGACTATTCTCAAACACCATACTCATGCAAGGAGTAAGTTTGTTTAAAGACTATGTATCAGCCATTTTCTTTGATTCCCACAAACACTCATCTAAGACACCTTTTCTCCACACGGATATTAACTGCAGGTGTTAGTAACATGCAAACATGTGCTAGCAGCCATCTTGAAAATATTTTGGGGAATTACCTACTTCAGATGCAGAAGAAATACTGTGAGATACAAAATGAATGGCAATTCTTTCAGAAAATAAAAAACCCCATATTTTTTAAGAAGTCTAGGTCTGTTTCAGAGATAACTGACATCCAAAATAATAATAATAATAATAAAAAAGTAGATAAATATCTTGTTTACTTTCAGTATTTCGTTCAGTTCTGCAATGTCATTTCACTTTCTGCTCAGCTTTCAACACAGCTGAAAGGTTCCGTGGCTGGAACTATATATGATAAAAGTTTCTCTAGAAGTGCTATGCTGTGTGATGTGTGATAGTGGGTACATTAAAAAACCTGTGAAGACCATGTCTTTTCCTGCCAATTTTTTTACTTTCTTTTAGAAACACACAAAACTATGAGAAGTTTTCAGCATTATTTTCCAGGGAAAAATTACAACTCTTTATGGAAAGAAGATATCTCATATACAAAGGTAGGATATTTTTAATCACAAAATTTTCAGGTATGCATATTACTAAATATTACATTGTAATTAAAAAAAAAAGATTAATTTTAAAATGGAAAAAAAAGGCTAGTGTCAATGTACAAAGGGAAACATTTAAAATAATTGTACTCATAATTTTTTCCTATAAAGACTATGAAAGAAGCTGAACAAAACCTTATGAAACCATCTAGCATTTTGTGCTTTCCTAAGCAGGACAAAGAACAGATATTTATTGGTTTTATTTATACAGTTTTCAGAGAGCAAAATGGCTGCTTGGGTTTAAGTTACTGTTATTAAAGTAGGGGACACTCCTCCAGAAAAACTGTCCTTTAAATAAGTTAAAACTCCAGTAGCAGCTCTCTTTACTGAGATGCTTTATTATAAACCCAAAGCACCATAAACATTGCAAGCTCTTTGATACAAAAAACATATTTTGAATCCTGTCCAGCAGAACAGGATCATGGCCTGGGACCAGGGCCTCTGAAGCAGTAATGAAACACAAACAGCAAAGGATGTAATGGTTGGCATGGTAGGCAATAGCACTGTTGTTACCTAGTACTGTTAGATGAGCCATTTTTATTGCAAGAAAAATAAATAGCATTATCAGGATTTTTGTAGTTCTACCTTTCTGGTTTTACAATGAAATCTAGAGTTAATTTATGATTGAAATTTGTTATAATTTGCTATTTCCTATAGACAAATAAATTATTTCTATTCTATACTCAACTGGTACATTAAAATTCTATTCTTTACATGAACTAAAGAATAGATTTAACAAAAAATCCAAAAGGAAAGGTTAATACTGACTTATATTGTACTCATTCACCATGAGTTGTGAATACACAGCACAGTGTATACACTGCTATTGTCACAACCACGGATGCCAACTTTCCCCTATAATTCTCTCTTGCAACCCCTTTCTTCACTTTCCCAAATATTACAACCTGTAAAAAGACTTTTCCCTGCCATGGCTTGAACACTTTAATGAAAAGCCCTACTGCTCCATCACTGGCAAATTTTTTGATGCAACGAGCAATCTCAGCTTTGAGTTTAAGTGTAAAACTGTTCTAGCCTAAACCTACAGCTGCTTCCTCTTTGATATTAACAGCAGGTGCAAAAACAAAAAAAAAAAGAAGAGACTGAGTCCAACCTTTAGAATTACCTACAAACACTTCATGTTGAATGCAAGCACCTTGTTGTGATGTCTGATCATTGCTCAAGGGAAATAAGTGCTTTTTTAGAACAATGCTTCATCTTTTTCATTTGAATTCCTCCTTCCTTCAGTTGCAGTGACTATCAAGCTACCTCCTGTGAGGAAGAGGACTTTTATTCCTGCCCTTCTGCTAAAAAAATCAGACTTGATACTGTGGTTGTTGATAGTGAAATGTAGTCATTAGCTTTTAGAGTTAACATCTTGATGGGACAAAAAGTGCAAAGAAATGCATACCTCTAGCAACCACAGATTATTTAATGTGTTTTCTAGAAAGTTTAGTTTGAAAATCATGACTTGTTTCTATATAGAAACATACCTTTGCAGTCCTGAAAACTAGGAAGCTTCACTTTGAAAATGAAAACCTGAACTCTTCAAGTTTGTTGTACGAACATATCTGTCCCACTTGGGGTCTCAGACTGCTGTAACACGCATTCATTCAACACCACAACTGAGCTGATGAAATTGAGAAATGTTTACTATCTAAGCAACTTCTCTTCATCCCATCCTAAGTTTAGGGACCAAGAAATTCAAATCAACTGTTTTCTTTACAGCAACATACATGCACACACTACGAACATGTAGCTGCTGTTTTGATATTTCACCCTAGGACACACTTGCTGTCTTTTTCTAGCCTGTTCTTCCCACTTCTTCCTATATTTTTTTCTCTTCTTCCTTCTCCCTCTCTCTGTCTCTCCCACACAGACAATATTTCTCTAGCTGCAGAATCAACATAACAATATAGCTTTTCTTTACACCATATTTTAATGTCAGCATGTGAAACCCACCACATAGAAGGCTGGGGTATTACTGCCATCATCCCAGAACAAATACTCTCACATACACAACCCTAGACCATTGCAGAACAGCTTATTTGATTCAGTACAATTCTTCTCTAGAAATAAGAATTGTCATATATTTTTATTCATTGTCTTTTATCTCTCTTTGTTTACTTATTCCCCATTTTCTCCTGTGCCATCATCCCGCAGCTCCTGTTATTCCCATAGCTTTCTCTCCCTCATGCATGATCCATCCTTCTCTCCAGTTTATTACTTCTCCCCATGCTGTCACATCTGCTACAACTCAGTAAACATACTTCAAGCTGGCAGCGTCCCTGTTCTCTCAGCTGCAACAAGCTCTTCACCTGCTTTCCCTTTACTACTTCCAAAGTCTTTCTCCAACAGAAGCACATCTTACTGCCCTTCTGCTGTCCAAGTCCCACAAAAAGCTCTGGTCCTCAAAAGAGGAGGGAGATTCTTCACAAGCCTTGGGTCTAAAGAAACATTAGCTGTTAAAGTAGAAGAAGGGGAAGGACAGAGACTGCTTTTACTCTACCAGAAGCCTGGGGCTGCCTGTGGAGGAGGCTTTAGGATGGTAGAAATGAAGCAGCATTATCTTATCAGCTTGGCCACAGAGACAGGGAGTTTTTCATCTCTCCTGCTGGATATGGGTTCTCTGAATGACTGGGAGACTTGAGTACAGACCATAGAGTTCAAGCAGAACAAATAGAACACATCCTACCCCTATGATAACACAAGATCAGCAGTCCAGAAATAAAATAGGCACAAATAATTTCTTCATGTGTTCTCCTTAGAAAGAAAGTAAAATTAAATTCCATAGGTATAACAGGAGTCCTGTTTGGGCTAAGAATCTTTGTATTCATGCTAGCTAAACAGTACAGGAATTTTAAAAGATAGTGATTGCTTTATTATTTAGAAAATAAATATGGAACAGTATAATGCTATCATATTTTTAAAGAACAAACCTGAGTACTTACAAAATTTTGAAAAAAAGTTTATTTGAAATTATCTTTTTTTTTTCCTTTCTTCTGTTAATCACCTTTAGGATAAAATCAGAAGAGAAAGCACAGTGTAACCCACTTGATGCAATCTCTACAGCATCCTCAGCTCAGCTTTCTCTTGCTGGATACAGTCTGCAGAGATGTAAATGCTGAACCTTGGGTCTGACTATTTTGAAAACAAAGGAACAATGTGGTTCTCACCAAACCCCATAACTCAGAATCCCTACACTGGCAAAGCTTCTGGCAAGCCCCCTAGTTTCCCAGAGCAGAAGAAGTAAATCACTCAGCAGTCCCAACACCCAAGTCAATCAGACCATCTCTACATCTGATATGGCTCATGCACACTCTGATATAATTATCTACCATTACCTTTTTTTTTTTTTTCAGTACAGATTGACATCCAGACAAAACAAGCCATTAATGCAGGAGCAACAGGTTTATTTCTGGAGGAAGGATTCCTCTGTGGGACTGCAAACCTCCCATTTAGCTAAAGGTCTATGTGACGTTTTCACCTGTGGTTACCCTAACCTAAGTTGTGGTTTGACTGGATGGGGCTTCACTAAATAAAATCTGATGAATTTTATTAGAAAAGCAGAACTTTTTGTTGAAAATAGCTTTTCCTGCTTACCTGCACATGCTCTGTACATGGCTTTCACAATACAAACTCAAAATTGAATACCATTTTTCTCACCTAGAAAACTGTGGGGGTTGATATTTTGACTATTTCAGCCCCATGGAGCTCTAAAATAACAGGATAACATTAATGCAGCTGTAAATGATCTGTAGAGCAGGGCTTTAAATGAAGGGGAAAGGGAGCCACAGGAACCTTTAAATGGGGTAGGAAAAAAAATGAGACAGGCAAAATTTTTTAAATGCATCTTCCACTTTTTTTGACATTTTTTATTTAAAGGGAGTAGTCTTATCTTTCTCAGACCGTTTTCCTTGACTAATCAAGGCAGAATCTTTTAGTTTTTTCATATAACAGTTGTTCTGTTTCCTGGTGTCTCACCTTATAATTCCTTCACTATTCCTCTTCCACTTGGAATTTACTTTTCCTCAGTGCATGTGACTACAGTTGCAGACAGGCTCTTGCTAATGTTTTACAGACGGCTGTGAGGGTCTGTTAAACATTTGCCAGTTCTTTTGGAGACATTTTGCCTGATAGATCATGATCAGAGCACTGGGTGGGTGGGAGGAGTCACTGTTGCCCAAGTCATTTTGTGATGAGCATAGCCATAAGGACTTTCTTTCCTCCTGGTTGTTTCCAACTGATGAGCTCAAAGACAACATTCATATTTGTCCCTAGGTGAATGATATTGCACTTTGTACTGCTGTGTTTCATTCTGCTTCCAGTCATACAGACTTCAGAGCTCTCTGAATCATACTAAAGTCTGCACTGGTTCCTCTCTGTGCAGAAAATGGCCTCTCAAATTTTATAACCTATAAACTCTGCTAACACACCCTTACTCGCATGTAGGAAAGAAATAATGAAACCAGTTCAGTCCCCAAACAAATTCTTGCTAAATTCAATTTGTAACCTTCCTTGTGCCAGCAGAGCATTTGTCTTCCCTCTAGCTATAAACACTTCATTCTCAAGTGGTCCACAGCACCCAATATTTCTGCAGACTTCACAAATACTCAAGACATTGCCTGACAGCTCTGCAAAACAGGGAAGCATTATTCACTAATGCTGCCTTACAGAGGAAGAAACACAAAAGTTTAACCTTTTTCCCCCCTAAAATTATGCAGGAATTTTTAAAAAAGAGTTATAAAAGACCACTGAAAAAATGACACAAATGTATTCTGTTCCCCCCTCTGTTCCTCTGCCTGCAGCCTCACCCTCTGTTTTCTCATCCATCACACATAGGAGGACAGAGTCCAGGCTGGGGCTGGCTTCAGGCAGAGGCAGAGTAAGCAGATCCCGAAAGCCACAGACTGCCGGAGGGCACCTGGCTGCCTGCTCTGCCTTTCCAGGAAGGCAAGCAGACAAGCTCTTCCAGCAGGGTAGCCACCCAAAGAGCACAACTCCAGCCCTGCCTAAAAAGCCTCCTGCTGTCTCAGCCACCGAGAGCACGATCACAATGCACGGCTTGTCCTTAGTGCCTGCTGTCCTGCTTTTTTAAGGAAAACAAACTTCTGCTCTCCTTTGTTTTCCCTCTTCCCATGGCCATTTTTCTTTGTTATACGTGACACTAAACAGTTTTTAAAACAAACCCTCATATTCAACAGAAGTGTAATTTTTCAAAACCACACTCATGGTTGAGATCAACCATCCCTCCTTGCCTATGAACTGCCAGTCTTCTATGCAAGGCCACTCCACCAAGCATTAAATTACAATGTACATAAATGACTTCATTTAATCTGAGAAGACATTTAGAAACTTCAAACAACAGCAACTGACCTGTAATTTGATTTTAAAAACCCCCAAACCAGTACAAAAAAAACCACCCAATCCCCACCAACATCTTGTTTTATTTTTGCTCATAGTAAGATGTAGAAAAGCCCCCACCTCCCCAGTTATACCTACCTTTTTGTAAGTGAGAACTGGTTCTTTGTAATCAGATATCTGGCCTGGCCTGGGTGTACAAGGAAGATTCCCACCTAGAGATTAGTGCATTGTTAATATTAACAGCTTTCATGAGATCACTACATTACTCTGCCAAGCGAAAATATTTGATCCACGTGAACGGTGCTGAAGCCTGGAACACAGTTTGAGGTGCTTCTGAGGTTTTTCTTAGATTTTTCCAATAGCTGGGTTTCAGGCAGCAATATAAACGTTACTGACACAGCAGCAGCTGCTGCAGTTGCACTGGCCTGTACTCCTTTATGGGACACAAATTGCCTGACCCCAGCAGGATTTATTACAGCTTCTACTTCTGCATACACTGTGTGTCAGATTCAGTTTTTCAAAAGACTTTTTGAAACCAATCTTGTTTTGAATAACAACAATGAAAAGTTAATTCACACTACAACTCTTCCATGAAAATCAGCGTAGCTGTGTTTCAACAAAGATATTTCCTTTTTAGAAAAGAGATATCAGTGTGTACTACATCCCCAACTCTATAACATTTTAAGGAAATGAAAGAATAAATGTAGGAAGGAATGGAAAAGATCTAGAAATCTCATGTATGAAAGTACAAAACAAAAAGGAAAAACAGCTGTGTTAATCAGATGGCATGTTAAAATTCAGAAAGAAGGGAAATGCAGGGAAAGGTAATGGAAAAGTAAGTGGAGTCAAGTGGAGTCACCACCTTGGAGCTCTGAGGGAGTTTTTTGCCATTTAGCTAGTATTTATTTTAAATGCCTGCAGGGCATTTAAAACATTTAAACAGGGGTGTTATTTTAACACCCCTGCAGCAGTTTCAGGCAATCAGAAATATGTTCGTCTAATGGTCCCTTCAAGTTCTTGCTTCCCAAACCATAACACTGTCTTCTTGGTGAGAAGTCCAAGCTAAACAATGCTAATTCACTCATTTACCTACATGAAAAATTGTGTCCTTGTTTTGCCTGAAACCTTGCGCCTGATTTTTTCTGCTTTGTGCCAGCATAAAGCCAAGGACTTCAATGGATTGGGTTATTTCTACAGCAATCAAAGAGAAGAGCCAGACCACATG
The DNA here is from genome assembly GCA_013398115.1 of Falcunculus frontatus. Taxonomy (NCBI): domain Eukaryota; kingdom Metazoa; phylum Chordata; class Aves; order Passeriformes; genus Falcunculus; species Falcunculus frontatus. The sequence continues at coordinate 1,430,450 of VZRV01003975.1, read as the reverse complement.
TTTTTGGCCTTTTCTTCCAGCCCTTCCCTTGTTTGATTGCCTTATTCTCTCTTCATAGTTCTTCTATTTTCCCTATTTCAAAGCCTCTCCAATTGCAGCTTACAGGGATCTGGCTGAGATGAGGTTCTCTTCCTTCCAAGGGCAAAAAATGCAAGAAGTTATCTAAGCCTCAGGCTGCAGGTGAATACTTGCTGTAGTTGTATGGGACAAGGAGTAGATCCATTTCTCTATGAGCACAGGAAAGGAGGGAAGTTTAGGAATCCCATGCAGGTATTTGAATTGCATGAAATGAGCAGCAGCAAATAACTTAAAGCCCACCACTCCAATTAGATGAATCTACCAGATGGAAAATCACTTAAAAAGCTAACAAGACTGTCATATTTTGCTGATTCGTCGACATGTGTCTTCCAAGAATGTTTGAAAACAAAACAAACCAAAAAAAATCCTCAGAAAACCAGGGAAAGCAGAACTACAATTGGGCTTTTCATGCATGAGACCAAACCAAACTGCCCACATATGTAGACACAGTCTCCACTGTCTATTTAGACATAAGTCACATTTTTCAAGTCCTGGATTAACTGCATGATGAAAGGAATTTCTTTACAGTTCTTTATAATAAGTATAGTTTTAAAAGAAAACCATGTGGGACAAAAGGAATAAATGCTATGTGAAAGCATCTTGCACTTAATACATCAGAGAAATTGTTTAAAGTTCATTCCTCCTTGGTGTCACTGTCTGATTAGGCTACTCACCATAAGTTACTGCGGGAATAATTCTGACTTTGCAGATAACTTCAAAACCATTATGTCCCGCTGTTTGGGAAATGCTGTGTTTACCTGAAAAATAGTTTTTCTGAATTTCTTTACTTTTGGCATAATTATTTGCATTCTATTTCCCATAAAAGCACAATGAAATGGTCCTTTTGACTCCAATGGTACATCTCATTGATCACGGTTTTGTTAGAGTTTTGCATATTCCAAGCACAGGCATTGACTGAGCATCCTCAGCTGACAGGTCACTTCAGCCCATGTTTAATCCTTGGAACATTTTGTTCTTGTGTGTTTTAGGACTGTGTGAACGCTGTGTTTGTACAAATGACTACTACACACAGAGAACTAACTAAATAATTAATGCTGAATGCTGAGGTATACCTAAGCACTTGTGCATCTTGATGGTGCCTGGTTGTTTCCAGAAACTTGGGGAGCCAGGGTAGTGTAGTACAGTTAATAACTAAAAAGGTTTGCTTCTTCTTCAGAAATGCTAAAACTGTATAACTGATTAAAAATATTTAGAATATGCAATGTGTAACCATGCTGTGTGAATCACTGCTATTTTAAAAATCAGCTAGCAAGGTTAAGCTTGAAATTAGAAAAGAAGTTCACTTAAGTTTCAGAATTTAGGCTGGTAATTCAATGAATGAGGTTAGGAAAAGTCCTCTCCCATGAGCAGTTCATTCCAAAGTTGACCTCACAGAGATTTCTTGCAGATTCTTCCAAACTTTCTAAGAATGTACTCTCTTAAAGCAGGGCAAAACCACTAGACAGGCTTATCTGCAATGACCTCCTCTATGTTCTTAGCAACCCTAACTTTGGGAAAAAAATGTTGAGGGAAAGGGGAATGTATGGTTTAACCAGAACTTTTCACATGAAGAAGAAATTTAGCAGAACAGAAGACAAATAATGGCTTCAGAGCAAAGCCCAACAGAGTGCCTTCCCAAACTGGTAACTGGCTGAAAGAGTTGGTTTCACTTGATCTGTGTGATAAAACAGTACCTAAGAGTAGGAAGCAATCTAAAAATACTACTTTTCATATGTTAGCAATAGTGTTTTAGTAAAACATTAAAATACTATTAGAAAGTAAAGATTAAAGTGTGCAGTATAAATGTAGTGATTGCCAAATGTCTTTGTCCCATATCGTTAGAAACTCTGAAACGTGCCCATCACAAATGCCTTCTGGACACTAATTTTCTGCCTTATTGTCGTGCTCCTTCCCCCGCTCCCAGTCATCACTTTTCCTTTGCAGCTCCATGAATCACAAAACTGAATGCACTCTGAATCACCCCAACACTCATCCAAAAGGTAATTCCCCAAGCAACAATTCGCTTGATGTGGTGACTGCAAACAACATATATGTGGCTAAGGGACAAGGAGCTGCGTGTTACCACCACGCAGTTTTGGTCACCAAGGCCAGCTGAACTCAGCTGGGAAAATACACCACCTTTTAAAAAGTTTAGTTGTTTCCCTCCTTGATTTTTTTTCCAAAATAAATATGCTTGCAAAAACAAACAAACAAGAAAAAAAAAGACAAAGTTATTTTAAAGCTGTCTAGAGTAAAAAAATGTAAACATGAAACTAAAAGTGACTTTTGCTCATGGACATACAAAGATTCCCAAAATCCCTTGAAATATTAGATTTTCTTGACCCCATCTTCGTGTTCAAGAACCTGCACTTTATATTCACACTGAGAGATATTTTTTGGACAACTTGATACATCTAAACACAGACAGCATCTTTTTCTGATCTATTTTACAAAGTGAACCAGGCTTAAAATGAGAAATAAAAAAAAAAAAATTACTTTCTCTCCCAGTAGAGCAGCCTCTCTCAGGGATGGATGGACTAAGAAAGCATACTCAGAGGGTAGAGAGGGCACTCCTGGGCTGCGGATGGTACTCTGCTCCAAAATTAGGTCTCCCTCTGACAGCCCATCTCCCACCCCACAGGACAGGAATTCCTCTCTACTGCCCATCCTCCTCCCTCAGTCTCTCAGGTATATCCTGCTGGTACCCTGCTCTCTCATCCTGCTCTCTGGAAACAGGAGAACCATAACATTTTAACTAGTTATCCCAACTGCTAGCAGTTTGGTCCTTGTCCCTCTCCCTTAATAAAGGCCTGCAATGATGAGGCAAAACTGATGACCCAAGTTTGCTCTGCCTGCTCCTGATTCTTCATGCAGGCAGGCAGGCATTGCCTCTACCAGGAAACAGGAGTTATTCCTCAGCAACAGGTGAAGTTCTTACACCTTCTTTTTATGCTGGAAATCTTTTAGGCATGTCTGCCCTTTGTTTCTGTAGATGTGAGCATTACTGAGATCATTTTTATCTCCTTATCTTTCATGTCTTTGTACATGGAGCTTTTCCTTCTTGTTTTTCTGAGCTGTTCCCTTGACAGATTTTGCATGTTTGAGTTACTAGGAGCTGGTACCTTGTTTCATTTTAACATCTTTATGACTGTGCATAAATCATGGCTGCAATGCCGAGTACAATGGAGAACTCTCCAGAAAGGTCTTAGATAAATCCTATTCCCTGTACCTTTAAACAACATCACGCTTTCTCTCTGTGCTATCACTGCAACTCTGGAGCAAGGCCTTGGTCTCCAGGGATGTGAGGTAGGCTCTGGCCCCAGGAAGAGGATTCAGTCTCCTCCAGACCCACCCGAACTTGTCCAGGGTGCCAAGCTCTGCACCATCACCTTCACTCAGCCCCCAAGGGGGCTCCCTATGCTCTCCATTCCCCCACCTCTTAGCCAATGCCAAACTCCTTACTTCTATTTTCCAGGGTCTCTCTATAAGCAAATCCCCTTCCCACTTGCCCATCCTCCTCCTCTTGCTGTCTCCATCTGTTCAGCCTGGCCCTTCCCCATCTCCATTCACTCCCTCCCTCCATCCCCTTTGTGCTCCCCTTACATGCCTGCTTGCAAGCTCTTTTCATGCTGCCTGTGCTTAGATTTCTCTTCTTAAACCCCATCTGGCATGTATTCACTCTTTCTTCCTCCCACCTTATTCCCCTTCACAAAATTAACTTCAATGAAACTTAAACAGTGGCCTCTGCTACATTCAGAAAAACGCCTTAAAACTTATTCATATTAATCTGGAAAACTCACTAGTTACATACAGTCATCCGAATAAGTTTTTCCAATAATCATGTCAGTCTCGGCTCCATTCCCTTTCTCCCCTCTTCCCTGTCACCTCCCTCCATGTTGCCCTTCCCTCTTGTTTTTTCGCCTTTTAACTTGGGCTGGAAGCTTTTCAAGGCATCTTTATCTCCATCAGAAACTGCTGTGCATGTTGATAAAAGGAAGGATTGAGATGAATTGAACCAAAACATGGTTCAATGGGTGAGCTGAGAAATTATTGAAAAGTGGTGTTTTGCTCTCCCAACTAAATGCAACAGAATCCACCAGGAACTTTGGGCAAGCATAGGGGGAACTCACAGAGGCCAGGGACAAGAATGAGAGGCAGGGACAGCTCCCGACCAGCTGTGAATGGGGAAGGAACCTAAAGTCTTGTGAGAGAAGCACATGTAACTCTCCTGCCTATTTCTTCAGCAGGCTTCAATGACAAATTGAAACCATACAACTAATGCATACCATGTTGCATCGACATAGTAGTCTAGCATCAAACACAAAAAGCAGCGCGTGTTTGCATGCTGGCAGTGCAATACTGAATTAGCATTTTCAGTAGAAACAAAGGAAGAGCAGAAAGATATCAAAGCAACTTCCTTTGCAGGGTAGAGCATCAAAATCAGTGCAATGGCACAAAACTAGAGTGGAATGGGTATCACAGGAGGCTGCTAATAGCAAGAACATTTTGCCTTGAGACTGACCAGACTAACAATTGAGTTATTAATGTCCTAAGACTCAATACAGCACTCCTCACCTCTTAAGAAAAGGTTTCCTATTTCATGTGCAGGGAGATGTTTCTGTCAAGCACAGCTCCAACCTTTCTGTGAGCTCTGATGGCTTTCTGGCTGCCTGTAGGGCATTGACAGTTGCAAATCATTTCTATAAGAGGGAGGGCAACCACACTTTGAAAACACATCTTTGGGATGAAAAACTATTAACAAGCCTTCTTGGTAGTTTCAGTGGGAGAAACACTAGGTTGAATTGCTTGCAGATTTAACTCTCTTTTTTAATTTGTAAGAATCCTTCCAGCTAGAGCAGAAGAAAACATGACACTGCTTCTGAGCCTAAATCTCAGTCCAGGCCTGCCACAAGCTTTTGGTGAGAAGCAGATGGAGTTTCCACAGATGGGATGACTTCAGCATCCCAGAATAGGCCCCCTGTAATCCAGGAGGAAGTAGCCAGTGACCTAGTGAGCCATTTAGACACTCGCAGGTTTAAGAACGGATGATATCCAGCCTAGGAAGCTGATGGGAGAGCTCGCTAAGCCACTATCCATCATTCATCATAAGTTCCTGGCTAACCGGGGAGGTCTTAGACAACTGGAGTTGACCAATGTGATGCCATTCCACAGGAAGGGCTGTAAGGAGGATCCAGGGAACTACAGAACTCTCAGCCTGACCTCAGTGCCTGCCAAGCTTATGGAATGGATCATTTTGAATGTGTTCACATGACACATACGGGACAAACAAGGGATCAGTCCCAGCCAGCACAGATGTGGGAAAGGCAGGTCTTGCCTGACAAACCTGATCTCCTTTTATGACCAGAGGACTCACCTAGAGGCTGTGGATGTTGTCTTCTTGGACTTTAGAAGATTTTGATACTGTCTCCCATGGCACTCTCCTGGAAAACCTGTTAGACTATGGCTTGAACAGGTCCACTCTTGGCCGGGTTAAGAACTGGCTTGACAGCCAGACCCAGAGAGTAAAAGTGAATGGTGCCACATCCAATTGTCAAATGGTCACCAGTGGTGTTCTCCAGGGCTCAGTATTGGGGCCCAGGCTGGTTCAATATACTTATTAAAGATCTGGACAAGGACATCAAGTACATCTCCAGTAAATTCTCAGCCAAAACCAAGGTGGGTGGGGTGTTGATCTGCTGAAGGGTAAGTAGGATCTGCAGAAGGATCTGGACGGGCTGGACTGCTGGGCTGAGGCAAAAGGTATGAGGTTCAACAAGGCCAAGTGACAGGTCCTACGCTTTGGCCACAACAACCCCATGCAGCACTACAGGCAGGGGAAAGTGTGGTTGGGAAGGGCCTGGCAGAAAAGGACCTGGAACTGCTGGTCAATAGCCAGCTGAACATGATCCAGCATGTGTGCAGGTAGCCAAGAATGGCATCCTGGCCTGTATCAGCAAGAGTGTGGCCAGCAGGAGCAGGGATGTGATTTTACCCCCGTACTGGTGAGGTCACACCTCAAGTTCTATGTCCAGTTCTGGGCCTCTCACTTCAGGAGAACATTGAGGAGCTGCAGCAAGCCCAGAGAAGGGCAGTGGAGCTGGTGAAGAGAGTGAGTCATATGAGGAACGGCTGAGGGAGCTGAGGGTGTTTAGCCTGGAGAAAAGGAGGCTCGGAGGGACCTTATCACTGTCTACGACTGTCTGAAAGGAGGGTGGAGCCAGGGAGGGTTGGCATCTTCTCTCAGGCAACCGGTGACAGGATGAGAGTACATAGGTCTCAAACTGTACCAGGGGAGGTTTGGGTTGGACATCAGGAGGAATTTCTTCATGGAAGTGGTTATTAAACGTTGAAATGGACTGCCTAGTGAGGTCACAGAGTCACCATCCCTGGAGGTGCTCAAGAAATAAATGAACGTGGCACTTAGTGCCATGGTCTAGTTCACAGGGTGATCTGTCAAAGGTTGGACTCGATGATCTCAGAGATCTTTTCCAACCTAAATGAAATGATTCTTGTAATCTTATTGGCATTTTCATGGTCCAGAATTTCTATCACAAAGAGCAATCACAACCTCCCATCTGAAAATAAATTTAACTTTTGGGAGATTGATTATCCCTAACCATTACCGTGAGAGGAATCTCAAGACTCCTCCTTCCAGTTTATTGACCTTCAGTAACTAACTGGTTGTCAAGAACAGCATTTTTTTTTCATGGAGAAGTTTTGAGAGGGTGTAATTAATCAAAGCATCTGACTGCAGGAAAGTGCTAACACCCACGAAAACTAATTTTTAAGGACTTGTAAAGCCTCATGCAGCTTTCTAATGGTACTACAAAATCTATTTTATCAACAATTTTTCCTGAGTTTTTATCTCTGCTAAACCAGCAGAACCTCAGGGACAGTCCTGGAGTCTGAGAGAGTGATGAGAGCAGACTGTGATCAGCAACCACCGTGCATTTCCTAAAAAATCACCAGAATTCTACTAAACGTTTTACTCTCTTTCATTAAGAAGAGCATTGAGTTGTATCACTATGAAGTAGCAGTTCCCTGGACTTATCTTTATTTTGTGTTTTTAGACTTCATTTAGACTATGTATTTACCAGTTTATTTGTCAGAGCTTTGAAGGAGGGACAATCTACTGTTCTGCATTCAACGACAAACTAGCACAAGAGACCTCTGTTCTGGGTTAGTCCAAGGTAATTCTGTAAAACAAATAGCAAGTGGTCAGTACAGGTCAGTACATGTTTTGAAAAAAACATTTTCAACTGACTTTTTTTCACTGGAGTTTAGGAGCAATTTCTGCCCCATGTAAACAGTAGCACAGTGGTCTCTTCCCAGTGTTTACAGTGCCATAATGACAAGACCTTGGCACAAGCAATTTTTTTTGTCAGGGGAATACCAGGCTGCTCCCTGAGCCTCCACGCACGTACATGCAGTGTGTACTAATGTCAGGGAACAGGAGAGATTAATGAAAAGCTGATCTAAAACACCTTGCTACTTTACAATAACAGTCCAGAATGCTGTAGCCATAACACAATGTTAAGATGTGGTTGATTTAGCTACTGCTATGAAAGACTAAGTTTTATTTTGGTGCTTTTTAATAAGAGGCAAGGAAATGCCTCACATTGCTCAGCAATGATTCCTTTGGGCAATTAGGAACGACATCAACAGGCTAGAGGGAGGTTTGCCCAGAAAAAATGAAGGGCGCGGGCCAGAAAGCAACAAAAGCAGACCCTTGGAGGTTTGAAAGTAACATGAAGGATACCCAGAGGCAAGACTGGGAACATCTTATATCAGGGAAAACAGCAGTAGCTGCATATAGCCAGTGCTGTTTTTTGTTTTCAGGTTTACAAAAGCTTCTGCAAATGAGTAAGCCATGTGAAAACCTTAAAAGGTTACCGATAAGACATGGAGTAAACTCAGCTGTATCTGTGTCACAACCAGCAATATGCTGCATTCCTAACGAGAAGATCCTGGATACATTTTGGAAGGGACTCAAGCTGCTAGGCTCAAAGCCAACACAATCTGTGGGTGGGTGCTGGATGCTTGCCTTGAAATTCTCTCCTCGCCAGCAAACCTATGGAGTAACAATGGCATCAGTTTTGGAGGGAGATTTCATAGTGTTTAAAGCTAGAAGAGACCACAAGCTGATCTACTGAAGCCTCCTGCCCTTAAATTTCACTACTGCCCTTTCTATTGAGAATAACAATTTTCATTATAATAAAGCAATTGATTCTTCAGTCAACCAAGCTGTCTGCACGCTCCAAGACTACAAGCAGGAAGGGAAGACAGGACTCAAATCCTTGCAACCATAGGTGTGGTACAACCACACATTCCTTGTAGGTGATCCACATACCTATCCGAAGAGAAAATCGAGTTGATTTCCAGGTCTCAGCCGAGTGACCAGGAGAATAATTTTTTCCCCTGGAAGATCCAAATCTGATCAGCAGTTTCACATGGGATATAAGACTATGAGACACTAGACAGGTATCTTAAAATGAGAACTCCTTCTGCTCTCTACCCTATGAGGTCTCTCATCTAATCTTCCCTGTCCTTTAGGAGTCAAAAAAAGGTGAAAACCACTCCCAGTATGCATAATTATCATTCCCAACCCCTGTGGGCAGCCAGATGAAGCCCTAGAGCATGAGACTTTATTTTAACATCAGGATGTCTTCCAGAAAGGAAATGGGGGAAAACAACAGGATGGGAAGATGAAGTACAAAAATACAGCACTGTCTCAACGGCAAATAAACCTGCCACTTTCTGCCTCCAGTACACTATGTGGGAAACTTACAGTGTAGGCATTTCTGAAGATCACACACAGAGGTAAAATCACATTATAAACTCTTCTTCTAACCTTGCCCAACCTTCAAAAAGCAGCAGCAGAAGGAATTTCTATCAAAGAAGTTAAAAGAAGGTAGACTAAGCCCACTGAGATGATAGCATGAGAAAGAAACATAACAGAAACCTGAAAAATCAGAGAACAAACTAGGCTCATTGAGAAATAACAAAGCAAGCATTAATTTGAAAGTGGAAGATTAAGCCAATTTATTCTGTGTGTGAGGAAATAAATATTAACAATGAGACAACATTTTCAGGTGAACTAACCAGTGCAAGGAGCAGAAAAATAAGTCATGAATGAGGGGTAAGCAAGCATATTTTAGGGACAGAGGGAGATGAAGTGCTATGTCAGCATGAGTTACCTAGAGATGAAAGACGAAAACCATGACTCATTCATCATTTGTGGAAGTATTTTCCAAGTATTTGGAAACAGACACCATAGTTCCAGCATTTAGCAAATAAAGATTCTAAAAGATAGGCTGACATTATCTTTCTAAAAGACTAACACCTACATTTTTTTAAATCCTCTGAGATATTTATGAGTAGCCAGGGGGTGCACTTGGAATTGTGAAATTTAATTAGTGAGTCACTACAGAATTATGAAGCGTAAATCAGGTCAAGTTCATTTTTATGCATTAGCTGTTGGTCTTGATTCAGGTGAGGAACCAACAGATCTGACATAACAGACCTTCAAGGATATTTGTTTTTTAATCAGGTTCCATGTGGACTGGATTGCCAAATAATTCACTTCGTTCATTAACAGCAATTTTTAAGAAATGAGCCTGATTCTGAAGCTGGCATGTTAAAAAGCCCATCAGCTATCACCATTGGGAAGGGGTTTTATAGAAAAAATGGGAGCATAGAGAGAGATACCTAAATCTGGAGGGCTTGTAACCTGCCCTGGAGCTGGTGAGGAGCATCCCAGGCTCTATCCTCACCATTCATTGATGATTTACATCAAATACTAGAACTTCACCATCCCTTGCACTGTACTCTCCAGGCAAGGCTCCCCTGGCACTTTCCAAAGGCGGCTGCTACACACAGACAACCAGAGCTGGGAAAGGCTTGGCCATTCATCTCAAGTCACACAGCACGAGTCTGGGTTTGTGCTGGGGAAGCAGTCATGGTTTCGCCAGTGAGAATGATGAGAATAAGCTATCAGTGGATTTCAAAGATGTGCTTTCTTCTATCAAGGTCATGCTGAGTTCTGTTGCTAGTATCATTTCTACTACTGTAGGGGCAGAATTTTTTCTTCAAATCCCTCCTCTGTTTCTAGCTCCTTTTATTGTGAAAAAATTAATGTGGTCATGCTTTCATCATCAGAAATACTCTGTGCTCATATTCCCTGAGCTCATCAATCTTTTCACCTCCCCCTACCATCCCTGACCCGATGATTTTGGCAGGTTCTGTCTCCCGTTCTCTGCTCAGAGCAGAACAGCATTAAAGAAGGCTAGCAGCTACCGGATTGTAACAAGTATACCACGCTTTATAAACCCAAGCAATTGTGAGAGCAATGTGGAAGTAGCATCTAATCACAGTGTGATGTGGTTGTCTGGCATCAAAAATGGTGGTATATGAACTACCTGATCAAGGAAAGGATTATTTCAGCTTTTCATGTGTGTCCATCTGAAACTTTTATACCAAATACAGAAACATAGAATGAAGTAACTGCTCTCAAAATCATAGCTATTCAGTTTCTTCATTTAATGGAGCAGATGGTGGTTTCTATATGCTTATGTATTCCTCTTTTTTTCTTTTGTCCAAAAACAAAGTGCTTGAGCTACAGTTTAAAGATTAATCACTCAAGTTCTAAAATCGTGTTAAACTTCATGATCCAAAGGAATTTGTCGAAAGTGTAAGGCAGGGATATTTGTATAAAAACTGAACAAAACTCTACCAAAACCAAAAACCATCCAAACCCAAGAAAATACTGTTATTTTACACTAAGCTGTGAATAATTGAAGCTGATGTCTCTAGCAGAATAGCAGCAAGTATTTATGCAAAACCTGGAGGTCAACATGGTGTGCACCAAGAAGGTACTTGCTGCAAGCAAAAAACCAAAATACCATTCTTCTGGATTTAGCAAATTTCATGTAGTTCTACCACCCAGCCCAGCCTAGTCTCTGGGTTATTTCACATGGCAGAGTTTCTGTGACTGTTCTTCCAAAGATGCTCCAGACAACTTGATTTGCTGTTGATGACTCATTTTACTTTCTGGCTACAAGGCACTAGCATGGGGCTCCTGTGTTTGGCTTCGCAAGATTAAAGCAAACATTTTTAAGTTTTTGAACCTACTTTCTGGCCCTTCCCCCTGAAAATGAAGACTTGAAAAAAGTTTGCTTCAGACTAGTTTTGCAATCCAAAGTTATACATTAAACTCAACAAGTAAATGCTAGGCCCCAACTAAGCTGGTACTGTCATCTTAAGTCTTTGTAATCGCTTCTCTCAAAAGAATGAGAAAGTTATAAGCCATAGTCTCAAATTAGAAGGTAAACTCCACACATTGCTAAAGGAACACCATTCAAAAGCAACTTCTGCAAAGAATCCCCAAGGGATTTGCATGTGCAATCAGTAGGAGAAATCAGAATTATCTCAAAACTATTAAACAAATTGAAACAAATCACTTGAGAGCCCCTGTGTTTAATAAAGAGCTGTGGGGAGACTGTGTTCTATATTTTCAGTTCCTCTGAATATTTTTGATATATTCAGAGGAATATATTCAGAGCAGTGAAAAGAACTAAAGGATGTATGTTGCAGCTCAGCCTTTAGCACACAAGTACATTCAACGATGGTATTCCCAGCGAGAAATGTAAAAGGTGCTTTACATTCCCCAAACTCTTCTTAAGGCTCATCCCTATCACCCTGTTAAAAGTGGTGGGGGAAGATACTACCCACTGGTTGACCAAACACAAACACTCACAGGTGAAACGGCAGGTAGCAACTTAGGTAAAGGCAATGTATTTTGAATTTGTAAAGTCACAAGTGGTTATCTTGCCTCCATCAGGGCATAGAAACTCAACAGTGAGCCAAAGCCAGCAATACAAGCATAGACAATAATAAGGACACTGCTATACTGCCTTATACTGCAGACTTACGCTTTGTAAGAGCTGTGCAATCTAGATATGGTGAAAACAGGAGCAGCACATATATGACCTTCTTCTGACTGCCAGCTCTAAGCTTGGAGGAGGAAGGATGTCTTCCAGTTTTATTCCACTGTATGTTTATTTGGCTAGTATTTCCAGTATTTCCATTTCCGCTACATCATCATTAGAAGGTTTCCTCAACTTCATCAGGTAGAGAGATCAAGTTGTTAAGAGTGACAGGTAGATAACTTTTTCATGAGCAGTTCAGGTGAAAGTGGCTTCAAAGGCAGAGCACTGAGAAGACAGGTTTGATACCTCAGGCCTCAAACTGAGTCCAGTTAATGGCTCTGCAAGAGACTTTCAGCATGATTTAATCCCCCTACTGACATCCTTTACAACCCAGCTAATGTACTTCTCAGCCTTGTGAGGACAATGTCAGGACTAAGCCTCTAGTGCTAGAGATACTCAGATTTGTCGTTGATGGGGAGCTTTAGCAACTTCCATAATGAGTGACAGCAGGCAGTACAGTACATGCCCTTATCTCTTTACAGGTATGATATTAATAAAAAGCAAAATAAAACTCACAGTCCCTTTGTATCAGCTCTGAATCTTAAATGATTGATTCTGGATTCCCGTAATTTCAATATATAGAGTCTAAACATGTTCCATGAAGTTTAGTAGTTATAAAAGTATAATCATTAAACACCAGCAGCAAATAATGCATCAAGAAGTGAAAAAAGAACCCTCAGAAATCTGAGCTTGCCTGTAAAAATGGCAATCATCCCTCCCCCCCAGCTCCAGTCTGGAAACTTCTGGACTTTGTTCTCCCTTTCCAAACTGAATTAAATTGCAAGCGACCTGACTATTTTCTGCGCTCTTAACCTTTAATGTTATTTCCCCTCGGCTGGCAATATTTCAACCGCAGTCCCAGCAGCGTATCCCATTAAACCAGACAAATCATGACACCACATCTCCTATTTTGAGAGGATGGTGAGGGCAGTGGGGTAATGGGGCTGCACACCCCAGTGCTCATCACTTCCCTTCTTCCTGGCACACAACAGATGCAGCCGGCAGAATGCCATCTGCTGGGTCCCTGCAGCGCCAGCCCCTCCTGCTCCCTCCCCGAGACGCCAGCATCTTGCAAGGAGCCAGTGCTTGCTCTTTTAATCACAGCTAGCTTTTACACCCAGCAAGCCTCCATTCACGGGCAACTCTGCCTTGGCTTAGTGTCTGGCTCAGAGGAATAGTTAGTTTGGGGACACGTGTTGGTTTTGGTTTTTTGAAACAAGTAACTATGTAGGGCAACGCACTGCCACATTCTCCAAACAGTTAAATAAAAGTGAGAATTTTAAATATGGTGACTTACTACCTCATAGGACCACTCTACAGAGAAGAAAGTGACAATGGTGAGCTTTGAGAGCTTTGAGTCCTAGACTTTCAGTTAAAGAAGAAAGTTAAATAGTGTCTGGTTAGACACATTTCTTTTACTCATAGTGACTGACTGTGCAGAAAGATTTTTAAGTATGTTTGGATCTTTTGTTAAGGATTTGGAATGGCTGGAGCATTAAACAGTCATTTTCTCCAGCTTAAGAAAAGCTCCAAACAAAAACTCCAAAGACAGCCAACAAGAGAGAAAGCAGTTTGTGGTGGTCCTCAATATCCAACACCTGACATTCAGAGACAAGTCTGACCTGCCTGTGCACTCACTATTGGGGCAGCTCAAGGTGAAGGCTTTCTGAAACAAAGAACTTTCCTACAAACCAGAATTGTAACTATAAAGAAGAACGACAGAAACAAGTCCTGTTGATTGAGAGATCTCCTTCTCCTTCCTTTGTTTGAAAGCTAAGTGAGTCTTATCTACTCCCTAAAGGGGCTCCAGTATGGTTGGACTTTTTTTGTTTTTTACATGTAGCTCCAAGAGAAAGGAATTAAAAAGCCTTTTAGGGGGGGATTTTTCCAAAGTTTCATGAAATCAATGTTTTCAAACTATGTGAATCAGATGACAGAGGCATAAAAAAATAAGGAGTTTATTTTCTCCATTTATTTTTTAAAACCTCTGTCATGTTACCACATGAATCTGAAGAAGTTCAAGTTTCTGGAGCCCCTACCTACAGATAGGGTACCTTCAGGGATAGGAGAGGATCTCTGTGCTACAGCCCATACACATGACAGCAACTCCTGCAGACACAGCCTGCTCAGGGACATCCATCCGAGTGCTGCTGCCACCTGGCACTGATTGTTGGGGGAGTGCTCAGCGGGTACGGTGCTGCACAACCCACGTGGGGAAAAGCAAGCACTGTACAGTATTTGTCACGGGAGTTCTAGCCAGTATGGAGCAACATGGTGTTATTACTGCTGCAGTATTCAAAATACAGATACTCGTGAAAAAAATACCTATGAAAAAAATTAACGCTATCCCAGTAAAAAAATCTACAATTGTCCTAGAAGGTGGGGAATGAACCACTGTCCTCATCTGAAGACAGGGAAGAAAGCAAATCCCCTGTATAAATTTTTATATATCTTCCCTGCTTACTGCTTTCCACCTTGAGGTTGCCCAGCTGACTCTAGATGACAATGTGCATTACTTGTGAGTTTAGTTTATAAACAAGCATTTTGTGTTGCTCCTGATATTCGGCTAGAAGCTTCCATACACATCCCCATATATCAATAGACACTGGTCCTTCAGTAAAGCACCCTGGCACTAGAAATCATATCTAACACCTACCCAGAATTGGACTGGTCAAATATACCACTGGCTGCCACCATGTCATCGCTATTGGAACAGGGCCACATGGAGGAGGCTGAAAACTCTCCCTCTCTCACTTTCAGTCCAGTGAAGTTCATACTAAACTCACTTGCTATTTTTCTTTAAGTTTTTCGGAAGGCTTTTCATTGCTTCTGCTCGAGACATTGAGTCCACAGCTCAGGAAGGAAAGACCATTTCTTTAAAACAGGGTACAAAACTTAGGTATCAAGGAGCTATGTCATTTAAGAAATTAGAAGAGTGGCATGAAGCAGAATTTTCTTTAGTGCTTGCCCATTACCATACTCAAGTCTACTTCATACTTATTTACTGCCTACTGTGAGAACTACTGGTGAGTTCTAGATAATACTTCTGCAGATAAATTAGGCTACCACAGGGGCAGCATGCTAATTGGTTTCATACCCTCATAAACTGGAATAATTTCCCACTAAATTGTTCAAAACAAAACCAATGACAAGGCTTGCTCACAACATATTAGTCTGTCTGCAGATTGAGTTACTTCCCTCATATTAGTTAAAATTCAGATAAATAAACTTATAAACAAAAGAATTCTGTGAGAAAAGAACCTGTTATTTATGAAGACAGTTAAGTGTGCATTTTACTTTTTCCCACTGATGGAACAAAATACAAATCAGCCCTGGGATCACCAGACCATCACATGGGTGAGCAGAGCTCATTCAGAGAGGCTGCAGTAGTGTCATACCAAAGGGAAACAGATGAACTTTAGTCTCTTTAATTCAATAGAAAGAAATCAGATCTTAACCTGTGTGTGAGAGATTCCTGAGCCATCAAGCTGTAGTTCAAATAGGAAAAAACCCCATGGCAACAGTAAACAGAAGTTTACAATTAAAAAGGCCAATTGCAAACTGTGCAGGAACTGCTTTTTCATAAGAAATTACACAGAAATACAGTGCCAGGGGCCTGCAGCTGCATGCAATCCTGCAGACACCACGTACACAGCCACATTGCCCAGTGCTTCCTCCGCAGATGGAACCAAAACATTTCTGTTATGACATAAGAGTTTTGCTGCAGTTTTAAAGCTATTTCATGCTTTGAAAATATGGTTCTGTTTACCCGATAGGAAGCCAAACTAGAAAAGCACAGAAGTCTTTTGGCCTTCATCGGTTATGGATCACCCCTATGTGATAGGATGTTACTGTGTTTCAGCCATAAGGAACCATGACAATGCACTTTGTACAACAAACTGCACTTACACTCTGCGAAGCAGCCAAGGTCACGCTCACCCTATGTGCACACGGGGACCCTTAAAGTCAGCAGGAATGACACCTGCACTGAAAGCCAGACTTCTTCCTGAAAGACATGCTGAACTAGGATGTGGAGCCATAATAAACTTTTACAGATCCATCTTTCATGCATCAAACAACAGCCAAAATGCACGTGATTTCCACACATGGATTCACCACAGGCATGTTTTATTAAGATGTGTCTACACTGCTGAATTTAGCAATTCCATTTGTTCTCTTCTATTAATATTTTTTCATATGACACTTTCCCACTTGGTCTCTAGATGCTGATCTCCCTTTGGAAAACTACATTTTATTGTTTATTAGATTTCCCCCATCAGCAATAAAAAGTAAAACCATAGTCTGCCTTCCGTCCTGCTCTAGGATGAGCCTCACAGAAAAACACAGACACTGACAGAGCCGACTTTCTACAACAAGTGTTTCTAAAGGAAGTTAGAATTACAGGCAATCTTTAGTCATACATCACATATGTTAGTTTTGAGGAAAATAGAAAATAAAAGAAGATTCATGAGATGCTGCATTTTTATTAGTAATTCTACTTTACCACAGTCCCTAACTCAACCCAGGAGTGTCCTACCCAACCATAGCAGAGACAGTGGGGGAAGGGAGGGAACTGACTGTGCCATTTAGTATTGTATCATGTTAAGTTCTCCTTCCAAGGGCTTCTGCTAACTGGAGAGATGAAACTCTCATCCCACCTCTGCTCCTGCTAGTGGAACATCTTTGCCCAGTGGAGCCCTCCTTGCTGACTTGCCTTTCAATAAAACCAGGAAATTATCATTCACTGTGAAACAACAATCTTGGTGCCTTCAGCACTGCTAATAACCACCTAAACAACACGTATTTGCTAATTGCTTATTTGATACAAGCAGGTACTATACGATGATTATACTATGAACACAAGCATCATGAATCACAGACCATGAATCCTAGTCTCAAATTGGTTCCACAGCAGCATCAGCTTTCCCCCACTCCAATTACCTCTTGCTCTTGCACACCATCCTTTGCTGCCACAATTCAGTGCTGTAGGCAGTATCTTCTACTGCTTGTATTTTGTGTGGGGAAGGAGAAGGAGATAGTGTAGAGAGTGCAGAAGGGCAAGTTTTCTCTCCGCTAATTAAGTGCATGGGGTTTGCAGTAACAGTAAGGGATGGACATGTGGGCGGAAGGTATGCACTGCCCTCATTTTCCAGATTCTTCCTTTTCTTTGGTTTTGTGTCAGCAATGCTGCATCTACATCAGCTTTTGATTTTTATGTCTTTGTGGCTTAAGGCCATCGGGGTTGCTATACACACACAAACATACAACATAGCTGTTTCACAACAAAGATTTTTGTGCATTAATGCTGCAAAGGATTTGCCATCAGAAAGTGTTACTGAAGATGAGAACACCAGTTCTAGAAACAGACTGATACAAAGAAGCGTGATGTAAAACACAAACAGAAAAAAAAATGGGAACATGAGGAGAAAGGGAATACCAAATTCTTTTGAGGATATTTATTAAACAAAAGGACTGCTCAGATGTATTTGTCCAAATTGTTTTCTGATGTAACTTCACAAGCTTCAGAGGAGGAGTGAGAATGAAAGTATCTGTTCTTGAAATGTCTCATCTGTTCACCAGACTCACGTAGGTGGGCAGGTTACCTTTAAAACGATAAATTAGAAATTTTATAAAAAAGGAAACTGCTGGATGCAGCTCACTGAAGATCAGTTTGTCTACATCAATCTTATCTTCTCATAAATGAGTCACTAGAAACGGGACTAGAAACCAATTCCAGAAATTCAGGCATGCTTCTAAAAAACCCCATAAAGTTTATTTAAATAAGTCAGATTTATGCCTGCAACACAGGGCTGACCTTGCAAATGAGTTAACTTTCCTGTGATGTCACTTATCATAACAAACAGAAGTGACCAGAACCAGGGAGGGGGAACCAAAAAGTAGAGAACTGTCTCAGATGCACCACCACAGATGTCACCTCTTCTCATTCGCCTTCATGAGAAAAGGTACACTAGTCACAGGATTTTGCTCTTTTCTTTCACAAAGGTTCTCTCCTGTTTTCCTAGCCCTGAGAAACCTGACTGAGGCTCACTAAGGAGTATTCAGATGAACAAATAGGCACTATAAGGACTGTCACTACAAATTTGTATTTGTTCAAGAAGTCTGACTTATAGAAGGAAGACCACAGCAAACGTAACAACTTTGGCTACATAGCCGGAGATTTGGATCGCTTTTTATTTCGTTTCCACATTGCATGTGACAATGAAAGGTTGTGACATTCTAAGTGGTTCCAGACTCCATCAGGCTGTCCACAATGAATTAAAGCACAATAAAATCCAGATGCTTTCTCAAGTAAACACTTCCTTTCTCAGCAAAGCAAACCAAATGCAAAGGATACTGCTGAAGGTTTTCTTCTAGCATGTTTATTTTATATAAAGGTATCTTATACTTCACTGGCACTTAAGTATTCTCCTTCCAGTACAGTAAAGCCCCTGGCACTCTTTTCCTGTGTTTCTGATGATGGAAGCCAAAGACTTGAGAAAATATCTCAGTTACATGAATTATTTTAATTTGCTTGTAGATATCTAACGAAGGCTACATCTAAAATAACACTGACAATTTAATTTGTCTCCTGGAACATAGCCTGCAATGAGCTGAAGTAAAATAAAAATATTAATTCTTTAAAAAAAAAATTAACTCTTAAAGCACAGAATTTGTGTCCCAAACATGGAACATGTAAATACTTACAAGTAAAAGAAAAACATACATATTTTTATTAGCAGAATGAAAGAAGCAAAAATTAATAAACCCATAAAAATTTAAAAATGAATCCATTGCATTAAACCATTGTTGTCATCCTCAAAAATGTTGTTTATAACACAGGTAAGGACTTTTAAATTAATTATTAGTATTATCCCTAAGTAGGACCGTGTTCTTGACAAGCACTTCAAAGATGAGATGCTAATTGCAGTGCCTTGCAGTTTCCTTAAAAATCAAAACCAAACCAGTCACCTCCAGGTCCTAGTCTGTATATGAACAGAGCCCATAGATGCTACCTTTAGTCCTTTTCTGTTGTGAGGGTACTTCTATTTTCATTGCCCTTTCAGTTCTCCTGGGTTATAATGAAGAAAAAGCAAAGATGCACAGCCAGTCTCTTTCCATTAAAGCCCAGCAGCACAGCAGATAGACACATCTAGCCTTTAGTAGCAACAACAGGAAATCTGTTTGTCCGGAGACCAGTGGTTTCATTCCTCTTTGCCATACTTATGGCTTTCTATAGATCCATCCCTGGCCCTCTCTGAGCTTCAGCAGTGGCAACATGGAAGGCAAGACCACCAGAGCAAATTTATTCTAAAATACAGTTCTTGTAAGGACTGCACAAGGCATTGCTTGATCCAGAAGAAACTCTGAGAGATTAAACAATTCTACAGCTACTCATCCTCCAAAACAAGGATGTATTTTCAAGCTTAAAAGATTGCCAGAAAGGGTTTTTTTTTTTTCTTTTTGATTCAGGATCTTTAGTTGATATATATATATCAATCTGCCTAAAGGGAAAACCGACCTCCCCTCATCCTCCCACCAAATCCTGTCCCTAATCTTGTCGTCTTGAAAGCAACAAGAGATTTCAATATAAATTGATAACAAGTATCCAACTGTATTTAATATAAAGCATGTACTCCAACAACACTCAGAGGGTAATCCTGGAAACCAAGCAGAGCTTTCTTTTTCATGGGACTTTTTTCCCCTTTGAAGAAAACAAATGGAAAAAAAATAAAAAGAAAAACAGGAAAACATGAAAACCAGCAATAACAAACAAGTGGAACGAGGTAATCCTTGGCAACAACTGAAATTGTGACTGTAGCCATTGCTCCATGCTTTAAGATGTTAGAAGAGCTCAAAATATATTTGCATGCTAAAACCTGACATCACAGTCCCACGCTTTTTTCTGATGTCGGTGCCATTGCTCCCACTAAAAGCTGATCACTTCCTCACACCCATCTTACTTTCTCTAGCTTTGGGTAGCATTGAGACAGGTTGTCTCCTCCCTTCCATCTCTTTGAGTCCACAGTAACTCCACGGACAGTAGTGGAAGGGTGCTGAATGTTTACTTCTCATGGAGGTAACAGTCCCACTATGTCTTTAGAGCAAAGAGATTTTCAAATTATTTTAGCTGTTAGATCGTCTTAGTTCTGAGAAAAGGCATTTGCAGTCTTGCAAACTGTTGAAAACACAGCCTCAACTTATCACAACTTCTGATAAAATGATTTGGAAAGCCTTGAAAAAAAATTCTTGAAAGGAAAAAAAGGGGTGAAACATTCTTTAAAGACGGCTTAGATAGAAAGAATATAAGTTTCTTCTGACCGGGCCACTTCACAGATATTTTCTCGATAAAAGCAACGTGTTGATTTATTAAACTCCTTTCCCCTGCTGCCCAAACTGTGAAATGCAGGCAGATGACGCAATCCCTCCGAGGGG